>JAFIDM010009631.1:267484690-267535050 GCA_023159025.1 Thereuonema tuberculata | reverse complement strand
GGGGTCAGCTGGCTGACTTAGAGAATCAGAAGCTGCCAAAATGTGTAATTTACATTCAAGCAAGGCCAGTGCAATATGTTAAGTAAGGTAAGTAGGCAGAGAAGGGTGGATCTCCAGCAGATCTATTGTAACATAATCTGGGGGGGGGGGGGGGGAAGTGTTGACACAGATTTTGGCCCAAAGCAGAGAAGAGTTGCCCATATTAACAGGAATAAGGAAAGAGGGGTGCTGATTTACAGCTAGTAGGAGAGCATCAAAAGGCCTAATGCTGACCCTGCATTCAAGGGCAATTCTACCCATATCACCAAAATTCCAGGTTTTATTTCTGTGCAGAGTTGCTTACACTCTGTACAAAATTAAAGGTTTAATCCATTTATCATTTTTCTCAGAATGTCATTCGCTAGACTTCAGTAGCCATTTAATGATTTTTTTGTCATTTCTAATATTCTAATTTATTTTTTGTCATTGATCAACTTTTGTTTTCTTAATCATACCATATGGATTTTTTGAAAGTTGAGATGCCAACTATGCCTTCTTCTTACATAAATAAAGATATAAATTTTCTGGTTTGATTTGATTGTTTTCATTAGTCTCTTCTAGATTATTTTCCAGTCATTTAGCATACAAACTACCTTAAAAAAAAAAAAAACCTAGTTCATTCAGTTAAAAACTACTAATTAAAACCCTAGATTGAAAATAACATTTTTTTTTTATTTAAGGTATTTTTTAATAAGGTTTTCTTATTTCTTTTAAATGGTTCATTTGAGTCTGTAGTCATAATAATTAAGAAGGTTAGAAGCAAACTTTTTTGTCTTAATAATGTTAAGCTTAAGTCCAAGTTACTGTGATTAATTTTATTATAACATGCTGTTCTGAAAGAAATTAAAAGTTAATGTCTTTAAAGTGGCGTGAACCTTGTTAAGCTCAGGTGTTAAGGCATTTGAATTTGTTTTGTCCTTCTTGCAGTCTTGACATATTAAAAATCAGTATGAATTTTCATTATTCAATGATTTAAATCCTAATTTGAGGTTTCTGAATCATACATTGATTTTTAAATTGCATAAACTCAGTAGCATAGGTTTTTTTTTTTTTTTTTTTTGTTCTTCTTTGAATCATATCTGTTTTATTGCTAGGTAATTTATTTTTATTTTTCCAACAAAAACATTCAGCTACCTTCTACCCCCCCCCCCCACTTTATCTTGTTCATCTCATTGTCATTTGAAACTACTTCACTTATTAAGAATCATCTTACAAATATCTGCAACTTAGTTTATTTATCTAAAGTAGAAGTAAAAGTTTATTTAGTAAAGTTAGTAAATACAAGTAAAACAGTTCATTTTTGTCTCTAAAACCTTCCCATTGCTTTAATTTGTATATATTTGCATGTTAGTTTTTTGCATATTAATCATAACTCTGCACCCTCTTCTACTCCTTCTGCTTCTCTTCAAAGATGATAATGTCTTCCAGGTAACACAGATAGATTGACCATCTGAGGCCACGGAGAAGCTTGTCCATCAGGTGCTCGAATGTAGCTAGAGCATTGCAAAGACTGTATGGCATTACTTTAAATTCATACAGGCCATTTTCTCTTGGTCTTCAGATCCGTCTTTTTTCGGACGAGTACAACAGGCGAGCTCCTTGGGTTTTGAGACGGTCGTTTCACACCTTTTCTCAGCATGTTGCGGGTTTCCTCTTCGATGGCGGTGTGCTCCTTAGGGGAGACCCGGTAAGGCTTTTGGCCCAGGGGACAGCTGTCACCTGTATCAATGTGATGAGCTGTAGGACACTTCGATGTGGCGTCGTATGAGGTTCATTGAATAAGCGGTGATGCCATTGTAGTAGGTGGAGTAGAGTGCAGGCTTCCCTCGGTGGGAGGATAGGATTAACCATTTGATGCAGATGTTCCTCCATTAAAACACAGGGTGACAGGATAGCCAGTGGGTCTGCTTGTCGGCAAGGGCTGTTATCGAATGCACTTGGATGGGCTCGATCATTGCGATTCGGCTTTGCAGTGGTCTCTGCAGAGGTACATGTTAGTGGCATAGTGATGACATTTTTGGCATTGATGAGGGAGATGTGCTGGTTGTCTCCCATATCTGCAAGAGTTACTGTGGCGGCTGCACAGTCAATGCGTATGCCATAATGCTGTAGGAAGTCCCATCCTAGGATGATGTCCTGTGTGCATTGTTTGACGACGAGGAAATGAAACGGGAGTGCTGATTTCCCTACTCCTATATGGGCTGTTGTGATGCCTATGATACAGAGGGACTGCCTGTTCACTGGTATTAGTTCATATATGGGGTCATAGTTTTCTATAGAGATCGGTGGAAAGCTTCTGTGATAATGCTGACTGATGCTCCCGTGTCCAGAAGGGCTATGGCTGGGCTATTGTCGAAGTGAATTTGAATCTTGTTATCTGCTGTGTTGGGCCGGTGTGAGATAGCAGCATTTCACTTGGCCTGTGTGGATACCACCATTCTTAGTTTCCCTGGTCGATGTATGATGAGCTGGGTGATCAGCAGCTGGGTGGTTGGGGGCTATTCAGATTCTTCTCAAGGGTTAGCACAATGTTGGAACACTGCAACAGGTGTGACATTGTCTGGTTCCATGGTTCAACGGCATCTACTGCGCAGAGGACTGCGTGCATGCATTCCTTTGCGAAGGATTCCCTTGGGCCTGAATCATCAACACCTCAGACAGCAATGGCCTCAAACACATCCACTGGTGTGCAGATTGGCACCATGTCATATTTTCGGAAGAGTCCACTTCAACTTGGATTACAATGATGGCCGCATTTGCATTAGACGATATCAAAGTCAGTGCCATCTTCCAGCTGCATTGTCCAGCATCGTACTTCACGAACAATAGGTGATGGAACAATTGGGTATCATAGGCGATCTCGGCTGCTACGAATTGTGGGCACTCTCAACAGCAACCGCTACATCAGGGAGGTTTTGGAGTCTGAAGTTGTACCCTTCCTTCAGCCATATTCCAACAAGACAACGCCCGACCACATGTTGCCTGAAATGGCCAGGCCATCTTCAAAGCAAGGCAGATACCCCTTCTTCCCTGGCCTGCATGTTCGCCCAATATGTCGCCTATTGAACATGCCTGGGATATGGTCACTCGGCAACTAGCCAGTCATTGTCATCCAGCAGCCAATACCGATGAACTGTGGACTCGTATAGAAGCAGCCTGGCAGGCCATATCACAGGAAACATCCAAGGCCTGTTTGATTTGATGCCTTATCATATAACAGCTCTTATTGCAGCTCGTGGAGGCTTTACACCATACTGATTTTTTGCAAGTACTGTTGTTGCATTGCTCTGAAACTTTAATTGTTTGTTTGTATCACTATTAGTAATGTGTATAATAAATTTCCTTTTGTTCTGATTGTTCCTTCATGTGTTGCAATTTTCACAAACATGAGTGTATAAAAATCATGTTTCAATCTTTTATTGATGCATTTTACAACGCTTGTGAATATAGAGGCTAGC
Organism: Thereuonema tuberculata; assembly: GCA_023159025.1. Taxonomy (NCBI): domain Eukaryota; kingdom Metazoa; phylum Arthropoda; class Chilopoda; order Scutigeromorpha; family Scutigeridae; genus Thereuonema; species Thereuonema tuberculata. Next base: position 267,531,553 of record JAFIDM010009631.1, on the reverse strand, counting down.
AAGTGTAAACTGAACAAGGGAATAAGCCTAGGCAGGCCGTTTCGCATTGCCATGTACCACAATTGAACATGTTTTCTTGTAATTGGGAGTATTTACGTACTAGTTTGTTCCGTAGATTTTTTTTGCCTACATTAGAAATTTTATATATAAGCCCGAATCTACACATGTTAGGAGCTAAATAAGTTGGGATCTGCCTGTAATTGTGTGTAAAGTGCTTTTAAATATTATAAATACAGGTTTCATCCACACACAAAAACAAGTAGATACCAGAACTGTTTTTTGACATACTTTATATATATAAAGAAGAGTGAAACTGTCAAATGTTAATATATATATATATAAACATTTGACAGTTTCACTCTTGTTTTAAAATTAACTGTGTGTAAAATTGTAGAGAAAAGGGAAAACAATTCCACATTCATTCAGCCAATGAAGATAAATGAGAGTTCATTTCTTGTTTGAATCTCAAGCTGCCATTTGTTCATGGACAGTTTAACAAACAGGGAGTTGTATATCGACACGATATCAGCGAACACTCTTATACATTCTTTGATTCAACTACTAAGCATACGTTAACAAAAGAACTTTTAAGAGTGTACTTTTTAAAATGTTTCCTTATTGTTATATTTATTGTCCTTACAGAAATCAAAGGATAATGCAGATTTATATGAATCTGAAATATTATGTGCTCACAAGAAATACAAAGTGTACATTCAATAACTTCAAATACTTTGCTATAGAGATACAGGCATTTTAAAGTGTTTTTTTTGCTTTTATGGAAATAACATGAGAATGGGTATCGTGTATTGATATTAAAGTAAAAATGACAACACTTATTCAGAAGAAATCCACATTTTTTTTATTTTTATTGACTAAAAACAAATTTCAGCTTACAAAATTTGGGAGTCATGTTTGCATTGTATTATAAGTGATTCATGTTTTATTAGATCATATTGTAATGAGCTATATAACGTGCTATTCTGATTGATCAATGTAGTAAATAAATAAAATAATTTTATAGAGGAGAAGAAAGAAATAAGACAACGTGTAATAAGGCATCTGGATGAGAAAATAAAAAATAATAAAGAATGCCCACACACACACACAAAATATATATATGTCAAAAAAATATAGGTTAATGCTCATTCTTTCTACTTAAATCATTTAATAATAAAGAAGTAACATACACTGCCTGCTCAATTGAAAGTGGACACCTGTGGTTTTGGAACAGATGCTTTATTTATAGCATGTCAAATAGCACATACTGTGGCCTTTTGCCCTAAGCACAGCATCCACATGCCGTGGCATGCTCTCCACCAGTTTCTGATAACAAGCAACTGGTATTTTTGCCCATTCCTCCTTCAAAGCCTGCACAAGTTGGATGTGTGTTTGCAGTGAAATCGGACATGCACGAATCAGGCATTCCAATTCATCCCACAAATATTCAATAGGGTTGAGGTCCGAACTCTGGGCAGGCCACTGAAGTTCCTGAACACAATTATCCAGAAAGCAGGCGCTGACAACACACACCTTATGGCACAGCACATTGTCGTTCTGGAACAAAAATGGCCCTTCACCGAACTGCGACCACAATGTAGAAAGCATGGAATTGTCTAGAACGTCCAGATACTGTATGGATGTCATTTTCCCCTCGATCACAACCAACGGACCATGTCCAAACCAGGAGAAACACGACTACACCATCACACCATCACCGCCAAACTTCACTGTTGGGATGACACACTCAGGTAGTAGCCGCTCCCCTGGCAATTGCCACACCCAGATGCGCCCATCCGATCAGTAGTGTGTGAAGCATGATTTTTGCTCCACATAATGCTCTTCCAGTGATCCATCGACCAAGACCGTCGCTCTTTACACCACACGACGCTGGGCATTTACAGGAGTGATGATAGGCTTGTTGGCAGCAGCCCGACCAGTGTACCCTAAGGCATGGAGCTCCCGACAAATCGTCGTGGTACTGACAATTGTTCCCATTACCTGCTGGAAGTCCTGTCGCCGTTGTTCCAGTGGAACAGCCCTGTTCTGCCATACCAACCACTTCAGGGCCCTCCAGTCTCTATCGGTCAGCATGCGGGCTCGGCCACCTCCATGACGTCGTGTTTCCACTCCTTTACGTTTCCACTTCCTGATAATAGCACCCACGGTCGACTTTGGCAGGTTCAGTGTTGCTCCTTTGGCTCGCACACTCAGGCCACTAATGTGGCAGCCTATGACTACACTACATTTAAAATCGTTCAGCTGCTTTGATGGTGGCATTTTACCTCAGCACGTGGTTAGACACCAAATGACTCCAACTATACATGATCAATATAAAGTATTGTTTATAATGAACATAGTCAAATTATTGCCCAAATTTGCATGGGTTATTCCACTATGGCAGGTGTCCACATTCAATTGAGCAGTCGGTGTATATATAACACTCATCTGCTGATTCAGCATCTGTGGTTGACTGCGACCTGAAAAAAAAATTAGAAAATTAAAGAAAGAAACTGTTCACAAGTTTCAAAATGCACGCCTAGTGAAAACAGACTGGTAACATGGTGGAATCCAGCAGCCCAAATGCGTCCAGTACTCGACACATCTTCCTTTGTCCTGTATCCATACTTCCCCGCAGAACTTGCCTCCATTCTGCTTCTAGTGTTCTCACTGTTCGCTTTAGTTGTCACGTTATCGTAGTTCAGAAAGCCCTTATTTTCCTTAATAATGGCCACAAAGCGTAAGAATAGTGAGGCTAATAGTGCTTCTAATCCTAAGAGAAGCCGTAATATCCTTTCCATTAGTGAGACAGTGAAAATCCTGGATATGATTGAAATAAAAAAAAAAATACACTTTATTTAATGTTGATAATATAACTGTGCGTAATTTATCAATTAAATTGTATTGTATTTATTTCAAATAACTAAGAAACCCATTGTTCTAATAATCCAAAAAGATGGGTTATAAACATATGTAATTTAATATAATGCAGATACATCTCTGGATTATATTAAATTACATATGTTTATAACCCATCCTTTGAATTTTTTCTGTATTTATTGTATTTATGTATGTTACATGAATATCATGTTATAAATAGTGTTTGGTATTATTCGCTGTTTCACGTAATCGCGGTAGGTCTTCGAACCTAGCCCCTACTGATAGAGGGGTCCTGTTTTATTAATCTTACATTTTAATCCAGTGGGCACTCAGTTTATAGCTAATAAATAATTAAAAATATATCCATTACTTTTTAATATAAAAAGGTCAGACAAAATGTTTCTGCGAGCCTCACATGTCAAAGAGCCACATGTGACTCACATGCTGCTGTTTGACCATCCCTGATATATAAATATATATATATATATATATATATATATATATATATATACATGAAAATTTAGCAAATCTTATCAGATATTCAGCAATAAATAAAAGATATTTCCAGCTATCTAAAACAAATAAGTGAGAGAATCATTCATTCAATATAATATAACAAAGGTAGATTTAGGAATTACTAGCCAATGCTATTCCTCCTGGAGTTTTCCTACATCAAAGATTCCTGCCCAAAAGTGATAAAGTATGCAGCCGAAGATAACTGGAAAGATCATTCTTTCTGACTTGTGAGTAAAATCTGCAGTTCAGCTGACTCAGACTGTTGGCTCTATTGTGGTCTTACTTCCCTGTCTTCTACAAGGTTTGAAAGACTGGCTGAAGCTGAAGATGGAATTGATGACTTGTCAAGCACACTGATGTTATCATGGCACTGGGCTGAGGAAGTTGTAGATTTCATCCTGCTTCATTGTCCACAGGTTTACCATAATACTTGGTTCCAACCCATATTTACCAATGATTGTTCATCAAATAGCCAGAAATATTGGATTAAGAACACTGAACCAAAGTTCACTGTTTCTCAGTGAAATGCTGTTGCCCAGCAAAAATAATTTTGCCATCTTGGCCAAAGGAGTGACTGACTCCATTGACTGACACTGACCATTAAATTATTAATCTCTGCAATTATTGGAAAAGAATGGAAAATGTGATGACGTTTTAGTCCAAATTTGGGGACAATGTCACATAAATATGCATAGTTTTCCTGCTCAAAAGCCGGTGATAGACATGATCACAAAAACATTCCTGTGAGAATTATGTTAGAATAACTGAGAAAATGCAGATTTAATCTGAAGATCACAGAAAGCTAAATAAATTGTTTTGCACAGAATTCTTTGTTAAAATACAATAAAGCACCAGATATCCTCGTATTGAAAAATAATAGACTCAAATCAAACCATATTATTAAATGTCACATAACGAACAAAAGTTGAATTGGCAAAAAGCACAAAATTAAAGGAAGTACCGATAAATTACATGTCATTTAACCTAATACAGTAATTTCTCTTTAAGTACACAAAATAAATGATATACAAATGAAACACGCTTAATGACTATAAATAAGCAAAACAAAAAAAAACAAACCTTGTTTCTGAAAGAGCAAAAAATATGATTTGGGGGAATTAAAAGTATGCAGTTTTAAAAACAAAATAATAATAAAAGAAAAAAATAGTTGTGACAAAAGATTAAAGAAATAAAATGAGAAGGCCCAACAGGTATTGATGACTAAAGGAAAGGGGAGTGTTTAAAATGTACATACTTATTAAAACGTAGGAGTTGTGAGGTAGAATATCCCTATGCATAACGCTATGCATGTTTCAAAACAGTTGAGTACTCTACTGTTGGGAAGGGGAATATTAAAAGTAATGATTAAAGTTAGTCTTCTCCCTCCCATATCTTGTGCTATCCCCTTGAGGAGGAAATGTATCAGGACCATTGGTGTTCTGCTTCACAGCATCTATATACATGGTGTATCCAAACTTATGTTACAGAAGAATATGGAAGATAGAGGGTATGAAAACAAACAGTTTTCATTAAATAATGTGTGTCCAGTCCTGCACAGAACGGCACTACAGTAGTTTGTGTTGTGGCTGGTAGACAATCATTCATGGAGGGGCCATTGCCATCCTCCAATTTGGAGTGTTGTGCATTAAAGATGATGTTCAAAGTGACATCCCTCTTGTTCTTCACAATTTGGCATCGCCTGAGCATTGACTGTCGCACTCATTCAAAACTGCCAGGTGTAGTAGGAATGTTGTTGCAGGCTTCGACAATTCGTTGACACAGTTCAATGACTGTATCGACAGGTGTGGCATAAACAAGGTCTTTACATGGTCCCAACAGAAGAAGTCAGTCAGATTAAGATCCGGCAATCGTGAAGGCAACAACACTAAAACGACTGAAGCGCTGTATCGGTGGAAGACCAGACATATTACTGTATAAAAACTATTTTGTTATCTGCCATATTCTTCTTTAACATAAGTTTGAAAACATCCTGTATTAATAAGTTAGTGCATTTTAAACACTCTTCTTTCCTTAAAATTGACTTATGTTTCTTTAATCAGGAGTAAAGAAATTGTAGAACTGGTAATAATGCTAATAACAAATCAAAACAAAATGTCTTCACTGACCTTTACGAATAAGTTAAACTTTTAATATGGATTCAGTCTATTGTGATTGAGATCAAAATTTCTGCAAACTGTTTATGTCATTGCCCAATTTTGACATAAGTAAATGATTGCCTGATTTCGAAGCTTAAAATTGAATGATACTGCTTCTACCTTTCATGCAGACATAACTTGTTAAAAAGTAGGCATGGTATTAAAATAAGAATAGTACCATCACTGTTCTAACAGGATCAATAGTATTTTGACAGTTGGTTTTATAGCTTACAAAATATAATAGTATCTCATGATTCATAAGATCACACAAAAACTTCACTATGTTGAATATTTAATCCTTAAATTCTCCTAAAATCCTTAATTATTCAAAAAAAAATTATAAAATTTTGAGTAACATTGATATCTCGTTTTAATTTGAGAATAGAAAAATCCTTATTAAAAGAAAAGGTATACAGTTCATCGAATCTCAGTTTTGTATCATTGCCTTTTGTTCGGTCATTCACATTTTGTTGCTGCCTGAATGCAGCTTGAGAATGGTTTCTAAGGGGAAACTGAAACCATCAGTGGTAGTACTTGTTATTTTTTAATTTTAATACCCTACAACCCTTCAAATATACTCAGTCTGCATTGTCAAACCAGCTATATTTCAGGACTGATTATTTGCAACCAATTAATATCTGATACTTTTTTTTTAATTTTATTCACAATTGAATCAACTGCATGTTTCTTTATGCTGTAAATTCAGCGTCTAATTTCAAATTGTCCAATCCATCTGAATCAGTTTCATCAGAAATCAGTCCATTTTCACTAACTTATTGTCTTTAGAATTCTAAATTTTAAGTAGTTATAAAATTCTGAAGAGTAAAACTTTTTTTTTACTTTACCTCCACAGGAAGTAGAGTATACATCTCCAAACTTCATTGTTGTATACGATTTACAAAATGGCACAATGTTCAAGAAATGGAAGCCTGATGTTAATGTATGTAGCATTGCCATTTCTGCTGAAGGTGGATGCGTTGTCAGTGGAATTGAGAATACAAATATATTAGTTTGGGATTTGACTACAGGAGCATGCAGGTAAAGCTAAGCCTTCACTTTAAATATTATTTTTTTTTCAAGTTGGCTATTATCACTTTATAAATATTAAAATGTAATATGAAATTAAGCTTTAATAATTAATTTACTATTATTTTAGGTTCTCATTAGTAGGCCATTACTCACCAGTTGATGTTATTCAACTCGATGATAGCGGCTTAATTGCTATGTCTTATCACTCTTCTGGCCGTGATCGCAGCATTCGAGTTTGGAATACAAAAAATGGTAATTTAATTTACTTTTATATATTGAAAATATTTTTTCAAACTAATTCAGAAGCATACTCTTCAATATTATCTGTGTTTTTATTATTTATAGATTAATAGAAACTTGTAAAATTAAACATCTTTAAGATAAAAAGATGTTATTGAAAAATTATGCGTATTGGAAATTTCAATTTGTAGATTAGAGCTTTAGTTTTTACATTCTGGAGGTAATTAATTTTTTTTTTTTTTTTGCATTTATTTTTTAAGACTTAAAAGTGTAACATGGCACATAAACTAACATTGATATAAGTAATCAAACAAGAGAGAGATAGAGAGAGAAAGCATCCAACTTGTCGTATGCAAATATAGAATTTAGCCATAATACAGATACTCCTGCTCACATTTCATTGTGGTGTTTGGACTCAGCACAGAGAACTCATAAAATTGTTGTACTGTTTAGTTTATTATGACAGAGACATTTTAATCATTTAGATCTTTCAATGGAGTGCCATTGGTATGGTGAAGACAGGCCAGATACAAGCTGAGGTGTCTCAAGCCATAAATATTTCCAAAAGATTTGTGTCATGATCATGGAAATAACTTCTAAAATGAAGAGGCATCTTGAAACCTGGCCAAGGCCATCCAAAGGCTATGATACAAGAACACAGTTATCTAACCCTAACAAATGACAAGTAAAGGTCACGATAGCATCACCGGACTTGCCGGTTTAGATCATGTGCATTCGAAAAATTTTCCATATCTAAGTCAACCAGCAAAATTTTAGCAGCAGACAGCCAGGGGTATAAACAGTGGCGTAGCAACACCTTTGGGGGCCCGGGGCGGGAGTTCCTGGCTGTGCCCCCCCCCCCCCATTATTAAGTTCTCCCCATTTTGTGCCACTACTATCGGCACCACAAAACTAAGTCGTAATCTTATATCCATAGAAACTTATGGAAAAAAAATATGTGCATAGGACTAATGATAAATTTTAAATACAAATTCGCCTCTTCGTGGGGCCCCTCCCAGGTGGGGGCCCGGGGCGGTCTCCCGCCCCCACTTTGCTACGCCACTGGGTATAGGAGCTAAGAGGGGTCAAAGTTAACATGGCAACCTACGGAAAATCACTTATAAGTCACTGCAAGAGGCTACAACCTTAGATAAGGATTAGACAGACACAATAAGCAGATATTGATTGGAAAATAAGCAGGAAATTGATCAGCTTCAAATCAGATACAATCGATGTGAAGTTCAGAGAACAGGGCATGCGAAAGGCGGATACTCTGTTCACTTACATGTGTACTACTGTCACACTGGAGTTGCCGGGCAAGTGGCACTTTTCCTGAAAGCTTGTCCCAGGGAGAGTTCACTGGTCGAGTTTGCCAGGCAGACAGCCAGCAGGAGAGGAGGAGGAGACTGTCAAGTCCGGGAACAAGTCAGCCTGCCGGACACACGCAGAGCACCTCTTTCTGCTGCCTCTCACTTCTCTTTTTTCTTTTTGCCTCTCCACATCTCTCTCCTTCTCTCTCATTCACCTTCTTACACTCTCCTCACACCGAAAGGTACTTTTTCTTGTTATATGTTTTTGTGTTGTGTTTAATGTTTTTCCTTAAATGTGAACAGAGTATCTGCCTTGCAGTGAAGAGTATCTTGCAGTGACTTATAAGTGATTTCCAATAGGTCACCATGTTAATTTTGACCCCTCACAGCTCCTATATCCCTGGCTGTCTGCTGCTAAAATTTTGCTGGTTGACTTAGAAATGGAAGATCTTTCGAATGCACATGGTCTGAACTGGCAACTCTAGTGATGCTATCGTGACCTTTACTTGTGAGTGACGCCACACCTTATCAACACTTCAACTCTTGTTGGAGCTTTCTGTGGCACAAATCAATGTTTTGTGATCTGTGATGTCTGTAAGTATTCATCAGAGATCCCTTTATGCAGGAAGACAGACTGTCTGTGATCTGCTGACAGCAACTCCACTCTTCTATGAGCTGCTAATATCATAGATGGACCCAAGGTCATCAGTCTAAAGTTCTCTTTTCTGACTCAAGATTCATATTATAGACCAATTCCCGATGTGTTCCGAACTAGAATGAACATGGAAGATGATGCCTTCTTTACAACTTTACTGAAAGGGATCATTATGGATATGGTGGTTTGATGGCATGGGGAGGCATGTTAGATGGTTGCACTGACCTCCGTGTCTTTGAGACTGGGTTTCCGACAACTCATAGGGCTTCAGGATCTCTTCATTGTAAACCAATGTTCACTTTTTTAATTGCATTTGGTCTGCAATTTGTTTTTCTGGATAATAATGCCCATCCACATTGAGGTAACCTAATCGATGAATTTCTTGAAGAACATTTCTCTGATGGAATAACAGTTAAGTCTTAAGATCTGATTCCAATAGAGAATATTTGGGACTCCTTAGAAAGATGGGATAGAAAAACTCCCATTCCAAAGATCTCCAGCAGCTATGTATAAGAGCTAACTGGACTTATACATGCTGTGAATGAAGTTATTGATAACCGTTTTCCTATCAAATGCTGTTTTTCTTTTCTGAACAATTGATCTTGCATTAAATTTTGTTATTTCTTTAAAACTCGAGAGTGTTGATGATTTCTTTTAATAAAATTAACATATTTACTACATAAAATTTGATGCCATAATTTAAATTTTATCACATGAATGTATTAAACTTTGATCAGTTTCTCTTCTAAATAACACATTGTTATTTTAATATGATTATTTTTTATTATAATTATTATTAATAGTGTTGCAGAGTTATGTGAACACAGGTTATTTATTTTCAAAAACTCAACTTGAAATAATTTACAAGCACATACGGAAATAGAATGGATTGTAATAGCACTCTTTTGTCTAATTCAACCAATTGCAGATGTTCTATAACCAATCATTAGCATACAATTAGAGAACTAACTAGAGAGTATTGATTTCTGTCTGAGAGAATCCTCTCCTCATATAGGAAAAAAGTAAAAGAATAAAGAATTTATAAAATATAGCGTAATAATATATACAAAAATTAAGAATCATCGCAATATGATGGAGGGAGGAACATATGATGGTCCTCTTGGTGACAGAGCACAAGCTTGGCCGTGGGTGAGGTGGTGGTAAAGTTTGATCAGCGGTGGACAATGGCAGTGCCATTGTGGCCGAGTGACAGGTAGCCAAGATAAGGCAAAGTTGGAGGCTGATAATGTCTCAGTCAGGGGTGCAGCATGTTAGTATCCAAGGGAAACCATTTTTTCATGCTGTCAATGTGAATGATTTCTTAGGAGTGAAGTCCGTAGTAAATTGAATCTTCTCTACTTTCTAAGTAACTGGGAATAAGTAGTGGTGAATAATGCTAGAGTGCAGAAATGTTTCTGCAAGGATTACGATTATGGGTGGATTTGAAGACAAGGATATGGTCTGCAGAGTCATATGTAACTTCAAAGTGGTGTGTATCACAGCGGCTAACTGTTGTTGAAGGATGGCTGCATAGTTGATGTTAGTTTCTCTAGCATGGGAGAAAAGAGCATCAAGGGTGTTGTGGGTATAAGGCCATGGAAGGGATAAAAAAAAGCATTAATGATGTTGCTTTGTTGACAGCTGTGTTGTAAGCAAAGATGACAAAGGGCAGGATTTGGTCCCAGTTGAATGCTGATAGTTGATATATGTACATAGCATGGTGGCAATTTTGTGATGAAGTTTTTCCTGTGGCTGCAGATGGTAAGGTGATGAAGGGGTTGCATATCTAGAACACTTCTTTCATTACATTTCAGAATTGAGTCCTGCAATCACTAAGGATTGCATGTGGATGGGCTATGGCAAAGCAGGAGGTCTCGTATGAAGTGCCTTGCAGCTTCAGCAGCAGCAACATAGGCAGTGTGATGATGAAATGGTAAGCCACCAAGAGGATTGTCTCTCACCCTTGGCAGAGAGAGGTAGACATTTAAGGAGGTTGATTCAACTGAAGGGCTATTCTAGCTGCAATTGAGATGGCAACTTTCATTGCTAACAAGTATTACAGTACAAGTCTTATGTGCTATGTAGGGTCATAGTTTCCTTGTAAAATACATTACCAATCAACTATGTTTCTCTTCTTGAAAGAGAATTGTGAGATATAGTCATTTCAACATCCATGATGATTTAGTGCAGAGTCCCATCTTTGCTCATGGCCCATATCTAGTTGATCATGATGACATTGATGATGGTATTGTTTGGCATAGTCAGTTCTGGAGGAAGAAGGGACAAGTAAATGGTTTCAAGGCATTTGCAAATGGATTTATAAATAATAATCCATATTATACTCTTTTAGTGAGAGGCCTATCTAGGTAAGTGTCTACTAAGGTCTATGAGGATGGTCAGCCAGCAGAGGTGTGATAGCCAGATACACTATATGGCCAAAAGTGGATGTGGCTGTTATCACTTGCTATGATGTCATAGAATGAGATAAAAGTGGTCACCGCAGCATCAGGCGATCGTAAACAGGCATTAGACAGACAATGACTAAGTCAGCAGAGCTGAGTGATTTTGAACTTGGCATGATCATTGGAAGCCATCGGTGCAACCGATTGGTTCATGCAATATTGACCTTGCTACAGGTGCTGTGTTCAACTGTAAGGGATGTCGTTATAAAATGAAAACGTCTGGGAATGACAACAGCAGGAAATTGCAGTGATATGCCAAAGAAACTAACAGATTGCAGCTGTCGAACTCTGAAGAGGATAGAGCAGAAGAATCACAAGTTCCTGTGGCAGCGATCAGTAGTAAGTTCCAAACAGCTTCAGGCATCATTGCGAGCACCAGGACTGTTCATCAGGAGCTGAACACATAGGTTTTCACAGTCATGCGGCTGCTCACAAGCCCAACATAAGCAAGGTGAATGCTAAACGGCGGTTGTAGTGGTGCAAAGCGCAGTGCCATTGGACTGTGGAGCAGTGAAACAAATACTTTGTAATGATGAATCCTGCTAAACAATTTGGCAGTCCAATGGACACATCTGGGTTTGGCAGATGCTAGGAGAATGCTTCCTACCCGCGTGATTGTGCCAACTGTCAAGTTTGGGCGACATCATGGTTTGGGGCTGTTTCTCGTGGTTCGGCCTGGGTCCCTTAGTTCCTTTGACCAGAAACATGAATCCTGAGATGTATGTCAACATTCTTGACAACTCTGCACTTCCCTCCCTCTGGCAACAGTTCGGGGAAGGACCATTTTTGTATCAACAGGATAACTGTTCTGTCCACAGAGCGAAGGCTGTGCTGCTCTGATTTGAACAGATGGGTGTTGAACTACTGAAGTAGCCTTCATGGAGCCCCAATCTGAATCCTACAGAACACCTCTGGGAAACATTGGAACACAGATTATGCACCAAGCCCAACCGCCCTTCTTCAGTGGCCGGACTCACTGAAGCTCTCATGGACGAATGGAAGAAAATTCCTGCTCACATATTTCAAAATCTGGTGGAAAGTCTTCCCAGATTAGTGCAGGCTGTGATTGATGCTAAAGGTGGCTTGACACCCTATTAATATGTGCCACGTGACTTTCTGATTGTACCAAGTTGGTGTCCAGATACTTTTGGACATATAGTGTACCACAGTTAAGGAGTGGTCATAGATTTGAGGACAAAACTGCTGTTGCCCAAATAATAGCAAGGCATTTGTGATGAGTCGGGGCATAGTTCTGTTAGACCTGGAGAATGGAGTTACCATTGGTTGTTTTTATATTGCACCAGAACAGTACTGATAGTATACGTGCTGGTATTTGTGTGGATTCCAATAGTGTGCCATACTAAAAATGTTCCAGCACTGGTTCAGACATCAGACAGTCCTTAAAGGTATTAAAAGCTTATTGTTGATAAAAAAAAAAAAAGGAATTTATTCCTTCTAACAATAATGCAAAAGACTTCTGTAACTTTTACAATTTTATATTCATTTTTTATACTGGATTGACTTTAAAAAAGTTTTTGCTACACAATTTGACAACATTCCTCAAATCTAAATGATGTCAAAATCAATTATTTCTATAATTTATATTAAAAAGTCTACTTGAAAATTTAATTTCATGTACTATTCATGAAATGTTTTCAACATTTCATACGATAATATGGCAGTGAAGTACAAGAAACTTTCTACGTACTGTGGATGTATTTCAAAAAAGATCTAGAATCTATGTTTTGCAGTAATGCTTTTCAGGCAACTTTAGAAGAAGACAAAGTATCTATTGCTCCTTGAATCTCAACATTTCCTGTTTCTTTCTTCTATTTAGCATTTGATTAATGAGCTAGCAAATTTTAAAAAGAAATCTCCCTTTATTTTTCATTGTTTACTTGTATAATCAACTGTTATAAAAAAAAGAATCAAGATAATACTATAATAACTTCAAATATATAATGTTTTTCTTTTTTCTGAATCTTTCACTGAAAACCAAATCTATTTTTAAATGCACCACTTTATGGTACTCAGGGTTTGGTAACATTCTACATTTATTTGAAATAAGATGGTTTAAAATTAATTGATAAATAATGGTGTTCTGGTCATATTGTACAGGATGGCCCAAACAAACAGTACTGAAATGCGAACGTCTTGGTTTCAGTTCCGCCAGTGAAGTTACAGAGTTCGTTCCAAGTGGGGCCCCTCCCCGAAAACACAGAGTTCGTAGTGGCTTACTAAATTTTGTAGCATATCCTGAAATAGTGGCTGCTGCAATTCATTGAAGACACAAAGAACCTCCTCTGTTAGTTCGGCAATATCGGTGGGATGTGCATGGAAGACACTTTCCTTAAGCATTCCCCAAATGTATGCATCAGGAGGAGTAAGGTCTGGCGAATGTGACGGATATGGAAAGTCTGTGAATCAACAGATGACATTTCCATGAAAGGTGTTGATGAGAAAGTCTCTGCACATCTGTGTTGTGTGGCAGGTTACACCATCCTGTTGGAGCCATTGATCTGCAAAGTGAATATTCCTCCCTTGGCGGAAGGCATGAAGGTCATTGACAAATGGGAGTAGGCATGTGTTCATGTAGCGATGTTGGTTTTGTGTTGCCGCAACCCCATCTTCTTCAATGAAGTAAGGACCAATGACTCTGTATCCTGATTCAGCACACCAAAAGGTTATTTTTTCCGAATGCAGTGGACATTCCTGCACAATATTGAGACTGGCAAAGCCTATGAACCAGTATGATCATCGATTAATGTAACTTGTAACATGAATATGTGCCTCATCATAGAACCAAATGCTATTCATGAACTCCTGGATTTCATAGGTCATGGCAAGAACACAGGCACAGTACAGTTTCCAGGCCTCCTTATCGCCTTCCCTGAGCCAATGTGCAGTTTGAATGGTGTAGGAGAACGCTCCGAGACCCTTCAGGTTTCTTTGAAAGGATGTTCGTGACATGCCAAGCTTCAAGGCTGTTTTCTGTTGACTATGTCGTGTCAACTGCAGCACTTGATCCAGTACATGCCCTTGATTGTCATTGGTTGTTACAATTCTACGATGTCCTCTACATCCTCGGCACTGCATCAATATACTATCGATTCATCTAAACTTGTTAATCACTGCTAGGATGACCCTGTTGCTGGGTGCAGGTTTGCAGAACTGCTGCACAAACAACACCTTCACTTGCTGTATACTAGGACCATTGTTACGGCCTAATCCATATGAGCAATTATATTGCTCCACAATAAACACCTTTTCCTCTGTTGTCAGCACCATTATCACATGTCCGGTAACAGCCACGGCATTGGAATGTTCCACAAGCATATTGCGTTCTCACAAAGTCATGATTCTGACGCATTCTGCTTGAGGAGTGCGGCACCGTGTTTCAGTACTGTTTGTTTTGGGCCATTATGTATTAAATTTTTTATGGTTATTTGTAATGTACAAATTATCCTAGGCAACCAAAAATTTTGTACTACTGTTTCTCCCTTAGATTGTAACTTCTTTCTTAATAATTTTAAAGCTATTTTTCATCTCTGGGTAAATAAAAGGGTAATGCATTGAAAGCAGATAGCTGTTTCCTTAACTTTTACAGCTCTAAAATAGTTTTTGTCTTGAGATCCTGAACTCCCAAATCCAAATTTTGTTAGTCCAAATCCTACCTTGCAGATTTCTTTCTTGCCTCAAAACAAATATGGTTGTAATAACTACTTCAGTGTTCATTGTGCAGAAGACAGAAAACTTTTGTTGATTTTCCTGTAGCTTCTACACAGTGATAAGTAACTTGAGAGGTCCATTGGGAAGAACCATTTCAGGCAATTCCTTAGTCTTCGAGCAGATAAGAAAATACCAATACCTTACCTGTGTTGTAAATTGTTTTCTTTTTTAAAAAAAAAAGAACAAAATCATATTTACATATTACAATATTTTTTTATTTTTTTTTAATTTAGGTGAATCGTTGGCAGTTTTCACTCCTGATAAGCCTGTTGTCTGCTGTGAACTATCTTCCGATGGTAAGGCTGTGGTGCTTGGTATCTCTGGCTGTCAGCAAGTAATAACTCTACTACTATGCAATCAGTGCTCTGTGAGTGACAACATCCCAGAGGTGCCTTTATTTGGCAATGCAGAAAATGCAGGCAAGGAGGTAGATCTAACAGGATCAGGATAAGTCAAGTTAATCAAAAAAAAAAATTCATATCAGCTCATGCTCTGTCACAAGCTCATAATTTAATTGAGAATGAGTTGATCTATGACTATTCAATATTCCACTTTGTGCCATTGACTTTTATACAATAATTTTTATTTATTTTTTTTTTTTTTTTAATCATCGTCATCGTCATTCTTAAGATTTAAAGTAATTCCTATGCCAAAATGTGTTTTGATTGCTGATGTTTTATCTAGTGAAAAGAAAGTCGTTTTTAAATTCAAAAATGAATAAACCTTTTAAATTTTCAATATTATGTATAAGTTTACAGTGCTTAAAAGAAGCATACTTGCTTCGATTGATGTTGGTAGAAAATGTTTAAATTGTGTGAAAAATGAACATGTCTGTCGGCTAGTTCACTAAATTAATACAATAACTGTTTGCCATCCCATCAAACAAAGCAAAGGTTCTTATCAGAAAGAGTCAAGAAAGCAGAATAAATATGATTAATGGAGCAGAGTTGAAACAGTTGTAAAACTGTTATGGAGTTTGCAGAGAGGTAGGATCATGCCAACTTGGGGGGGAGGGTTCTATCAAGATATTGAGTGGCCCAAAAAATTTCTAAGGATGGAGAGGGCACAGGAATTGTCTTGGCAAATGGATGTCAAATATCCTAAGAATGGCCCTTCATGAAGGTAAACTAAAGCAGGAAGATTTTGATTGGTGCATTATATAGGCAATGAATGGGAAATCTGGCCTATGATAGAATTTCTTGTAGTCTGCTATCAAGACTAATATTACTGACTACAATCAAAAATTGTAGAAACAAATCTAAATTAAATGAAAATAGTATTTTATGATGAATACAATCATTTTTTTTTCTTTGTTGTGAAGTGGTCTCAAACTTACTTTCATTGTAGCCATTGAAAAGAAATATGGGCTGCAAAATGGTCCATAAAATCTTACCAAAGCCACAAATACACACAGTAGAATTAGCAAATCGCATAGCTAAAATTATAGAAAATTTCTAATTATTATTATTATTTAAATTTTAATTAAATCACTAACAAAAAATTATATTCATCATGTCTTTTTTGCTTTTTTATAAGGCTTCTTTTTTTATTAATTTCCCATCATTTAATGATCTGAAGCACAAAATTTTGAAACAGAGCATTAAACAATAGACCATAAAACAAAACTAAGCTTAATTTCTAAATTTGCCATTTTTCAGTTATATCTTCATGTTTCTCCTTTATGCTTAGCTTTGTAAAAGCTAATCAGCATTAAGACTTTCAAATATGAATAGCGTTATATGCTGTGTTTCTATTTAAAGTAATGATTATTGACTAACATTATTCCTACAATATTGCCATATAACAACCCTAAATATATTACAATCATTCACTTTTACAAATATTTACAATATTACATTTAAAAATAGCTGAAATATTATGTATTTTCAATTTGATACAGTCATTTTTTTTTGAAGTACTGGATTTGTAATTGTTATATGGTAAAAGGTTGTTATATTACAAAAGTATCGGAATAATTTGGCTCAATAATTGTATTAAATATTTATGTTCTATTATAATAATGCACACAATAATGTTAATATTTGAAAGTTTCCATACTAATTTGAAAGTTTTTAGGCAGATGAAGCTTAGTATAACTTAGGCAAAAATTCCAAAATAAGGGAGGAACAAGAAGATACATTTAATATTGTTCAATAATAATTAACCATATAAACAAATGAAGAAATGACACAGAAATTAAAAAATATCTGAGCTTTCATCAGTGAGAGTCTGGGATGGCCGTTTCGTCCTTTTTATGGACTCATCAGTCAGACCCACTCACCAGTTGAAATGATCAGATAGTGCAAAAGTGTTAAGGGAAACGACTCCCGCACTAATTAATCATGTTTATAGCAGGCCACATATAACCCTTTATAGGCTGGAGTTTCAGATCTCTGCTATATTATTGCTTTCAAAATGCTCACCTTTCTTTTCAGGATCTGGCAGAGAATGTTTCCTCATTCGTTGGCCAGTCTTCCTGTTAATTCCTTTAGTCGTTTGTGTCTGCTCCTTTTCCAATATTTTGTCTGCTGCTTTTTTTTTTTTAACTGTCCAGTCTTGACTTCAAGGTTTGAACAAATACCAAAAAACTTTGATTCTGACTCTTGTTATGTGCCATTCTTGTTAAGTGGCACAAAATCCAGTTATTGTATTAACTTGGTGTTATAAATGTACATAAAAGAAACTGTGTAACTCTTTGGAATAGCAATTGATATAAAGGCTAATTTTTCACTCCAACCAATTTAGTTACTCTGTGACATGCTCTGGCCTTCCAGAATTCAGTCAAGCAATGTGATAATATTCTAGACTAGTCTTTCTGTCAGTAGATTGCTTCTGTTTCTATGTAAGTGAACCTTAAATCTAGTCAATTGCTGTCTTCATTTCAGCAAATTAACTGTATTTGCTGCTTATGTTTCTTAATTGCAATTATTCACTGCCCATAAAAATTCTGTGTTAAATAATATATATAAATATATATATATACATATAACAATAATAAAATTTCCATGTTGCCATTTTATTTTATGTATATCTCTTTTTTCTTCTTCTTTTCTAATTATTATTAGAAAAAATTTTTTTTTTTTTTTTTGTTTTTTTTTTTTAAATTCTACATTTAATATACCGGTACATATACACACAAAAGAAGAATATTTACAAAGTAATTTCAACTAATATTAAACATACTATATAAAATTCTTTTATTTCTTTTATATTATCAGTAGATTACAGATTTATTTATTGACATTTATTATAAAAGTTTAATTGGTGCTCTTTTTAGAAAATAAAAAAGTTCGATATTCATTATTTTTTTTAAATAATTCAATTTTTTTATTTACTTGATTTTATTTTTCTTTTTTTTTCTTTAACAATTTCATGAAATATTACAATTATCAAAAATGTGGTATTTCAAAAAAAAAGTGCTAATACTGTTATCAGTTCATGCTGTCAAAAGAAAAAAAGGAAAAAAGCAACCATACAAAAATGAAATGATATTATAAATAATTAAAGCAAATAATTACAGTGTTAAAAAGCTAAGATCTTACTTCTGTAGTCTAAGATGCTGTAGGATATATTTGAAGGCAAATATTATTAATGAAATATAAATGACTATGAATGTAAAGGGACATATATAAATGACAGTATGTTTCATGAGAACTGCCATATTTGTTTGTTTGTTTTTTTTTTTTGTCATTTGTTTTTTGTAAGAGTTGTCTCGTGATTATGTGAAGTTATGAGGTATAAATATTATAACAAAGGATTTGTTAATATTTTAATTTAAGATTATATTTATCCATAAAGTTACACTTAAAAATAAGAAAAAGAATACTTAAAAAAAAAAAAAAAAAGCCCAAACCATTGCCTTCTTTAAAATTAAAGATTCAAAGTGAATTCATCTTTAGCTTAGATCAGGGTTGGGGAACCTTTTGTCTTTGAAAGGCCACATGTTATGTAATGGAGATTTCATCAATGGCAAATTGTGCTATGTAGGCTACAGACATTCACATATATATCAACATCAAAATTTTAATGAGGAAAAGACTTAATTAAAATTAAAGAATACTTATGGCTTATGCTCTCCACATTTACTTAGTAGTTATAAAGTCGTAAACATTAATTTTCTAAGAACAACATAATATGGAAAATCATTATTTGTTTAACAAAAAAGCAAAGTTTTCAAGACATATTTTTGAGGAACTTATCTCTGTCATAAAGTGAGGTATGACTATGTTGAAATAGAAATATTGAGCGACTTTATTTCAATCGACTTTGTAAACAGTCTGCTCAAGATGATTTTCAATTTTCAGCTCTAACAATTATCAGATTGTGAGTTTTGAATGTATTTATAATCCTTTCCTGTTTTTTTTGTAAATCTCCTGCTAAAATCACATATGAATTTGAAATTGCTTTCAAAAAGGCTTCATTGGAGTATCACGAAAGTTCCCCAACCCTGCCTTAGATCTTTACTCTGCAAACACTTTTAACTGATTAAATAAAATATTACTGACTTAAGAATAATGTTGCATACAAAATAAACATATGACAGTTTTCAAAAGCATTTTTAGCACCAATTTTAATTAAAATAAAAAGCAATAATAATCACTAGAATTTTTTTTCTATAACTATCATAACATCATTTCTATCCTTACATCATTTTGTTTTCTGTTTATAAAAAATACTTTATGATATTTTTATAGAAACTAAACATAATTGTAGAAATGGGAATATTTTGAAGAATAGCACATTGTCAGTGTTATATTTGATTTAACAAAAAGGGCCAATCTTTCTGAGGTTAATCACAACAATATATTTTTTTCTTCCCTAGAACAGACCATAGGGAAGATAAAAATATGAATCTCCATCCAAAAAAAAATCTACAATTTCTCCTCGCAGAGTAAGCAAGATTAAAATATAAAACAAAAGAAGACATACAATTACTACATACAGCAGATTTTTAAAGGTATTGTTTGTTACCTCTTTCTGAAACCATTTTAACTACATAATATATTCTGAAAAAGTTACAACAAAGATTGGAAAGTACAATACGATTGTTTTTACAATTGCATAATTACAACAAACATTTTTCAATTAGATCTTATTTTTTATCATTAATCTATGCTTACAAATGATTTAGCATCTTTTCCTCCAAAATTGTTTGAATATTTTGTTGATTCTAATGATCTTATTTCATTTTTTATACCAATTTTATAAAAATTAAAACTATGAGAAACAATGAATTATCCATTACATTTTGGAAAAATACTAAATTGTTTGTCGAGTAATAATGATAATTATAATATCTAATTGTTATTATTAATAAAGTAATATCTGATTATATGTAATGTCTCAAAATTTGTATCACTCATATCATTTACTTTATTAGTCCAAATAATTTTGATGTCATAATAATGCCATTGGAAAAATAGTCCTTGTTTTAATTCTTCCAGAATGTACTGTGCAGTTAAAAGACTAACTTTCATTTCCTTTGGCCTTGGAAGAGAGGGAAATACACCTCCTTACAGCAAGACCTCCACTCCATTCTTCTCTTTCATTATGAGTCGAGCTTGAGCCAGATACCCTTAGCTAGTGCCAAATTTACTTGAATCCTTATTGGACAGAGTCAGAGCTAAACATTCTCAATATCATTAAGCTCTACTCATTGAATTAAGCACTTTGAAAATTTGCTTTATGAGAGTTATTTGTTGTCATATACTTTATGAAAGTTTAATATTTGAGTGTTGCTTACTTTGGAGGGGTGTGGTGTATTTGTAGATTTTTTTTTAATGGATGGTTTCAAATTGGACAAGTCTGAGGAAGTAAAAAAATACTGTTGTCTTTAGCTTATGTTCTGTTTCTTAAATTCACATGTTTGCAGTAAATCTTTAATTAATCCTGTATATAAAACATTTGGGGTACAAATTTCAGATTTTTTTTTCTGCTCATTTAGCCAGTTTAGGATTTGCAAGAAATTTGGTTTTGGAATCCAGAAAGTAATTACCAAATAACTGTAGCCATCAGTGCATGAAACACTGGCTTAGCAAATTAACATCTGAATAATAGGAGTGAATGAGGAATTTCCCTACTTCAGTAATGTTACTCAATACTTCAACTCAGTATCTTTAACCTTTTTGAGAAGAATTCAATACAACAACAAAGAACCATGCTCTGTGGTGTAGCTTTGAAATATTCCTGACAAAGATCAAGTTACCGAGCCAAATTACTGAATATTTGTTACTGGAGTAGGAAAATTCCTCATTCACTCTTATTGTTTCATGTTAATTACCATGGCCTATTCCTCCTTCAGATCTAAATTATAATTAGCACACCTTGTGCCAGTACCTTGATTACAGAGGATTACTGCCAAAGGCTGCTAAGGAGATTAGCAATTGATTGTAACACACAGAATCTACCATTCAACTGATGACACATTCACGAGGTCTTTTATCCCAACTTGTCTGTTATTCTGAGATGTTCTGAAGAAATCATCTGATCAATTGCCTGGTTCTTCATTTCTGATATTCCCAAATTTAAGGATTCTCGTCGAGCTTTTATTGTTCTTCACTAACTTATAGATTTAGCAGGTTATCAAAAATCTATTGCAAAGTTTAGATCATTGTTTTAGTCAAAAATTGTTACCTAAGCCATTACCATTGATGGACTATCCTAAGAGTACTTGTGACTATCGTTAAGACAGGAGATATTAAAGATAGAGTCCATATACATTCCGTATTTTACGGGCTCATCCTTTATTTCAAGGTAGTGTCCTGGCTTCCTGATCAACACAGCTGAGTGGATACGACTCTTACTTTTTCATTAGCTGATGTTTTTGAAATAAGAAAAACAATAAAATTCCATAGGTCTATTCAAACCGAAAGTGTCACATACTTTTTTTTTTTTTTTCGAAAATTATATGAACTTTAATTACAGAATAAAACCAAAAGCAAACAAAAATAACTAGTTTTATAATATTTAATGTGCGTGAATTTGTTTTAGATAAAAATTACATTAGCTGCCACACTTGATTAAGAAATAAAAAATCATTTACAATTAAAAGCACCCTATTTATTGCATCTAAATTGCAGAATGGACATCGGAGGACCATGGGGACATCATTCCCCTTTGATGTCCAATCTACAATTTGAATGCAACTAGTAGGGAGGTTTTAATTGTAAATATTTTTTTTTATTTATTAATCAACTGCGGTGGCTAATGTAATTTTTATCTAAAACAAATTCCCGCACGTTAAATATTATGCTACTTGTTGCAGCCATTATTTTAATAATGAAGATTATGTACAGTGGTGTTTATGACCAACTAACCCGCAGGAAGATTAATAGATTTATTAGCCTTAACAGAAAGTTGACTTCTATTAAAAGCAGCATGCACCTTTACCTTGCTCTGTCATCGAATGGATCTCCCAACCTAAGTTCATTTCCTTCAAGTTGCATTCTACTTCATTGGACATCAACAGACTCATCCAATGTTTACGGAAAAAAGTTTTCAATCATAAGTTGAACTTTCTACATCACAAAACATGGTGCATCATCCATGAAATCAGGAAAGTTTCACAGGAATTATCGAGATTACTGAAGGTTAACAAGTATGTGGCTACAGCTTATTAAAAGTGTTTCCACAGATCTGCCAGGACCCACTGGAAGAAGTTGGTGGCGTTTAGCTTGAAAAGATGGTCTCTACTCCAACATTATTCCGCTAGGATCATCAATCTCAGTTTATAACCTTTTCTCCATTCCAGCCAAGCGAATGACTTCAGGTCGAGGACTTCCAATCCTGCTACACATAACATCATTGCGCCTGTTGAGACAGCTCTCCACCATGTTCGGGACAAGTTTCCTTACTCCCTACCTGCTTCCTGTCCCTTATTGGTCTATTAGCCTTTTATATACTGCTGTTTTCTCATAAGACATCATTCCCCTCCGATGGTCAATCTGCAATTTGGATGCAACTAGTAGGGAGGTTTTAATTGTAAATGTTTTTTTCATTTTTTAATTAAGTGCTGCGGCTAATGTAATTTTTATCTACTTACTTTTGTTGGAAGCATATATAGTTATTTATCACTATTGGATTTGACTGAAAGTTACAACTATTACAGAATAAACAAAAAGGTGTCATTTTGAAGCTACTACACCAATTATGAAAGATCATGTTTATTAAGAAATAAAATCAAAGACTGCATAAATAAACAATCACGCCTTTAAGTTGTCAACAGTGGGAATCGGGAACGGCTGTTTCGTCCTTCTTAGGGACTCATCAGCCCAATCCACTCTCCCTTGATGACAAACTCAAAGGGGTGATTTGTTTATTTCTGTGCAATCTTTGATTTCATTTCTTAGTAATAATTTTCCTGCACGTTAATTTATTTCTTGTTATTACATTACCTTTTTGGTTTGGGTTTTCTTATAAATAAATGCCTTTTAAACCTAACGATTGTTAGGTCAAAGGTTTTCATGTGCATTTTAGTACTTTTTTTTTTTATTGCTATTTATTTTGTTCAGGAGTGAAGGTGACTTCCATTTCTATTTGTCGCCTTTCTGGGTTTATCATCAAGGGAGGATGGATCAGGCTGATGAGTCCCTAATAAGGACGAAATGATCTTTCCTGATTCCCTCTGTTGACAAACTCCAAGGTGTGATTTATTTATTTATGTGCAGTCTTTGATTTTATTTCTTAATAATAATTTTACTGCACATTAAATTTATTTCTTATTATAAGAGATAATGTGTATGAATATCTTTTAATAAAGTTCAGAATTTGAAGTATTGCTAAAATTGTGGAAATGGGACATGAAGGTATTGATAGATGTTGTCCCTAGGACCAGTGTTATTCTTTCTTAAGAAGCTAATTTCAAAATTAATTCCAAGACCCTGAACTGACGATCTAGTTTTGTTGCTTCTATCTCTGGTTTGAGCATATTTAAACTGAGGAACCACATTCTAATTGTACCCAAGGGATCATCATTGCAAGAGTCCCAGCCTTATAACTGCCATAATAGTGATGCGATGTCAGCGGACCTGATAGAGAGCTTCGAAAGAAACAACCCAGATACCCAATGTCGAAAACCTTCCCGGATTGGCCAGATAAGCTGCACTGCGATTGGCTGAACCAGAAGGGCATTCGACCAGCTGATTGGCTCCCCTCTTCCAATCACGGACGTGACAGAGAGCTTCGAGAAAGACGACCTCATCTGCCAGAATCCGATAACCCTGTATATAAACTATAAATAAAATGTAAATAGGTGTGTACATGATGCTGAATTACTGACGTTAGTCTCTGTTATTTTGACCACACATTAATAGGAGCTTCAGTGAGATTAGTAATACCCATCATTTTACATTCCAAATATGTAAATGGCAACTGGTTCATTGAATTTCTATATTAAGAAGTGATAATTTATTATTGTTCAGTTATTTATATCTTTGAATTGATTTGATTATCTTTTGATCTTATATAGAATTAGAAATTATCAAATTTTTTGTAGGTGAAGTTCTACTAAATCATATTGGATGGTATCTGATTATAGTTAAAGTGCTCTTAATGTTGCTCGAGTCGAAGCAAGACATTTATGTTTTCTTCGACACTTGTTAAAATAAGATTAGCCAAAATTTAAATTATAATTGACTAAAATTAAAAAATTTTTAAAAGAACTAAAACTCTCATTACGTACGTTTCTAAACCTCTGCAGATCGGTTTTTTTCTCAAATGATTAAAAAATTAAAAGTTAAAAAATAAAAGAAGTCGTTATTCCCCCCTATCTTGCTGATCTCATTCCCCTGATGATGAGAAAAAAACCGATGCTGATCTCATCCCCATTTGAGAAAAAAACCGATCTGCAGAGGTTTAGAAACGTACGTAATGAGAATTTTAGTTCTTTTAAAAAAAATGTAATTTTTTTTTTTTTTTTTTTTTATTTTAGTCAATTATAATTTAAATTTTGGCTAATCTTATTTTAACAAGTGTCGAAGTAGTAGTTGTTCGTATTGTTATACGACACGTTAAAGAAATTATCATATTTATGTTTTCTATTGATATTGATAGAATCCAATGGTAGCAGAATTAATTTTGTCATTTAGCTCATTTCCTTGTAATTCTATATAACAGATTACAAGTAGATATTTGTAATTCTATAATTTTTTAGAAACAGAATCTGCTGATACATTTTCTTTCATCCTAATGAATCTCAGTGTTATAGACCAGTGTCAGCAACTATTTAGCTTTTTTTCAAAAATCTGATATTATGGCAATTGTTGTGAAAGATAATATCTTGACTGTGTGATGTGCCTGAATAGTTACGAATTACAATACAGCAGTTTTGACTGTTAGTTTGCAACTTGACTGTTGTGTTTGGAGCTGCTTTAAGTATTTTACGTACTTTTCTTCTGTTTGTCTATATTTGCATAATATAGAATGCCTTCTGTGCTGTATCTGGGGCAATGATTTACTCAACAAAAAATAATTAAAGTTACATTCTATTTCTTGATTACCACAAAAGTATAAAGCAGATAAAAAAAAAATACATTTCTATCTTTCTCTCCTAGAAGAAACTGTCTTAACAATTCATTTGAATTACACTACATCTGCTGCCACAAACTGATTACTGCTATTCCCAGTAATTCAAAGAACAAGTTTCCTTGTATTAGGAAGCTTCAAAAACCTTAAAAGCTGTATTTGATATGGTAAATAGAAACAAAGAAAAAAAAAAGCTGTTTATAAACCTATTTTTACTACTTGAAACCCAAGCTTCTAAAGGGAAGTATATGGTTGGGTTATCATTTGTAGCTGCAACTTAGTATGTATCATCTAGCAAAAGTTTAAACGAATTTAGAATATAAGTCAGTAAGATCTTGCCTACTAACAATTTCATTCTTTCAAAACTTGCACTAGGCTCTGTAAACTTTTAGCCTCTGTAATATGAGCTTCCTTTTAACTGTGATTTCAGTTAGACTTACATAGTGGTCCCTGTCAGAATAAATCATAATATACTGGAGTGCCTCCTGCATGGGAATTGCAGAGTTGCACCAATAACTGAAATTACCTTGTTTCAAAATATTGTTTGAATGAATGGAATTTTTTTAGTTTTTTTATTGTTTTATAGTTAATAGTCTCTTTAAGTTGTTTTTTGTTACAATTTTGTTACAAAATAAATAAAGATTTACCATAGTTTTAATGAGAAATATGCATTTTTGGAAAATAGAATAAATCACTGTTTTTATTCCTTTACCTAAAACTTTTATAGACGTGATGTGTTTCGAATTTTAATTTCTGATAATCAAACTGTTCCTATGCTTAAGAAGGTAAGTTGTTCCCTGAGAATGCTGACTAGTTGTGTGTTAACTGCATGACAACAGCAGTGACTGTGCTGTGCCACACAAGGTAAAACATAAAAAAATACAACTAATAAGTTACAATAAGTCTGTAACATACAGCAGAACAGTAAAGATAAATTATCTGATAAAAAGTAAAAGGCAACAACTTATATATATACAACTGTAACACAAAGCGGAAAATAAAAGAGTAAACAGTAAAGGAGAATAAACATAAGAAGATAAAAGCATGTGAAATGCAGGAAAATAAAATATAATGATAACATTACAAAATTAGCAGAAATTTTTAAGAAAATTGTAAAACTGAGTGGCCATACAAGTGAGAAAGCTTTAAAATGATAGATAATACTAAGGTGAATGGGAAGGCTATACTTGAAAGAATATAGAAGCACCAATGATGATGCTGAAGTTGTACCTTCAGTTAAAATATGATAAACTAATAAAAAATCACAGCGTAAATAGGAGGGGCTTGTGTTGGAGAAATAGATTTAAGTGGGCGAGTCTGAAGAGCCCAGTATAAAGACATATCAAAAAATATTGAGAAATACTGTAAGTTCAGGAGGATGACTAACTAAATGACATACACCAAAAAGAAGTATACCCCACTCTTTCTATCTTTAGATAAAAATGAATGATATAATATCACAATAAAACAAATGTTTTCTGCAGCTAATAGCTGGAATATTACTTCCATTATTTGAATTAATTGTAATTTAATCCAAGCTGCCATAAAAAAAATATGCTTATAACTCATTTGTATGCATATGTAATTACCTTTATAAACTGCTATATAATTTGCTATAGAATAGTAGCTTGATTTACTACACAGAACTTTACAAAATTGGGGCTTAAAAATAAATACAAAGAAGACTAAAGTAATGATAGTTGATAAAAATAAGGAGAAAATGAAAGCAATTATAAAGATAAGAGGAAATAATATTGAACAAGTAGCAAAATTTTGCTATTTGGGATACAGATGATAACAGAAGTTCTGAGGAAATAAAAAGAAGAATAGCTATCATGAAACAAGCATTCCAAAACAAAAGAAATATACTGACATCAAACCATCTGGATATTGAAACTAAAAAGGCCTTTGCAAAAACTTTTTTATGGAGCATCCTGATGTATGGCAGTGAAACCTGGACGTTAGGGAAACAACAGATTAATCGCCTTCAGGCAGCTGAGATGTGGATATGGAGGAGAGTGATAAAAACTAGTTGGACTGATAAGAAGACAAATCAAAAAGTATTGGAAGAGGTGGAAGAACAGAAAAAATTATTACAGGATATTGAGAAAAGAAAAACAAAATTTTTGGGACATATGATTAGACATAACAGTTTTCTAAAAATTATTCTGGAAGGGAAAATTGCAGGAAAAAAGGGAAGAGGAAGACCAAGAAGAAAATTCTTGGATGACACACAAAGGGTTCTGGAATTCCGAAGCTATACTCTTGGACAAAAAAATTAGCGCACCAAGAAATAATTGTGGGATCGTAACGAAACTTGCAGTGAAGGTACATGTCGGGGAGACATGCAAATGATTAGAAATGCAGCGTGATTGCGCATTACGTATAGCCGGTAGAGGGCGTTGAACATCGTACTCTGTGGAGTATAAAATAGGTAACCAAAGCTCGTTTGAGTGTGCTGAATCATTTACAAAGGAAGAGCTGAGGTAGACATGCCATTACGCCGTGTTCGAAGACAGTATACGCAGTTGTCGCAGTTTGAGAGAGGGAGAATCGTCGGGATGATGGAAGCTGGGTGGTCAGCTAGGCGAGTAGCTCGTCAATTAGGCCGCTCTGTTTGTGTTGTGAGGAGGTGTTGGGACCAGTAGACCCGAGAGATGTCATGTACACGAAGACCAGGCTCAGGACGCCCTCGACAGACCAGTCGTCGAGAAGACCGCCACATAGTCAGAAATGCACGCGTACAGCCAACTGCTTCATCGGCCGCCATCCAGGCACAGGTAGCACCTTCACTAGGGGCCGCTGTGTCTTCTCGAACCATACGAAGGCGCCTGGCTGAAGGACAGTTGGTATCGCGGTGCCCATTACGTGTGCTGCCCTTGACGCCCACCCATCGACGCCTCCGTTTGGAGTTTTGCCGCGCACGAGGAAACTGGACTGCAGTGGAATGGAACCAGGTCATCTTTAGCGACGAATCCAGATTCAATCTCGGCAGTGATGACAATCGTGTTCGTGTGTGGAGAGCCTGTGGTGAAAGCTTCAATCCTGCCTTTGCTGTACAGCGACACACCGCTCCCACAGCTGGTGTGATGGTATGGGGTGCCATTGCCTACAATACACGGTCACCCCTAGTATTGTTCCGTGGCATCATGACAGCCCAGCGGTATGTTCATGAAATCCTGCAACCACATGTGTTGCCACTCATGCAACGGCTCCGAGGAGCCATTTTTCAACAAGACAATGCTTGGCCTCATACGGCAAGGGTGTCACAAGACTGTCTCCGCACTGTTACTATCCTTCCTTGGCCTGCCCGATCCCCAGATTTGTCTCCAATCGAGCATATCTGGGATCATTTGGGACGACGAGTTTGGCATCCCACGAGTTTGAACGAACTAGAGGCAAGGTTACAGCAAATATGGAACGAAATGTCTCAAGACATCATACAGAACTTGTATGACTCAATGCCCGATCGTATCGCATCGTGCATTCGCGCTAGAGGGGGTCCAACGGAGTATTAACTTCTCCATTCTTTTGCCTTTTTCTCTGAAATAAATTATCCTTTTTCTTTGATTTTCTTATCATTTACTTATATCAAAGTAGTCATTATGTATGTAAATTTTCGTTTCATTTTGACGACTCCTTCTTGGTGCGCTAATTTTTTTGTCCATGAGTGTATTATGAATTAAAGAGAACGGCTTAGGACAGAAGAGCATGGTTGCAGTGACAAGGCATTGCCTTTAGTACCTGATGATGATAGAATAGTACTAAACATTCTTTTGAAAGAAAAAAAAACTTAAAATGAAAATAACTATGTGGATGTTCTGCCATTTGTCATGAGTATTTTGTCTTTCAGATAAGCTGAAAAGCACTGAAATAAAATATTGAAATTGGCTGTAATGGAAAGTTATAATAAGTAAGGCAAGAGATCCTCTTGAGTCCAATACCAGAAATTTCAATGTGATTTGAATATTCATTAATAAGTATTGTGTCAATTTCCAACAAATAAAAAAGATAGGTTTTCATGATATAACTGTTTAAGGCCTTCAGAGTTGCCCTAAAAATACCATTTAACCTCGCCAAGGAAAATAAAAAAATGAATGGTATTAGTAAAAGCAAAAAAAAAAATTGCTCCAATATATATCAATCCTTTAGACCAGCGTTTTCCAAACTGTGTGCCATAGTAGCCATAGCAAATTCAGGGGTGCCCTGGGATATTTCAAATTGAAAATGAAATAAAAAAAAAATTTTTTCTCTCAAATGGTTAATAAATTAGTAGACATGAATACTTTGGGACTAACTGTTAGATTATTCTTTTGGCCTACAGGTATCATGGACTGAGAAAGATTGGGAATCTCCTTATTGTGAAAATCTGATAATCTGAATGGAGGAAAACTAGAAATGTATGTTTAAAGGAAGAAATTAGTTTCCATTTAAATATTTCCAATGTGGAGTAAAAGAAATTAGTAAGGAGAATCTATAAATCAGATAAGTTGAAGTTTGTCCAATAACTTCTTTGCCCAATGTCCAAAAGATGACAGAAGGAAAGTTGACAAAAACCAAAAAAAAAATCCTTTTGTCAAGTAGAAAGCAGAATGTCATTTGAAGGAAACGACATTACAATAATATTTGAAAGAGATTAAGATTGCTGGCAGATGTCATGGATGATATTTGCCTCCCAATGTGAATACCTGGTGATCATGGGATCAAACATGGCTGAGCAGAACAATTCATAAAACAGACAATCTTTTGTGATCAAGATTTGTAAATGTGTATTAAAACTAAATGATCACTAACTGTGTGGATGAACAAATTTAAAAATGGAAGACAAACAAGATCTTTACAAATAGCATCTCTGTTGTTTACTGATAAAGATCCGCAGACTGGAGAAAAAGCAAAAAAAAAAAAAAACCTCCAAAAGGATATTGTAATGGTTCAGCAATGTATTGTTGATATCTGCTGGGTCAAATTTAGGGTGAATTTTACTCATCTCTTCCATAACAATCTCAAAGACTTCAAGGTGACATGATAAGTTCAATAGGAAAGAGAATGCAATTTCTTCAAATAGGTTCAATAATGGAGATACAAAAGATCGCCTTGTAATTTAGCAGAAGTTATCAGAAAAGACTTTTTAATCTCTCTAGAGATTTGGTGCAATCAAGAGAAGTTTTAAAAAAATGGTATTCAATATTTAAAAATAAATTATAAATTTATTTTTTTAAATTACTTACTTACTTTTTAAACCTTTAATTTGCAATTTTAATTGACAAATCCACTGAGAAATTTTTAAATATTCTGATTTTCGAAATGTAAAAGTTTTTTATTGTTAAAATGGTATTCAGTTGAACTCATGTGGACAACATCTACATTGATTTTACAACTGAAGAGAAGTTTCAGTAGTTTTCTGAGAGTAGAGAGATGGCTTCATGTGTAATGGCTTTCCTCTTATCCATATGCCCATCTTATGTTATCCTATATGTACCATCCCCTGAAGATGAAACTTGCCATTGGATACTTTACAGTTTCTGTCTATTAATAAGTGCACTGTAAATACTTTTCTTTCTTTTATTTGTTAAACAGTTTGAATTTCGTTTTCTTCTGTCCAGAGAAGACAAGATCATTTATAGGTAGGATATTCACCAAAGAAGTTGAGGTAATTTATAGGGATATGTTCCATGTGATAATTCACACAATTGAGGCAGATGGTTTAATTCTGCACTCATTGTGAAACTGGCATTTGAGTATCATAAACCTTACACCACAATTTAGATAGCCTGTTTTAACATAAATAGGCTTTGTGGATGAGTCAAAATTAGGAGCAATCTGCATACTGGAATTTGTTCTTCCCTGAATATAAATGCTTGTAGCAATCACATCCCGAAAAGTAAAGCCTCAGGAGTTGTTTGTCAGTAACACCATCTAATCCCAGCTCCACAACAGTTTGTCAGCTATTCAGATCTGATGCAGAAACAGCAGAATATTTGTCTTTAGGATTTGTTTGGCTGCTTGAAAAGATGTTATTTTAAGCAATGAATTACAAGATTAAAGGTTCTTTTCGTAGCATCTTAATGATGGAAGTGACACGAAGATGTAAGGAAAGAATACTTTTAGGTATGGTTGCAAAAAGTTTGTAAGTTAATGAATAATAAAGATAATAGTTATAGTTAGTTTGGATTAGTTGACAGTTTAGCAAGGAGAAGGAAAAAAAAAAAACAGAATATCAACAAGATAAGATGTCATAATTATCAAAAATATTTTAAAGATAATGCCCAAGATAAGCAAACAATACATCTGCATTGAAAGAGAACATACAAGAAAGATAATTCCATACTCTCGCAGACCCTCTCCAACACTTCTTTCTGAATACGGAAAATTTAACATGTGTCAATGTAAAATATTGAATAAAAGCTCAAAGAAACACAATTGAAAAGAGAATAGCCAACATTAATTCAGCTCCAGAAGTAATTAAAGACATATTAACCATTTGTAAGTCACACCATAAACCATATGTCTAAACCTATAAAGATATCATTCTGCTACAACTTGATAACTTATTACTCAATAACAATAGGGAAAATTATCAACTTGTAGCAGAATAATATCTCTATAGGTTTAGACGTATGGTTTACGCAGTGATTTATAAAATAGGTTAATATGTCTTTAACAAGATGGTTGGACATTGTGACCACAGACCTTGTTGTGATGGGAATAAGAGGATGGAAAAGTAAAGCGATGGACAGATTGAAGTGGAGAGGTGTCCGAGAGGCTAAAAACCCACCCAGGGTTGTAGCACCAGGAAAGAAGAAGAATAGGTCTTTAACTTACTTCTGGAGCTGAATTGATGTCGGCTATTCTCTTTTCAGTGTGTTTCTTTGAACTTTTATCCAATACTTATTTCTGAAGTAGCAAAATGTGACCAGAGGCATAGGCATACCAGGAATTGGGAATAGGAAGTGCTAAGAAGGTTGTAGCCTTTCAACCAAAAAAAAATGTCGTGATTTTCTCTGATGGGTGGGGGACAGACTGATGAACTTATCAACCAAAATCCTAGATTTCTTCTATTTTCAGAGGCAATGGGGGTTGGGGGTTCCAGTGACCAGAGGCTTTCTTCAGACCTCCTGTTTGCTAGAAAAAGAGTCTAAAGCAATGTATTTGCAAGCAACAGGAAGAACCAGCAACAGCTGCTAACTGCTAGGATCCTAACATATGGGTCTCCATCAATGGCAGACGTATGGGTGAGCATTTAGAACCTATAGTGGCTAACTGATAGGAAAGCAATCATTCGTGGGTAATTTGAGTGGAACAATCAAAAGAAAAATGCATCTGTTGGGAAAACTGAAATTTCAATTCAAATGATTCAGTGATTTTTTTTTAGGATAAAACATTTAATTTGTTATTAACTGAGATTTCGGGTCTAAATCTATTTAGAAATGGATATATTTATATTGTAGAATTGTTTTTTTTTCCCTGAACTTATAAAAAAAAAAAAAATACAAGAAAGGAAACTGAATTATTCATATTGGTGAATGATAGTAAAGAAAAGTAATAACATTCTTAAATATATCACATTATCTAAATAAAAATCATTCTTGACAAACAAAAACCTGATCATTCCATGTCAGATTAACCAAATTGGAATAAGTTGATTTATTGCAGTCTAAAATTTTGTTTTTCTTAATTTTGCGGATTGTAGTTTGAAAAGTATGAAGAAATATTAAAAAAAAGGCAGATATTTTAAAATCATTTTAATTTTTCAATGGCAAAGTTAATTGTGCCCTATAAAACATGAAAACAGACATTTTTTTTTAAATATAAAATCCATCTCAATAATTTTTTTTTCTCATTCATTTTTTCTTAAGATTATCAGTACCTTATAAATTAAATAACCTACATTTTATTGTATATATTATTTATTTTATCCCAGCAATATATACCACTGAGTTTAAAATATTGTTTCAGATGAAAGTATTATCTGTTTGAAAAGAAAATATGTATTGAGACTCATGAGATGAAGTTGTCCCTGACATTGTAAATCATTCAGATTATTATTATTATTATTATACATTCATGTTTGAGAAAAATGCAACACCATGCAGGAAACATGCAAATGAAGTGAAACTTACAGGAAATGTAAAGCAGGGTACGATATGCAAATGATTAAAATTTGGGAATGATTGCGCATGCCTAGACTCAGCAGTGCCCTCTCAACTGTCATGTAAGAGCATATAAGTAGAGGACTGTTGTGGATCCAGACAAGTAGTTTTTTATCATCAGTGAGCTGTACATGTGCCTATTGGAGTCAGTATGCCTCGTCGAAGTCAAAGGGCACCTTATAAGCAAGCTATGGAGTTTGAACGAGGAGTAATGATTGGCTTGCTTGAAGGAGGATTTTCATACCACGAAATTGCTGCTCATACAGGAATAATATCACGACAGCGATACGAGTGTGGAAGCAGTGAACTGACAAGAACAGGATGAGAAAATCCGGAAGTGGACTGCAAAATGTAGTGACACCACAGGTTGATAAGATACGTCAACTGCATGGCAGTGATGGACCGTTCAGCTTCTTCTCGAGTGTTAGCACAACATTGGAACACTGCAACAGGTCTGATATTTGACATTTGACTGCGTGCTTGCATTCCTTTGCAGAGGATTCCTTTGGGCTTGAACCATCGATGCCTCAGGCTACAATAGGCTCACGAACATACCCACTGAGATTGGCATGATGTCGTGTTTTTGGACGAGTCCTGCTTCAACTTGGATTACAATGACGGTCGCATATGCATTAGACTATATCTAGGTGAGTGCCATCTTCCAGACTATATTGTCCAGTGTCATACTGCACAAATGATAAGCATGATGGTTCGGGGAGCAATTGGGTACCATAGGCTATCTCGGCTGCTGCGAATTGTGGGCATTCTCAACAGCAACCGCTACATCAGGGAAGTTGTGGAGGCTGAAGTCGTACCCTTCCTTCAGCGCACTCCTGAAGCCGTATTCCACCAAGACAACACCCGACCACATGTTGCCAGAAATGTCCAGGCTGTCTTCAATGCAAGGCAGATACCCCTTCTTCCCTGGCCTGCATGTTCGTCCGATATGTCGCCTATTGAACAAATAGCCAGCCAATAATGATGAACTGTGGATTCGGATAGAAGCAGCCTCGCAGGCAATACCCCAGGAACGCATCCAAAGCCTGTTTAATTCGATGCCACGGCATATAGGCGCTCTTATTGCAGCTCGAGGAAGCTGATTTTCTTGCATTGCTCTGAAACTTTAATCTTTTGTTTGTATCACTATTAGTAATGTATGTAATAAATTTCCTTCCATTCTGAAGGTTCCTTCATGGTGTTGCAATTTTCATAAAAATGAGTGTATGTTTTTGTTTGCTTGTTTGTTTGTTTGTTTTGACATCCCTGTAAATCATATTTAAAATACAAGGTACATTCACGTTGTAAGGTCTATTTTTTTCTCAAAGACTACTTACTGCAAAAGGTGAAACTGCTGTCACTTCTCAACATAGTCTCCTAATTTTTCACAACGTCGTCACCAAGACTGCATGGCCGCTGTGAAAGCTTCTTTGCAGATCTGCTGAAATCACTGGAAAATCACTGACGCAAGGGCAGCAAGATTGGAAAATGAGCATCCATGGAGTGTATCTTTCATTGTGGGAAAGAGCCAGAAGTCACTAGCTGCAAGATTAGGTAAGTATGGAGCATGAGGACCAAAAAGGGTGTTCGAGAGGAAAGTAATATATTCATTAAAACACAAATGACGCCTCAAAAAACTAAGATTAAGAAATTTAAAAAAAACAACATCACAATGTGGAAATCAAATTCTTGGATAGCTAACATTTCATTGCGAAAGGCACTTGATCACAAAGAACAAATACATAAATAAAAAATCTTCTATTAGGTCTAACAGATACTAAAAAAAATCAATTATTGATTAAAAGGGGGCCTTTTGAGTCAAGCAGAGATCTTGGGACAGCTGTTTTGAGTTTATTAAGACTCATCAGTCAGGGTTACCAGCAAGCAGAAAAAAAAGCTGGGTCTCAGCTTAACTTAAAATGGTCCCCCTTTTTTTTCATGAATTGATCCCTTTTCTTTAGATCTTTTAGAGGTTTTTTTTAATATTATTATATAAACGTTCCTATATTTTGGTTTCCCTAGCTAAGATATGTTGGCGGATCAACAACCAAAGCATATGTCTGCAATTGTAAAAGGTGTGCAAGGGGAGGTTACGGTTGTCTTGAGTACCACAGCTTTCTGGAGTTGTGCATATGTGTTTTTGTGAAGTCCTAGTGTGTTGAGGCTGTGGTGCAATGTGTGAGGCACCAAACCAGTGGCGGACCGAACGATAGGTACAACACGTCCTCGGTCCTGCCTCTACTGCTTCTGGAGCTCGTGTGCTAAGTTGTCTGCATGAGTTTTCGGCATGTTCTTGCTGATAGGCACTACAATATCAATGAGATAGGTCTGTTTGTTGGCCTTATCAACAAGTGTGATGTCAGGTCTGTTGTGATGTATGGTTTTGTCTGTGTGAATGGACGGTCCAAGTACAGCTTGTGTTTGGGTGACTAATATGCTTTGTAGTGTGTACTTATTGTATGGGACTGTGCTCTTAATAGTTTGAGTGTTTGTGTGTCAGCTGTTGATGGATGATCAATGAAACCTATTGGTAGTCGCTGGAGGAAGTCTGTTTGGGAGAGGAGGGGACAGCCTATTATTACATGGTCAATCATCTCATGTGTAGTGTGTTCTTCCTGCATGTATCGTCGTGCGTATTTGCATCATGTACAATATGTTTCTTGTAGTTAATTGTGGGGGTGACTTGGTCCTGTATTGCAATCATGAACATTTCAGTCTCCCCAAACAGCTCACCAATCTACCAATTGTGGTCACCATACTACAGAATGGGGTGCCACTTTCTCCACCACCATCTGCAGGAGACTGTAGTACATTTTTTGAACAGAGGTGTCTGCCTAACCATCGAACATGGGTGACTTTATCCTGCACCAGACCCGATACAGCATGATCAACACAAACAAAATCTCATCATAGATGGTAGGATCCTTTACCCTACCCTAAAGCAAGGATAGTTCCCGTCCCCACTGCACAGAGGTAAGTTCCATGGAGTATTATTATTATGATTATTATTTATTTTTTCAAGATATTTATTCAAGATAATACATAATAGCAAGATAAACTACCGTATTGTCCAGCGTATAAGACGACCCCCAATTTTTCCAATTAAAATATAGAGTTTGGGATATACTCACCTTATAAGACTACCCCTCTTCCAATGCACACCAAATAAAAATTAAAAAAACATCAGATTTGATTTCAATCTGGTAATTTTAATTCAAATGCTTATGACATGCAGGAAAACTGTCACTTATAAACATAACGCTGTTTGTAAACATAAAACAGTGCAAGTGGATTAAACTTTTGCTTTAAAAGCCTTCAAAATCCTCCTGTTCGTCATCTGATATCATAAGTACATCAATGACATCTTGTGATACATTTGTAAGGCGGTCATCGTATGGATCGAATTCCGTATCAGATGGTGTGGTCTCAGCTTAGGCTTCCTCTTCATCTTGCCACAAGTAGTCATCCTCCATACCATCTAATGAATTTGATATGCCACACTTCTTGAAAGACTTGATTACTGTTTCTGCATCAATATCATTCCAGGATTTTATGACAAACATGCACAAAACATCCAACTCTGGAGCACGCATGTTTCCTGCTTTTGTGAATAACTTTTCGCCGCTAACCATCCATTCATTCCACTGTTCTCGAATGCGATCTTTAAATGGCTTGTTTAGGCACACATCCAGTGGCTGTACCAACGATGTCAATCCTGCAGCCTTGTTTATTCTGTCCCCGCTCTATCTCTTTTTTTCAAAATCCCGGGGTGTGCCTGCAGCTTGCTCCGCCCTTCATTTACACCTTCCCGGTGAGGCGCCCCCTCACCTCGTCATCGGGACCGCATTAAGTCATTTCTTTCCACAAATCCTGGTGAGTGGATTTTCTTCTACCGTACTTGTACAGCGCCATCCTTGCTGCTTTCATACGGTTGGTGCATACGGCGGGGATGCGGCCGCGGCCGTTTTTGAGCTGCCCCACCATATAGGGCGACCGCAGATTCTCCAGTCTGGCTCGGAAGTTTCAGCATCCGGCATATAACACGATCCCCGACTTTTGAGAAGATTTTCCTGGTTTAAAAAGTTGTCTTATACGCCGGACAATACGGTACTTTAATTGTAGTTAACCAACGTTTCAGAGATTTTCAAGCAAATTTAATTTTCTTTTTACAATTTTGTATTGAAATCGCAATCAGAAATAGTTAAGCCTATCTTTATGATAAAGCTTCATTTTATTGACTTCAGTACACATAATACTCTTAGACTCAGTCAGGAGGTAGGGCTAATATTTCCTTTTTTATTTGTAAGCTCCAAACCCTCTTTGCCAACTCCCACCCAAAAAGAAACTCACACACCATATCTAGGCAAACGGAAATTCAGCATTATTCAATTCAAAAAATAACAAAAGGAAACAAAATAAAAAAAAAGTAGTAAATCTGAACATCCAACCTTTCTGACTGTGAGAGGGGCTTAAACCGCCCTTGGTGCCGAAGAGAGGTTAACCCATGATAATATATACATAATATATACGATTTTTCAGAAAGCCTAATTAAGGCTTTTTCTCTTTTGGAAATATTAATCAGCTGTTCTATAAATATTTATTTACTTGCCAATATACAGGGTGATTATAATTAAAGTTCAACTTTCAACATGCTCTAAAAAAAGAACCACAGCTCAGAATGACCTGAAATTTGAACTAAATATACTCGAAGAAAGGGGGAAATGGTATGGCATAAGAAAAAAAGTAGTTCCAAATGTTAGCAGTAGATGGCGTCATAAGTAAATGAGTTCGGCTACAAGTGATATTTGAATCGCAATACGACGGCTATGGCATGAATTGTATGTTAAACCAACTGTACTGCTCAGTGTGCATGACTGTATCGGGTTTTTACTGAAGAAATGACTTCCAAGTCATTCAACAGTTGTGGCACTGTTAGTTTAAAGCCCATCCACCACAGCAAGGTCGTAGGACATCGGATGGGAAAAATCGGTGTTTAGTTGTCCTGAGGCCAAAAACCACATAAAAAGCAACAATGAAATGGGTTTTAATTATCGCGAGACTTGCGCAAGACATGTTCAATAAGCTGTCCACCGGTTTCTGCCACAAGTTGAAACCAAGAAATAGCATGTTCCAAAATAGATCGGAGTGTCTCACAGGTCACGTTGTGAATGTGTTGTGCAATGCGTGCCTTCAACTCAGCTAAGTTTGCAATCGGACCACTAAACACTACATTTTTCAGATAACCCCACAGCCAGAAGTCACAAGGATTAAGATCAGGTGATCTTGACGGCCAGGCTGTTGGAAAATGATGGCTGATAATTCTATCGTTTCTGAAATGCCTCTTGAGCAGCTGCTTCACTGGCTTTGCAATGTGCGGAGGAGTGCTATCTTGCATAAAAATGATGCAACCCACATATGCACGCTGTTTGAAGTATTGGAATGACGTGGTTGCGCAAAAGACTCTCATAGCATTTACCATTGACGGTACAGGTAACAGGACCCACACGACCCATCTCCTCGAAATAAAATGGCCATATGATAAATGCTGGCATCAACCTGCACCATACAGATACCTTTGCAGAATGAAGAGGTACTGGTTCATGTGCGAACTGTTTTTACATTGCCCATATTCTGCATTTTTGAGTATTGACATATCCTTGGAGATGGAAATGGGCTTCGTCTGTCCACAAAATGTTCCATGGCCATTCATTGTCCACTTCCATGTGAGCAAGAAATTCTAGAGCAAACCTTTCTCTTACTGGCAGGTCAGAAGGAAGCAACTCTTGAACATGGGTAATTTTGTATGGATAGCAATGCAGGATGTTTCGTACAATTTTATGCACCGTGTTCACAGGCATGTCCAAAGTTCGGGCAGTTCCTCGTGCACTGCACATTTGCACACCACCCCTCGTCTCTTCCTGGACTGCTGTGGCGACATCTTCTACTGAACTCGAAGCAATTGGTTTCCTCCCTCTGCCAGATTTCACTTCAAAAGAACCTGTCTCTTTGAATTTCTTCATCATTTTCTCCAGACCCTTGGCAGACATTGGACCACATCCTTTTTTGATACCCTTTACTGTCCGGAACTTCTGCAGAGCTACTGGCGCACAGTCACCGTTCTTTTAAAAGAGCTTCACAAGCAGAGCGCAATCCTTCATTGGGAAAATAATGGCGAGCTTCTCAGAAGCAATATGAGGAAAATGCCATGTACCCCACGTTTTTATAACAAATCCAATGTGTCGTGCGCATGACACGTCTTTTATTTTGCATATTATGACGCTTAAAGCGCCATCTATTGCTAACATTTGGAACTGTTTTTTTCCTTATGCCATACCATTTCCCTTTCTTAGAGTATATTCAGTTCAAATTTCAGGAAATTCTGAGCAATGGTTCTTTTTTTACAACATGTTGAAAGTTGAACTTTAATTATAAACCCTGTATATATATATATATATGTACCGGGTGGGCATAAAATAACGTGAGGTGTTCAGAGCCCTCTAGCGCGGAATGTATTGGACGAATCGTAACAACATTCGGACATGAGTGGAACATGCAGTTTCGATTTCTAAAAAAAAAAAAAAATTAATACCAAAAGTCGCCAACAGGGGGAAATGTGGCGCTGATAACGCGTTAATTTGCATAACCGCTTTACCTGTAGAGCGATCGTGATAAAAAGAAAGGCTTGGAGAATTCACATCACATGGCGACGAACTGCCTTACGTGACTGTGCTTTGTTAGAGAAGCTGTATTGCCAACAGGACAAGAATGCCACAGCTGACCTTCAGGAATTTCGGCGGTTGAAGGCACTACGAAGAGGACCAATGAGCATAACAAATCTATGAAAAATGATTCAACACTTTGAAACTACTGGAACTCTAGCAGTGCAATCAGGCTGGGACGCAAAGCTATCAGTCATCAACACATTGAAGAAGTTGCAACTAATGTTGTGGAACTGGAGATGACGAATGTGCAGAGTACCAGCAGTGCGTGCGCAATATCCCGGCAAATGGATATCCCATACTCAACAGTGCAGAAAATCCTGCATCAGATGTTGAAGTTTTATCCCTATAAAAGCTGTCCTGTTCAAGAATTGCGCCCTGGCGATGCGACCATCCGCATTGAGTTTGCATTAAGATTTTTAGCGGCGTGGAAGTGGATGCAGCATGGCCGTAGCAGATTTTATGGAGTGACGAAGTGCACTTTTATTTAAATGGTGATATTAACACACACAACTGCCGCATTTGGGCTGCGACTAATCCACAAGTGAGTATGCAGATGCCTATCCACTCGCTGAAACTCTAAGTGTGGTGCGGCTTTACGTCATCGTTTATCATCGGTCCTTATTTTTACGAGGAAACTCACCGAAGTGGACCAGTGACCTGTTTCGTCAATGCTGCACGGTATTCCAATATGCTAAAGAAGTTTGTGGTTTCACAACTGCAGCAAAGAGGATGTCTCGATTCGACCATCTTCATGCAGGATGGTACACCAAGCCACATCGGATGTCAGGTACAGCGTGTGTTGTGGCAACATTTCTCTGACACCAGAATTATTAGTTGTGTATTTCCCACAGCATGACCACAGAGGTCGCCTGATCTCAATCCTTGTGACTTTTGGCTGTGGGGATTTCTTAAATGCATTGTGTATCAAGGACATGTCTCCGATATCCCGACGTTGAAAGATTGAATTACATTACAGGTGCAACAAATCCATTCCGATATGTTGTGAGCTGCCATGGAACAGGTAGTGCACCGCATGCAGCTCATGAAACATCACAATGGTGGTCATATGGAACCTTATTTGTAATTACCAGTAAACGTTGCCTATATTGTTACGAAACTTGATGTGTGCTGTCTCATTTGGCAATTACTCATTCATTACTCATACGTACTACAACGTTTGCAGCGCCACATTTTCTCCTGTTGGCGACTTTTGGTAATAAATGTTTTTTTTTAGAAATTGAAACCGCTTGTTCCACTCTGTATGTCCACCGAATGTTGTTACGATTCGTCCAATACATTCCTTGCTAGAGGGCTCTGAACACCTCACGTTATTTTATGCCCACCTGGTATATATATATATATATATATATATATATGCCTTTTTTTTTTTGTTTTTTTTTTTAGGATTTTCAAATATCAAACATTTCACGAATTCAAGCAATTTAAAAGGAAAGATACCAGTTTGTTTGTTTTTCCCGGGGTTAGGTGGGCGGGCGTCAGGCTGACCATCCGACCTCAAGTCAGTCCCCGTTGGTCATGCAGCTCCGGAAGCCTTACCTTCTGCGACCCCAAGGCTCACATAGGCTTGTTGCGGGATACTTTAACTAACAAGCAATTCAAAATATAATATTCTATTTCCAAATGGTAAGAGTGCTTAAAAAGTTTCTAAAAGTAATGTTCATTCACTTACGCTGATTTTGGCACAGTTACTGTAGCTCCTTAGAAAGAAAGTCCCATTTTACCAAAATCAATAAGGATTTTCCTTATAAAAGCATAGACTTACATCTAAAATTTCCAGTTTAATTGGATAGTTAAATCTCATTAACAAAATAAATCTTTATCATCGGTAAGATCTGTTGTGATAAGACACATGTAATTACTACCCGTGGTAAAGAAAAATGTTTTTAAATTACTTTCGATTTTTTTTATTATTATTATTTATTTATTTATAACAATGCCTTACTTTATAG
The DNA here is from genome assembly GCA_023159025.1 of Thereuonema tuberculata. Lineage (NCBI taxonomy): Eukaryota > Metazoa > Arthropoda > Chilopoda > Scutigeromorpha > Scutigeridae > Thereuonema > Thereuonema tuberculata. The sequence goes on along the minus strand of JAFIDM010009631.1, from coordinate 267,489,219 downwards.
TCCTAGTAAGGTTTTGTATTCTCCCTGTCAGTAGGTTTTGGAGATTAGTGTTTAACAATCTGATACAGTAGCTACATAACATGGCTTACATAGCATAATCTACTTATCTAGCTATGTTATTAAAAAAAACCAAGTTGTGTGCGTACATCCGTAACAATTGAATTCGCACGCGCGTTGCAGGCAACAGAAATATTATTGCATGGTCAACTCGGCCCAAAACAATATAATTTCTCAGGCAAGTTGCCAGGCAACAGGAGAATTGTTGCCCTGTCAACTCAACTGCGCAAACTTCCGACTGCTACAAATGGATTTCAATATTGTATTGCATGTATTCTTTAGAATTTAAACTTTAATTTAGTTTTAGTTTTAAGTTTACTTGCTGTAATTTGTGCTTTTGAATAAATAAAATATTGTTTTCCATTACATATGCGATGCTTCCAGACCGAAGTGACGGACAGCCGCACAGTGGGGTATTTGTACCAAAAAGTTGGCCAAAAATATATTTTTTTTGAAATCATTAATTCTTAACAAAAAGCCGGTTGCTCATACAGCTAAATGATCAGCGAAACACAAGGCAGTGATGTTTTTTTACTCAACTCTCGCGTCGCGAGACTAGCCTAGTCGGAATTTACCGTTTGCTAACAGTGTGCTTATGATTTGTCAATGCGCTCTCAGTTTGCTCTCATGGACCATTGTAATCAGGGCCGGATTATCGAATAGACAAATGAGACAAATGTCTAGGGCCCGGTTTTTTGAAGGGCCCGGTCTTAAACAGATAGGTTACCAACGTTGTTTTTTTTTTTTTTTTTTGGTTGAACAGTTGTGGGAGAGGGAGGGGGCCCGGTGAGAAGAAAATGTCTAGGGCCCCAAAGTGGGTTAGTCTGGCCCTAACTGTAATTTCGTTTTGTGAAGCAGTGAGTGAAAATTTCTGTCATGGAGTCTTCAGAATCAAATTTGTTCTTGAATTTTAAACGTTTCATAGTCAAATCAACTTTGAATTTTAGTAGATATGTAACCGCTAAAGCTCGAAAGCCATTAATGTTCACATTACCTAGCTAATCTGCAGATTAACTGATTTGCTCCATTAACGTGTGGGATCAAGAGTTTTCCGCAATTTACCTAGGTAATGTGCACATTAACGCTTTCCGTATCGTTAAAGTTAAAATGTTTGTTTCTCTCAAAGTGCAAAATTTTAAAGTGAAAAAATTGTTTCAAAAGTTACCAACAGATACATCCTGCAGCTGACGATGTCTCACTTAACCTAACCTACAGCTAATCGGAATAAACACTTCGTTTTGAAGGCTAATTAATAGGAATAAACCTATTAATTTATTCGGTTCTTCGGACCTCAAAATTTGAATAATAATATTTTAAACCGTTTGATTCTTCCTATTATAGTTTTTTAATTAATTCTATCAACTAATTTGTTGATTGTTTGATTGTATTAACTTGATTCTTTAGATATCGAAAAATAAATAAACAACATTATGTTAATTTAAGCGTACAGAAACGTTGCTGTTGTTCCAGCAAAGATCTTATTTTCACTTTAACGAATACCTAGTAGGTAGGTAATGTGCAGATTATCTAGGTAATTTGAGAAATGAAACAATTTTCGGCACTTTAACGGATCACCCTAGTTAATCTGTAGAATAACTGATTTCTGCACTTAGTGGTATCAGATAAACAACAACAAAAGAGATAGAAAACATAAATGTGATTTCTGGTATTTTCAATGTAAACTTTGAGTGTTTTAGTTGACTTCTAAACTTTCCTACGCATCAATTATTATACATCAAATGAAAGTAGACTAATCGTAAAAGACAATTAATAAAAAAAATTGCCGTGGAATGACGCGGATGTATTTTTTTATAATATTTTTACAGTTGCGTTGGGTATTTTAGAAAAAATATGAAATAAAAATTATTGTATTTGTTTGCATTTCAGGGTCTTCTGGTGTCAAATTCATGACGCCAAAATACATTTATAATATAGTAGAAGGATCCCAGGAGTCAACTTTTGATAAAAAAACTTAACCATATGGAAAAAAAAAACTATACTCGATAAGTATTGTAAGGATGAACAGCAGCGACAAGATTGGAAACAAATTATCTACGATAAAGCATCAATTTAAAGTCAGAAGACAAGCAGCACATCAGAACAAAGCCATTTTTGAAAAAAATAATAGCGATTGTGCTGGTTGTCCTCAAAAATGAGGAGTCGAGTGAAAGAAGCAAGCGACAAAACATGGAAGAACTAAGGTCACAACAGGTTCAAAGGCTGACTTATGCGACTCATGACATTACGAGCTTCTGGTGAAGTAGATGCATCGAAAGTTGTAAAAGATCTCACAAAGACTCCAACTCGAGCGCAGAAATACAGAGCAGCTATTATAAAGAGTAAAGAAGGAGAGTCGCGTCAACTATCAAGTTTAGAGGCCTTATCTATGTACGTAGAAGCGGGTCTGACACGAACACAACATGAAATAGTCAAATCAAGCAAAAAAGGAGTTGTTTTCTTATATAGCGTTCTCCTAAAAGCCAAAAAAAGATCGCTATCCTAGCAAAGAATTTTACAGAATTACCGCTACTGTTACGGGTTTTTTTTTTTTCTCCCTTCCTCTTACGTCATATGTGTTTGTTTGTTCACAAGGAGGCTTAATGTGCGTGTACTGAAATAAAGAAAAAGTGAAAATAAATAAAACGCACTTACTTACAAAAATGTTGAGGAGAGAATTATAAACACGGTAATAATCCGACAGTTTCGGAATACTGTGCGTATTCCTTCATCAGGGACGCCACAAACATATAAAACATTAAAACAACATTAAACATGACACGGATGGGAAGGCATGGTGAAAGTGAGGGAAGTAAGAATTGAATTTCAGAAATTAGTTGTGCATTTATAACTTTCAAAAGAAGGAAAGTGTTGGCAAGAAAATACACGTGTCTGGGGTATAGGTTACGAAGGGCAGAAAACAACATGGCGGTGGAAACAACGTGAATAACAAGGAGGCATAACGTGCGTATATGGAAATAAAGAAAAAGTGAAAATAAATAAAAAGCGCCTACTTATAAAAATGTGAAACCATGCCTTATCTCCTCGTGTCGTCTTAAATGTTGTTTTAATGTCTTACATGTTTGTGCCGTCCATGATGACGGAATGTGCGCAGTATTCCGAAACTGTCGGATTATTGCCATGTTTATAATTCTTTCCTCAACATTTTTGTAAGTAAGTGCGTTTTCTTTATTTTCACTTTTTCTTTTCTTCTTTATTTGTTTGTTTAATTTGTAGTCCCCATCTTCTGCTATTTTGTGTTCGTTGACGTCACTACTTGTCATTACGTCACTTTGTTAGTGCTGAGTGATCTTTGCCCCGTCATTAATCTGTCCCTCCTTTTTCGCCATGTTTTTATTATCTCTTTTCTTCTAAGAATGGAGTAGAAAGTTTTCTACATTAAAAGATTTCATTTATCGTTTTTTCCTTATATATTCTTATTTCCGATCACCTTATGTTTACCTTCTAATTGTTACCTGTGAATGATTTTAAAGATTATTGTGTATAAGTTTTTTTTCATTTGGAGCAAATCTGATGTTGCCGGGAGGGTTTTGCCATTTTGTTTTCATGTCGAGGCTATGATGACATCTCTTGGATTTTCGAGGTTCTTTTGACTTCTGGGAAGGCCATTGGTACAGTATGACCACGTCACAGCACCTATAAATGCGTTACATGAAATTTTTGAGTCAGTCTGGCCACGAACTACACAGAGTAACGGACGTGGCAGGCTTTCGTAGTGGAAGAGCGATGAGCTTGTTGGAGGTGAAGCAGCAGTTCTTTTCTTTTCTACGCCCTATTTAGTAGAAAACTCTAGCTATTTCATCCTGTAAGTCGAATGTCTCCGGATTCTTTGAGACATTTTCTTCATGACGTAAAGTTGGCTTCTTAGATATCTGCTAGATATAAGAAAGGCCATACACCCCGAACAGCTCAGGATACGTTGAGCAGCCTGTATGGTACATTCGCAAAGTGAAAAAGGGAGAAATTAGTGTTGTGCTTCGATGTGCCTGTGTGGATACTACGACTGGCGTAACTTAGTAATTTTCAGCAGAGCTATTCAGTACTTCGTTTCCGTGTGACCAAGTCGGGGTGCCGAACTTGTGAGTAGTATTTCTTATTGTTAAGTTGGGTGTGAACTTCAAGAGAGCCTCTATGGTTGGGAAGTCGGCTTCATAGAACGATTTTCATTCAGACTCTTCTTATAACAGAGACATAAACTATTGTGAGACTATATATAAAGTTACATAATTGTTCAATTTTGTTGATCAACGTTAATGCAAATTACTGTTCTTAATTATCATTTTTTACTGTTTTTTTTTATTATTATTTTTCATTTGTTTTGTCAATTGCTTTTATCAACTAGTTGTGTGTAGTTATTTTTATACTTATTATATTAATATGTAATTTTGCAATACTATGTCTAGGTTGGTATTATTGTGTGTTATTGTATTTTATTTCTGAATACATTTTATTGC
>JAFIDM010009631.1:267447388-267473700 GCA_023159025.1 Thereuonema tuberculata | reverse complement strand
TCCAATTTCCAGCACAAATATCAAAAAATAGCTCAGTGAATTTGTTTTGTTTAGTTATGTGCGTTCTTTGTTTTATTGTACTGTAAAAATGTACTAACGCGTTAAATCTATTGTCTAATATTTTATGTTCATTTATTTATTTATTTTTTTCCTTTTCATACAAATCTTCACATCCTATTATTCTCTCATGTTTATTTTTTCGAGTTCAATGTGTTTTTAAATATGTTGCCTTCACGTTGATTTTATTCATTTATACCTTAAAATTCGAGCATTGTATACTTTTACGATTATAGATTATTTTCTTTCCATGGATATTTTCGATCCAAGTACTGTCCTTTTTTGTTTATTCGTCTCCATGTTCCTTCGTTTCAGTATTCGTTTTTGCTTAATTGTGTTGTCACAAGAAAACTGCCTTAATAGTGTCAACATTTCTAGATTGTTCCTTCCATTTTAATTCTAAGAGGCAGATAAGATAACGTTATTTAAACTCCAGTTATTGAGTTAACCGAAAATACAAATACAAAATGAATACTGATATTTTTCCAATTATTTTTGTACCAGTTTTCTTTTTCAGTTACAGCACAAATTCAAATCTAGTTTTGATTAAAAGGCAAATTTGTATGAATAAATAAGCTTCGTGTTTATTGTTTCATCTTTAGCCATACAACAGCATTCAATATTTAAACTGACCGAACTTCACAAATCACGTGATCTGTAGCCAATGAAAACTATTATTCGAAACCAATCACGAAATTCGAATTTATCTTGTGATACATATTACTGATGTTAGGTTTTTGAAAAGAGGGGAAAGAAAAAAAAAAAAAATTACTCGGATTTTTTTTTTTTAATTAAAGATTATCTATTTCAATAACTTGTAATTATAAAAGAATTCTGAATTTGGCATTTTTTTTGTAAGGGATGGAGATTTTTGCTAATTAAGTTTGTTTTCGATAACCGGCTATCAAGAGTTAAAAAAAAAAAAAAGGTACTCCACTACAGATCATGCATGCCCTTGGGTGCGTGGGAGGTTTAGGCTTCAGCGATTCTCGCCCGACGGGATTAATTGATGTCGGATGTCAGCCCTACACCCTCCCGCCTGTATTACCCAGTAGGAAACCAGATAATCATTTGACAGAGGGCTGGATGAACCCTAGGGTCCGTCTGGCAGAGAAACTACTGTGGAAAAATCCTTGACTCATGAAAAATTAACGCATGATCTCGACCCCTCAAATTTAAGTTGAAGTTAAAAATTCTCATTAAAAGTAAATAAAACAAACTGTTTTTAATTAGGTTTTCTATCCTTTAATAATTAGTTCGTTTTCGGTAACCTATAGGTATATCCTTTATTAAAAGAAAAAAGATGCAAATCGTCCTTCATTTAAAAAAAAAAAAATCAATTATTTCAAAACTCTTATTATACCATACTTTGTTTAAAGAAATAACCTTCAATTAAAAAACTTAGTTGTTTTTCGTTTTTTTTACTCTTAATTTGTTCTCAGTATTTGCTTAACCCTTAAACTGTCCATCACTTTTTAAAAAGAAACAAAGCTTTATCCCATCATACATTTATAAATAATAACGCTACAAATTCAAAACTTTATGATTACATTATATAACTTATGAAAAACAAATTTAACATGCAGAAAATCAGTAAGTTCCCGATTCCCTCTGATGATATAAACTTTATGTGCAGTATTTGGTTTTTATTTCTTACATTATAACTTATTTAAATAACCTTCAATTTGGAAAAAAAAAAAAGAAAAAATTACTTTGGTTTTCTGATAAGAGTATATTAAATTCATTATCTGCTGCCATGTTTTTAAACTACACACCTATTACCAGGTACCATTGTAATTTACGTATTTTCATTTCATTTGGTTAACAATGAATGAAATTTTCTGTGCCCTAAGTTCTGACAGGAACAAAATGTCTTTCCAGAAATCAATCCCTCAGATGATATTGTTTCTGGAGTGTGGTAATAATCATTATCATAAGTTTTCATCATCTCGAGTGTTTAGAAAGAAAACCATATCTGTACCTATGGCTTGGAGCAAAGACATAACAATATATAAAATAATTTTTCTTTGTCAGATACCTTTAAGTATTGTATGGGCATAAGTTTTGCTAATACGTCATGAGATTTTATATTAAATCTCATCTAGACTGAAAAATTGTGCAGATGATATGGGTCGAATAGAATGAATCACAATCACACACAGAATTACTATCAATTTCGGCATTAAATCTTCAACCTATTTCGAGTGAGGCAAAAAGTGAAATTAGTTCCAATTTAAATACATTTACGAATTACAATTAAGATGGCGGAAACCAATCTAAGCAGGTCATCACAATCCAATCAGGAACCAGTTTGCAGAATCTGGCCATTCAAAGGTTCGGCAAAGCGGGCCGATTGCTGTAATTCTCTGACGTCACAAAGGTATGTACATTACACAGTACAATAAAACAATGCCGAATCTTGAAACTATGAAATATTTATGTTATTGTGTGTGCTGAATTCGAAAATGCATTCCATTTTTTGGTATCACATGAGATTTTTGTTCAGTGATGCAATCCCGCTTTCTACTAATATTCGCGGGTGGGCACTCACGTGCGGTCTGATTGTAAACGTAAGATAAAATTACAAGCAGACGCTAATGGAAATTAACCATTATATGACAGATTTCCTGTTTACATTCTTTCTGAAATGCATATCGTTACTCCACTGCTTAATATATATTAGTATCAATAAAATTCAGACAGTAGTGCCTTGCTATACTGCAAAACGTTTTTACGTAGAGTTGTGTGTTTGCATTTATTGCGAGTTCAGATGTTAATTTTGTGGTTGTGAATAACAAGTGATTTTAACAGTGAGAAGTACTTTGTATGAGTTTTACAAACTAAAAGTCTAAGTGGTAATTTTTGTCGCATCAGTGCATAAATTCTCCGAATGTATTTTGCTGTGTGTGTGTGGTGAATTCACTACAAAAATCGCAGAGAAAATATTACTCCTACGATTAAGAAAGCATATGAATTGTATTTTAATTCTAAAGTAGATGAGGACAAAAGTTTTGCACCTAAATATTATTGTAGCAGATGTTCTCGTACTTTGAGAGGCTGGTTAAATAGCACGCTCCCTTCTACAGTTTGCTGTTCCTATGATATGGACAGAACAGAAGGACCACCTTTTGGACTGTTATTTCTGTTTCACCAAACTTTCTGGTTTCTCATCAAAAAACAAACAAGTATATAATCTATCCAGATTTGCCCAGATTTGCGAAGGCCTATTAAGCATGGAGATTCATTTCCTATTCCAATGCCATCTGGAAAATATTATTTGTGTGATTGGAACTCTCGGGACAGAGTTAACCATTACAGAGTGAAGGAGTGGCCTTTGAGACAAAGTTTAGTACCAGGCGAGAAAAATGTAAATTTTCATTCACTCCTATGTCCGAGGAAAACTCACTGAAACAGAAAATGTGGTATGGTGTGCGTTCAAAGACGTATGTTCGAAATCCCTGGGAAATTACAGAACAAATTTTCCACAACTTCGATGTAGTTATCTGCTAAGGGCATATGATATTGGGCTGCAATATGTCCCTTAAAATTCATTTCCTGCACTCCCATCTTAACTTCTTTCCACCAAACCTTGGAATGGTCAGCGATGAGCACGGAGAAAGGTTTCACCAGCAAATATCCCAAATGGAAAGGCACTGTGCAGGAAAATGGTCTCCTAAAATGCTTGCTGACTACTGTTGGTTTCTTGTGTCTGAGTGTTCTGGGCCCAGCCACAAAAGAAAGTCTTCCAGAAAAACATTCTAAAATTGTAAGTTTTTAACAATTTTTTTTTTTTAAGTTATTTGCATGTAATATTTTTTTTAGTTTTTAAACTCTGACATTTTATCAGTAATCAGCACATCCTTTTCAATAAAATGGGTACTTTTGAACGCCGAGTGTAGTAAAATTTTGACTCTGGAACTATAACTATTAAAAAACATCAAATTTTTAACCAAAATATTGAATATGGTTGCCAGAGAAAACGGTACGTCATAGAGAATTTTTGAGAAATGCTTTAAATAGGCCGCTTAATAATTAGCTTGGAAATGGTGTTATTAGGTTTAGAATTTATCAAATTTATTTAACTCTAGCCAGGTGCCTTCACTTCGCTCCAGAACCCTTGCATATATAGCATTAAAATATATATATATTTATTTAGCCAATGAATATACGACGTCCCAGCCAGTTGTGGCTTTCTCCACTTAACTCAGATATATTGCGGGTTGGCGCCACACTTCACGGTCAGTTTGCCAGATTATTCCCTACCCAGTTCGAATTTCGAAAAATCCAGCCTTATTCCTTATCTACATCATGAAGGGAACCTCTCTGCAAAATTTCAGCTTTCTAGGTCCAAGGATTTTGGGTGGGCATGGATGACTCAGTCAGTGAGCGAGTCAGGACTTTTCTTTTATGTAGATTTTCATGAATTTTTCTTTTGTTAACCACATTGATTAGTTCTTTATAGATTATATTTGGATCTGTTATTTTCTCATTTTCAACTCTTATTATCCGACAGAGTGTCTACAGAACCGGGAAATCAGGGAAAACCTGGAATTGTCAGGGAATTTTATTCTGGAAAAAAAATCGGGGAATTTTGCAATTATTTAAAATCAGGGAATTTTTTGGTTGAACAGATCGGTTTGGAGGTTTTTTTTTTTGGTTGAACAGATCAGGGAATTATCAGGGAATTTTAAAAGAAATTGTTCATGAAATCAGGGAATTTTTTTATTCAGATTTTGTAGACACCCTGTCCGAGATTCGTTCTTTACATATTATTTCTGGTGTTTCGATATCATGCTTATTTATGAAAATATGATATTTGTTTTCGTATTTCCATGAATTGTACAGTCGTTTCTTGTTCCGTAAAGATAATTTTTGAAACCATTATTGCATGTAAGTTTTAGATATTCCTATACTACATTGTTTTTATTCATTTTGAAAACATCTATATTTATGTCGCCAATTAGTATAGTTGGACAGTTGTTTTATTTTCATTTTTTATGAATAGATTATCTAATTCTTCCATAAATTTACCTTTCTTTGTGTTTGCTGGTTTATATATGGCTAAAATGTTAATATTTTATGTTCGATAACACAAACACATTAGGTTTTATTGCAAAACTTCATGATAAATAACATGTTCTTTGAAAATTCTTGAATCATTTTCCAAAAGATTTCCTTGCTCCGACGTTTTAGTAATTTGTAATTTAACATTTTGCTTACAGAATGATAGACATTATTATATATTATAAAAATGTTATTCTAATAATAGTAGTGTACCGTCACTTCGCTCCGGAACCCTTGCATAAATAGCATTAAAAAAACAATTTATTTAGCAATACTGAGATAGTCGGAGAATACCCTCAATCACCAAAAGTCATGGCACACCCCTCCAAGCAGGTTCCCTGTTTAATGATAAGATCCCACTGCTTCCATTCTTGGAATGCAGGTGCACAGGACTCCTTGATATCACACAATCATTGTAAGCACTAGGTGCAGAAATGGCAACACGCCGAGAGCTATCCGCATTTCAATGGGGGATGATTGTTGGTACCAGACAGATGGGTGCCTCAATATCAGATGTAGCAAACACCCTGCAATTTTCCTGCACAACCGTTGCAAGGGTACACCCAACGAGGGGTTACAACCCACGGACAGCGGACCGGCCGCCCACGCCTTGTTGATGCCAGAGGTGATCGCCAGGTCACTCGGCTTGCAAGTGCTGACAGAAGGGCGACAGCAGAGCAAATCAACCAGGGACATCCTACAACTGTGTCCGTGATGACAATTCAGCGAACATTGCGCATTGCAGGCTTTAGCAGCAGGAGACCACGACGGGTGCCACTCGACAGCTGCACATCGTCAGGAACGCCTAGCCTGGGCCAACCAACATCGACATTGACCGCTGAGGACTGGCGAAGGGTTGCCTGGTCCGACGAATCACGGTTTCAGCTGTATCAGGCCGATGGTCGTGTCCGTGTCTGGCGCAGGCCACACGAAGCTATGGACCCGCTTGTCAGATGGGGACCACTCAGGCAGATGGAGGCTCCATAATGGTCTGAGGTGTTTTCTCGTGGAATGCAATGGGTCCATTGGTGCATCTGACATCCACTCTGCATGCTACTTCCTTTGTCGATCTGCTTGGAAACCACCTGACTTCATGAACTGCATGTTTACCCCCCAGGCAACTGCACCTTTCAGCAAGATAATAAGCCTCCACACACGGCCCATGTGACACGGCAGTGGCTGGAGGAACATGCTACCGACTTCACGACAATGATTTGGCCTCCATGTTCCCCAGATTGCAATCTCATTGAACATTTGTGGGTAGTCACCAACACAACTAGTAAATGCAGCATTGTTATAGAGTGCAGTGGAGGCGGCATGGCTTTCAGTGCCAATCGATATGTTCCGGATACTAGTAGACTCTTCCACGACGGGTCGCCGCCGTTATCCGGGCCAGAGGGGGCCCTACACGTTATTAAGCAGGTGTGCCATGACTTTTAGTGATTGAGTGTATACGATTTCCCAGACCGTTGTGGCTTCTCCGGATAACTCAGATGTACTGCGGGTTGGCACCACCCACCAAAAATTTAAAGCGAAAAATCATATTTTTGCATGTATCTTGCAAATGCAGAAACGTTTGTGAATGACTGATATATTGTTCCATATAACTTTCAAATACCAACATTTTCTCAATATAATGTTCCCTTTCTCAATTTAAAAGAAAAGTATAAAAGTTGGAAAAGTCAAAATTTGACCCTTTAAAAGGTGCCATCTTGGAAACCAAAATATTTTTTCGAAAGATTTTTGTAGCATTTTGTTTGTCTTAAAAAGATCTACATTTTATCCATTTGCATGACCAATCTATCTCTTATAGTTTGGTCACAAAATTGGAAAAACTTAGTCTTATTACGGACAGAATAACATTTTTATAGTAAAAGATTCTAAAAATCTCATAATACGCAGTGGGATGGAAGGTAACGAATCAAAGAATATTTTGTTTGTTTTGTTCACTTCTAGCATTATTGTATAAGTTAAGCATGGTATTCTTGATAGTTTTTCTTGTACAAATAATGTTGGGAAACCATTACTATACATTTGAGAAAGTGTCAATTTCTTTAGAAGAATAACAAATGTAGAACATATCTTGAATGCATAGTTTACTAATACTATTGAGCTTGAGTTATTGAATGCAGTAGAGTATTCCAGCATCTGCATATTTATGTTGTAGCAATAGTTCCATTGTAATCAGGACTTCCATGTCCGTAAAAATAATTGAAGCTTCATTTTCAGCTTCTAATTCCATTCTAATATCATTGAGAGTCAATTCGAAGACGTTCTTAATAACTTCATCAGTGATGAAAAATAATCAATATACCTCCTATGTAGATGGAGATGTTGACTTCACCAGCTTTTATGTTATTAGTGATTAATTTAAATAGTTTTTTTTTTTTTGTTTTTTTTTACCTTGGTGTAATTTGGGTATTATAATCAACTTTTACAGCAAAGGGCTGCATAAATCTACACAGGAATAACTTTCCAACTTACAAAACAGAAATCAAATGAAACTGATTATTTAAAGCTTATTTTTAATAAATTTCAGTGGAAGTAAAATAAGTTATTGTATTAAATGTAAACTGTTCTTTCAGCAAAAATAACACCGAATAATAGTTTTCAGATACACAATTTTTTTATATAGCAGCACATTGAGACTGAAGATGAGTTTGGCCTTTCATCACAAGCAGATGAGGAAGACTATCTCAGACAATGACCACAGTTGGGAATAAAACTGAATGAACCGACCCTAATATCGAAAATTCATCCGATACTTATCGTTATGTGAGTACCCTTCAAGAAAGTTTGCGCCAGTTATAAAGACCAGTTCCCTTCATACATTAAGATTTCATAAGGTTCCTTATAATTCATCCACTTTTTCAAAGATTCATTCACATTTCTTGCACTTGATAAATACACTCCCCCAAATGGATACACCAATCAACGAATTCCATAGTAAGCCTAATTTGCTACGTTAACTTTTCCAGAACATCTTACAGAAAAAGAAAAAAGAAAAAGAAGTTGTGTTGTCTATCTTCAAAAATTTTATTTACACTCTATGCAATTAATTAACTGCCAACAAAGAAGAAAAAAAGAAAAACAAGTAAAAACAACAGGAGAAATATTATCATCGCCAATTCATGTACAAAGTCCACAAAGAATAGTGAACCCTTTACCTGAATTTATTATTAGAAAACAATATAAAATATTAAAAAATATTAAAATTTATCCAATGTTATTTGAAAACTGGAAATTATTATATAAAAAAGTACAGACACAAAAGTCTTAATTTTCTGATTTGCTTTTTTTTTTTCCCTATATTTCAATTTCTTTCTGAATTGGAGGTGATATAACGATAAACAAATGACAGTTAATAAAACAATCATCAATTTAAGTAATAATATTGAAACTGCCATTTGTTCACATTTCATGTATATACAAATGTTTATATACACTTCACTTCTTCCTTTCAAGGTGGAAGTCATTTACAGTGTTTTTGTTTTAGTTGGTCACAATTGAATTTTTTTTTTTTTTTTTTTTTTTTAATAGAATGGATTATACAAAAGTTCTTACAAATTGTAAGATTTTTATATATATATTTATAAAATAATAATAATAATAATAAAAAAGGCAACAAGTATCACATTGTAAAGAATGTTCTTATCCTGATTGCACTGCTGGTCTAGAGAGCGAAGTATTCCTCCTCCATTTTATGCCGTCCCCGTCTTGGCCAATTCTTCGCCTGGATGAAGGTATCTCTATGCCTGCATAGCTTCTTCATTTCAAGTTATCACTTAGGAATAGGGACTAGATGCATTTTCTCGACATCAGGATTAAGACATCTAAAATACGAAGCACAGCCATTGTCAATTGATCCCACTTGCCAGTGAAAGCGAACTTATAGTTTCCTCAGCAATTTGTAATTCCATGGTCTGACGACAGCAATTCATAAAAAGAAAAAAAAATGAAAAGTCCTATGGCACTCACGTTCTCTTTGGAAAACTATGGGCAAATGGGACTGAAGCTAAAAATCACAGTGTTCATCAAACAGGGTGAACCTACAATCAACAGAAAAAAGTATCACTCAATGCATTTTGGATTGGAAAAACAAACAAGCTTACATCTACTGACGAATCACCTCAACCTCCCACAACATTATTTTGCAAACAGTTTTAAATATATTGGTATATCTTAAGAACTCTGAACTGATAGAATCAAATGACGAGTAATCATTTTTAAACAATGAAATGTTAAGCAAACAAACTTAGAATAAATTATATAATTAAAAAAAAATGTTCTTCAATAAATTCAAGTGCGCCTTGCATCATCTATTTAGCCAACAACTTTACTGGAACATACTATCTTGTGAAGACAATTTTAAGATTTTGTAATTTCTAGGAAAGAATTTACAACAAAAACATTATAAATAAATCATTTTTTAATGAGTTTATTGGGGACCTTTTGCTCTCGTGGAATCTGACTGCTTTAGAAGTAAATTTATTCAATTTCTGTTGTGGGAGGAGGATGTCAACATAAATTACAAGTTCAAACTTCGTATCATTGAATACACCAAATTCAAGGATTTTATTGAAGTAAATCTTACAATTAAAGAACTTGACTCAGTTTGGTTTAATTTTAAATTAAGTTTGCACTTAAAGTACATTCAGTAAAATCTTTCATTTTAACTTCTGGATTCACATACTGAATGGCTAATTTGTAACAATAAAAAAGAAAGAATTAGTAAGCCTAGAAATATTTGTTCAATGTCATTTTTTGTAAATACAGTAAAACCTTGTTAAGTCGTCACCCTGATAAGTCGTCGTTTTCCTTTAGTCCCGACAAGGTCTCATACACAATAATGTAAAATAAACCTTGTTTACCCATCACCAAATTTAATTCTACTCCGGATAACTCGTCACCCTCAAAAATGGCCATCTTTCTTCTCCATTTTGCATGCCATATTGATGTCTTTTCAGCCGCGCCTTTCACTTTAGGAAAGCCAAGCCTTTACAGGGGAATTTTCGATCACGCCTGTCACTTCATTAATTTCCTTTCCCTTCGGAGGATTTGGATTCTTGGAATCTCGCTGCTAATCATTCAAATCACACTTCTCGCTGTAGACGTTTTTCTTGACCGCTCCTGAGTGTGACTTCATTTCATAGCGAGTAAGCCCCACTATAAGGGCTATTTTTTTCTCTTGCAATTTCGTGGTTCGATTGCGTTTTTAAAACATGCCAGGGAAACGAAAACTTATCTCGTTATCTTTTAAAGAAAAAAAAAAAAAGAACTTAATTGCACTTTTTGAAAATCAAATGTTTCGAAAACAGCTTTTGCCACAGAATACCATATTCCCAGGACTACATTAAACGATATTCTTTCATCGAAACAAGTAATTGAAGAAGCTGACTGCAAAGACAAAAGAAAGAGAATGAGGAAATCGAGGAGGTTTTAGTTCGATGGCTAAAACATGCCAGATCGCAAAATGTGCAGATTTCTGCCGTGATTCTCAAAGAAAAAGCCATGGAGCTGAACATTGAAGATTTCGGCGGAAGCAATGGTTGGCTGAAACGTTTCAAAGACAGACATTGCCTTTCTTTTAAAAAGATTAAAATATGGTAACTATATAAAAGTTTCTAACATCACACCAAATTTAAATGTAAAAACTACATTTAATATGAAAAAGCAAATTTTCGAAAAGATTACACGTCTTTTCTTTCTCAAGCCTTAATAAAAAAATATGGGAACTTTACATAACTATAAAAGGTGTTTTTTTTTTTATTTATTTTCCACACATTCATTTGCATGTATTGATTTGAAAATCTTGTCTTTTTCATCGAATCCTACAGCAATTCACAAAAATACCCAGTTTCAGTGGGGTTTTTTTTTTTTTTTTTTTTTCCTTCAAAAATTCCGACTCCGCCTAAGTCGTCAAAAATGTTTGGTCCCTTGAGTGACGACTTAACGAGGTTTTACTGTATTATATTTTTGGTTTTATTGACTGCTAAGCTTTGCTATTTAGCAATCAATATATTAGTTACAAATTTAATAAAAAACATGTGATAAACAACTAACCATTTGGTTGTCAGATGAGGCCACATTTTGAGGAGCTAAATTTGCAAAGTGTCTGACATCTCTATCAGGGTCATCCTTCAACTGATGCAAAGCTTCCAAAAGGCGTTGAAGATAAGGATTCTGATGACTGCAATAATAATCTGCAAGGAAAATTCACAATTAAAAACAACCTCGAGTCCATTAGTATAAGAAATTCTAAAAAATTTGAATGGATTATTATTCATTATACAGTAAAAAAATCTGCCATTCCTTTTGATTTCAAAGTCATTCTGAATTTAAATGAACAAGTCATTTTTTCCTATTTTTTTGGGTGGGGTGGGGGAAGAAGCATACATTAACAACAATTTTTATGTATGTTTATCTATAACTTCCACATTCAACTGCAACAAACAGCAGGTGGGTCAATCCATATGAAATCAACCAATAAAAAAATTATTTGTTGCTGGCATATTTTATTTTTGATAGTACATTTTCTGTTTATATATACATCTGAGAGTACAAAACGATTTTTTTTTAAATTTTATTATTACTACTTTGGCTTTTAGCGGCCATTTTGTTTATGAGGGTAGGCCGTTTTTGGCGTTTTCAGAGTTCAGCAATAAGTTAAATAACTTTTTTGTTTATTAAGATATCAACTTGAAATAAAAACCACCTTATTCTAAATGAAACCATCTACAAATCATGTTATGACCAAAAATGTGGCAAGTTGTAAGGAAATAACCTTAAATTTAACTAGAAAAATGTGCTTTCGATTAGAATAAATTGAAGATTTAGGGAATTTTTTTTCCAAGAAGGGATTAAAACACAACTTTATTATATTTTTAAGGGGAAAAAACATTAGAGAACAAGACTTCAAAAAATTTGATAACTTTTAAATGCCACCTTTAGGTTTTACAGGTCTTCAAATATCGCAATTTGTTCAAAATTGCCAATTTTTAAAAAATACTCTTCTAGTATCTGGTAATAACCACATGAAATTTCATCGTTGGGTTTTAATCAGAAGTATTTTTTTTAATTAAAGAAGCAAAAATACACAGTACGACGCACATTGACGCAGACTCCTAAAGTGTTAAAACACTTAAAAAAACACACCTAATAAACTAAATAATAAAATAAACATTTTTTTTACTAAAGGAGCATTTTTTTTTTATACATCTTCAGTCAAATGTTTTTGAAAGCAGTGCACGGTCACGGTACTATGGTCCAAACAGTCACTTATAACAGAAAGGCTTCTGTGGCTCATTTCACAATCATGCAGCTCATAAAAGGGTGCAAGGTAACTTGAGGGTTACTCCAATGGTACCTCTGGATTTCAATTACAGTTTACACATTTTGTACTTATAGGTTAGTTTATTAGGTGTTTTTTTTTAAGTGTTTTAACACTTTAGGAGTCTGCGTCAATTTGCATCGTACTGTGTATTTTTGCTTTTTTCTTTAATTAAAAAAAAAAAACCTTCTGATTAAAACCCAATGATGAAATTTCATGTGGTAATTACCAGATACTAGAAGATTTTTTTTTTTTTGAAAATTTCAGATGTTTTGATTCAGTCCCTATTGGAGATAAGCCTGTTTGAAAATCGGCAATTTTGGACAAATTGCGATATTTGAAGGCCTGTAAAACCTAAAGGTGGCATTTAAAAGTTATCAAATTTTTTTTAAGTCTTCTTCTCTATTATATTTTTAAGGGGAAAAAAAATTAAAGTTGTGTTTTAATCCCTTCTTGGAAAAAAAATTCCCTAAATCTTCAATTTATTCTAATCGAAAATACATTTTTCTAGTTAAATTTAAGGTTATTTCTTTACAACTTACCACATTTTTGGTCATAACATGATTTGTAGATGGTTTTATTTAGAATAAGATGGTTTTTATTTCAAGTTGATATCTTAATAAACAAAAAAGTTATTCAACTTATCGCTAACCTCTAAAAACACCAAAAACAGCCTACCCTCAAACAAAATGGCCACTAAAAGCCATAGTAGTAGTAATAAAATTAAAAAAAAAAAAAATGTTTTGTATTCCCAAATGTATACAGGGTGTTTCAAAAATACACGGCATAATTTCAGGTATGTATTTCCCACATGTAGACAATCAAAATAGTTCATTACAACATATGTCCGGAAATGCTTCATTTCCGAGTTATGGCCTTCACAACATTGAAAATCACCGGAACGTTTTTCGTTCCGCCGGTCGTTGCCATTACAGAAGATGTTCAAAATGACCACCTCCTGCTTGAATACAGACCTCACATCGATGTCTCATTGAACGTTTTTCTTTCCGCAGGTCGTTGCCGTCAAAGAACACATTAAGAGGGCACTCTGACAGATCATTCCGAGGCAAAGGTTAAATTCAGTGGTGTGTTTGGCGTTCGACTGTGTGTCATGTACACAAATCAGGAGCTGGCAGAGATGCACTTCATGTACGGTAAGGCAGACGGCAATGCTGCGCTGGCTCGTCGTTTGTACCAGGAGAGGTACCCACAGCGACAATGTCCAGATCGGAAGACATTTGTAAGTCTCCATCACCGTCTGTGCGAGTATGGAAAATTTCACTCTCCTGGATTGGGAAGGGGACGACCAAGGTCTACAACTCCAGAAGAACAGGAGGAGATTCTGGAGACTGTGAACAGAACTCCTTCTGTCAGCACACGAAGGTTAGCGTTGCAAGTGAATGTTCCCCATACGACTGTCTGGAGACTGCTGAAAGAGCATCAATTGTATCCTTATCATTTGCAACGTGTACAGGCGCTGTCACCAGCAGATTACCCTGCACGAGTTAGGTTCTGTCAGTGGTTCTTGCAGCAGTGTGCTGCAAATCCGAACTTTCCTGCCTTAGTATTATTTACAGATGAAGCACAGTTCACACGAGATGGCATAACAAATTTCCACAATCAGCATGTATGGGCGTATGAAAACCCAAATGCAACTGTTGTATCTCATCACCAGGTGCGGTTCTCCCTCAACATGTGGGCCGGTATCATTGGTGATCGATTAGTTGGACCCCATGTACTTGTAAACAGACTTACGGGGCAGGCGTACACAAACTTCCTGGAAAACACCATACCTCATGTTTATGACGACACTCCACTGATCGATCGTCAGCACGCTCACTTCTTGCATGACGGCGCTCCTGCACACTTCAGTCGTACGGCTCGCCGGTACTTGGATCGAACGTTTCCTGATCGATGGATAGGTAGAGGTGGCCCAATTGCTTGGCCTCCACGCTCACCTGATCTGAACCCTCTCGATTTCTACTTGTGGGGCCATTTAAAATCATTGGTTTATTCGTCTCCGGTGCCTGATTTGGAATCCCTTCGGAATCGAATTGTGGCACGTTCTGAGGACATACGCAACATTCCTGGAGTGTGGGATCGTGTTCGCAGGTCATTGAGACATCGATGTGAGGTCTGTATTCAAGCAGGAGGTGGTCATTTTGAACATCTTCTGTAATGGCAACGACCGGCGGAACGAAAAACGTTCCGGTGATTTTCAATGTTGTGAAGGCCATAACTCGGAAATGAAGCATTTCCGGACATATGTTGTAATGAACTATTTTGATTGTCTACATGTGGGAAATATATACCTGAAATTATGCCGTGTATTTTTGAAACACCCTGTATATAAACAGAAAATGTACTATCAAAAATAAAATAAAATATGTCAGCAACATCTATTTCATATGGATTGACCCAGGTGCCATTTTTCCTCACCCCTTCAATTTAACCTATATTACTAAAATCTTTTATTTCTCTGTCTGTCCGGCACAATTGTTGTGATTTCCAGAAAATAGAAATAATTTTTACAAGTTCGCTATGGGAATCGAACCTGCAACCTTCTGATATAAAGTGTCTTATCCATTAGGCCATGGGGACTACATTCTAAATTTGTTGAAAAATTAATCAATATTCGTTTTATTTCTTTTTGTTATTTTAAATTCAAAAATATATTGATGACTGATATGCTTCAGGATATTTTAATTTTATTTTTTTCTTAAAACAAAATATAAGAGGTGATTATTAGAATGTAGTTCTTATTCAATATTTTATTAGAAATTCTTAACATATAAAAAAAAATAACTTTAATTTTATGGTAGTTACTGAATAGAATTTCATATTTATCAATATATTCAGCTTTGGAGTACAAGATGGCAGTGATATTCGTATCACATGACCATCATTAACAAATCATAAAAGGGCAGGCAACTAGTTCTTAAAACCTTGGATTCAAAGCCATAGTCAAGAGCTTATCTTACAAAAATAAACAATATTTTTACTGAACTAAATTCATTTTATACATCAAAATGTGCAGTTGTCTACTTCTTTTCTTGTTGAAGTAACAGTTTGCAAAGAAGTTTGGGAGTATTTGTCTCGAAAACTTGGAACATGCATTTGAAATGCATTCCACTTAAATAATAAGTCTAAAATACAATATACAGCTTCAAACAGGTTGACAACTTACTAAAAATTAAATTCTATGGAAAATACTAAACACTGCTTTAAACCCATATTGAATCTAAAAGATCTTGCCGCTGATTGGTCCTTTGCTTTAAAAAGAAACACCAAGCATTTCTTCACATTTTTATAAACATAGTTTCAGAACCATCAAGCCAAATGACAGAAGCATATCATCAAAACTATGACTATTTTAGTGATCAAAACAATGATGGAAACTTTGATTTTGGGATTCATAAGACTTTTTTTCTTATGAATTCAAAAGTTAAAATGTTACAGTCAGAAAAAATGTTTGTTCTAACTATTGACCTGTATTAAACTTAGTTTTTTTAGGCCAGATGTTTCTGCTTCAAGGAAAACTGGAAACTTAATCACAAAAAGAGCATTTTGACCAAGGTTTACATCATAAATACTAACTTTGGTAATTCACGATTTAGGACATACATTGTTGTTCAAACAAAGAATAGCCTCACTCCACTAGTAAAATCTCAGCATCTAAATAAATAATTATTTAATGTCATAACAAATTTTAATCGTGAAATGGTTTTTAGCCTTAAATTTATACATACTACCAAATCACTTGAGAGAGGGGGGGGGGGACAATTTTTATTGAAAAGTGGTAAGAAAAAAACCTTCCAAAAAAAAAAAAAAAAAAAATAAGGAAAAGGATTTGAAGTCTTTCCTAAACTTCAGAAGATAAATCTGACTAACATCTACTAGAAAGGAAACAACAATTTTTTTTTTTTGTTCCAATGCTGGGGCTCTTAGTATTTACACTATTGGTTGCAATACTAAGGATGAGAAATGTGAGCATTTGTAGCTGACAAAACGTTGCCCAGGGTACACCATAGGAGGCAGCTTACACTATATCCACAGAAACGGATGAAACAGAAGAAGAAAGTAACATCCATGTCGACACATCGGCCTCATGGCAGACCACCACCTAGACCGCTCGGTCATGCTGGAATGGCTTAATAAAACAAAACTGAATTTACAAACCTATTGGCACAATTGACTGTGACAAAGTTCTAGCAACAGCAAGGCGCACATTAGGAACTGGATCATAAGAAAGATCAATTAAATAGCATAAAAGCTCTTCAGAAAGCTGCTGCAAAGGAAGCGATCTATCGTCAACAAACTGACTGCACAAACAAGCGAACCTAAAGAAATAAAGACATTAATTACTTATAATGCCAAATAGGCCAATTTTATTTATTTTTATTTTTTTTAAAAAGTTAAGATTTAGTACAATTCAACTATGCAAAATAATTTATTTTTTTGGTTCATAGATTTCAGCCTTGCTTTTTTTTTTTCATTTCTTAAGATTTTGTTTTTAATTATATATTAATTCATTTGAGCATATAATTAGGACTTTAGGTCATAAAAATCAAGGCCATACTAATTACCAATGACAAAAAAATGGATTCTTGCATACAAGACTACTATAATAATTTTAGTTTATGTTTTGCTTAGCAGTTATAAAGTGAAGGACTAGTATACTGAAAGAAAAAACTAAAAAAAAAAAAAACATACGTTTGTCGTCTTATCCACTTCCCATTGCGAGCAAACTGCTCAGTGAGATCAGTTAAAAATGATCGGACAAGTGATGGATCTCTACTGGAATTCAATTCTCTAACAATATCACTCATCTACAAAAAAAGAAATATACTATAAGTGATATAATAATAAATGTTAAAGTTCATTTAACATGGGTTTATAAGTTATCAGAATCTCACCCAATTTTAAGAATTTCATTTCAACTTGTATGAAAATATGAACCTATTCCGTAAGCAAAAACAAAACAAAAAAGTAACGGAAGAGGCTTTATTCAACTGATGGGAGTATTTTCTTCCATTAGGGATTAATAATATAAATTCTTCTATTAATGTACACATCAGCAAAGGATAATGATTCCAAGGGATAGGGTGAAGGATCTGGACCAAGCACAAAATTTTGTATGGTTTGTGAGGCATTAAGAAAAAAAATTAAAGCTTGGGATCTTTTAAACATGATTGAAGACTAAAAATTTCTCTTTTCCTGCAGGGAGCACTGGTAATAATTATGAATGCATTAACTACACATCAAAATTTTAATTTATAAACGGTAAGATTTAAATGTCTTGAAATAAAATAAGTTAATAAGATTTATACTGCAATTTGAATTCAATGAAGAGTTGCAACAATGATGTTAGCAGATGCTTATTAATCAAACAATGCAAAGAATGGTGATGTAAAAAGGTTCTACTTACTACTTTTATAGCCACATGACGAACTTCAGCTACTTTATCCATAATTAGATATAAAGCAATAGGTACAATATAATCTCTGACATCTGTTGGAGAATACAGTGCAGACATTAAACCTAACTGCTCTGTAAGTTCCAGTCGAAAGCGCCAATTGCGGTCACTGTCAGTCTTCAAAAATTCAGCCAATTTTGGTAGATATTCTCTTCGTTCAGGTGATTTTAGGAACTGTAAAGGAAAAACAAAAATATTAACTGTTTGTCTCTTAGCAATGAAAATTTAGAAACATAAAATACGCTAACTCTTTTAACATCCAATCACTTACAGACTAAAAATAGGAAATAAAAATAAAAATATTTTTATAAATTAAAGGATTGAGTCAGTCTCCCAAGCCAGAAACTATTGCGGTTTCAATCAAGTTTAAGTGCCAGGACTACAGTACAACCCAAAGCACAACTCTTCATAACTTCTGTTGCAAAAGTTGAACAAAACAGCTTACCTTTAAGAAAACTGCCAAATGCCTCAGAACACCAATACGAACTTCATCTAAATCTTTAATAAACCCATTGAAAACAGGCATTAGATCTTTAGCTGCAAGATCTTCCCCCAGAATAACTGCTAATTCGTGGATGGAAAATGCCAAGGTTCTTCGAACTTTCCACTAATGAAAATAAACAAATTAAAATTACATTAAAATAGGCGACATTTAATTTACTTGAAGAACCACTGAAATTGAAAATTTTTTAAATTGACACGAAATTCAAAATTACCTTTTCTGCAAAATTTCACATACAACATTAACTCAAATAAGTTAATCATGTCAAGTTATTGTTCCCCCCTCCCCTTAACCCTTAGTGGACGGTTTAGCAAAAATCATAAATATATACATACTGAATGTATGATCCGTTTCAATAATTTTTTTTTTTTTTTTTAGGTTTTCATAAATTTCTGAAGCCAGAGGATTGGCAAGTAGGTCATCTGTGATTGGCTAGTCCTTTCAAAAGTGTCAAAATAAGAAGAAATGTAATTAATTAGCTATAATCTGTCCAAAGAATGGTGGCATCTGAACAAATCCTCCCCCACTTCTCTCCGCCACGCCCACAAGCAATCAGTCGATCGCTAATCCTACCATCTTTTTTTTTTTTTCCTTTTCTTCTTTTTATCTACTGGGCCTTTTTCTACAAAACTACGTTTTTTTAAACTGTTACCTTTACTTAATTTTTATTACAATTATTAAATTCTATATATTAATCCTTGCAAAAAAGAGTAAACACAGTGCAATTCGAAATACAATGAACGAAATGAGGGAAAACGCTAAAAAAGTGACAAACATGGCATCACATTCGGATTCGCAGGTTTTAGAAGTATTTTTAGTCTTAAATAAATGGAGATGGTTCGGATAGTAGAGCAGAGTTATATGTAAGTCATATTTAGGAACTTTTAGACCAGTAATTGTATCATGAAAATAAAAATTACAATGGCAGTAGTTCTTTTGTCGTGAAGGAAGATGACGCCCTTGGTGAGAAGTCCTGGCCTTTTCCTTCTGATTGCTTTGTGCAATCGTGTCAAGGTCTCACAGTATCAGTCAGCAGTCACTGTGTGCCCTCTTTCCAAAAACTCCATGAGCATGACACCAGCACAGTCCCAAAAAAAAGTGGCCATCACCTTCCCGGCAGAAGGAGTCGCCTTAAACTTCTTTGGAGAGGGGCGTTTCCACTCCATTGACTGCTGGTGGTGTAGTGGTGGATCCATGTTTTGTCACCCGTGAACAATATTGTGAAGAAAACTGTTCCCTTCCGTAGAGAACTGTTGCAAAAGTTACAGACTTGCCCCCATGCGCTTCTCCTTGTGTTGGTTGGACAGATTTCGTGGAACCCATCGGGAACAAACTTTCCGGGAACAAATATCGCAGAATATCGGGAACAATGTGACAAACGCTTCAGAACGACATTCCCAATTGTACCGTCATATGCTGTAACGTGATCTTCCTATTGTCCTGAATCAGCTCCTCCACGTGAGCTGTGTTCAAATCTGTTGTTTATATGCTGGGTAGGCCACTGCGATCCTCTACCGACCGCAAACTTTTGACACCGTTCTGCGACATGCTGACAAGACATTACAGTCTCTCCGTAAACCTCTACAAGCTGCTGGTGAATTTCAGCTGCGATTACATGTTTCGCCCACAGAAATCTAATAAGATTTCTTTGCGACGAGTTGCCATTTGTGTTTACCCACCACTAGTGCTGTAGGTGGCAGGTGGCTGAAACTCTGCACAGTTGCCAACAGCACGTAGTAGAATTACCGCACAGCACTACTTTCTCTATAATGGACGAACTCCAGGAATATCGGCCTTGAAACCTTAGTTTCTGATCACCCCTCATATATGCTTCTTTAGCTAACATTTTTTGTGCAGTTTCAAAGACAATATTAAAAATTTAACTTGGCATTTTAACTTTTTATTTATTGTAAATTATTTTTTATTTCAAGGTTTTGAAAATAACTTTGTTAAAATTTGTACCAAAATAAACTCACGTGCATATGAAAATTCAATTATTTTATTAGACAAACAAAAAACATGATAATTTTACTGTTAGAAAAAAAAAATTAATAAAAAACTAAGAGGTACACAAATATGTCAAAAACAAGGCAGTCCACAAAGGGTTAATGGATAGCATAAATAGGCTGATGTATTTATTTTATGAAATTTACTGAAGCTGCTGCAGTTTTAATTCTTTTACTGCCAGCGGATCGATATGTCGGACCTCGTTGGTTGTGCGAAAACTGCCATGATCCGATAAATCGTCCAACTTTTTTTTACTTATGATATGTGGCCTATTCAAGGACTCCCATCTCATTTATCAGCATGTGCTTTATTTCTGGTGCTTACTAAGATGGTTTCACCCTATATATACTGATTGTTCACATTACGCTTGCCTCGTAAGTTCTCCCAGGCCAGTATCATACTATCTTAGTGCTGGTCAGAGCTCGCGCTGGTCTGTTTTCTCTGTGGCTCTTAGTATTTATTTTACAGTATCAGTTTCCAGCAAGATTAGCAAATATTCTTCTAATATTGAGTAAGTATTTGTTGACGAATAATATATCTTACAATTTTACATTATAATAACATACGAGTTTTCTGTGTTTTTATATCTTTCATTATATTTTCACGTTTTTTTCTTTGTTGATATATATTAGTGAACTTGCTGTTTATCGCATTTTGCTATATTATTAATTTTGCTTGACCTTTTCTGTCATCGATTACTACGAATCGGTGCAAAACCTGTGGTGGGTCGAAGTGAGTGTGAATGGTGATAACCCTCCGAAGATACCCATTGAGTTTCTAGAGACAAAGCATGCTCCTCCAAGTGATGCACAACCAATCCAATACTTTCGTTTATTTTTTACGGATGTTCTATTGAATGAAATTGTTAGGGAAACAAATGCATAAGCTAGACACTTTCTCAGTAGTGATGGATATCTTACTCCAAATGCTCCTGCAAAAAATAACTATTGCTGAATTAAATGCTTTCATTGCATGCACTTTGAATATGGGCTTAATTCGAAGGCCAACAATCAGATGGTTTCATGAGATGTTTCCTAGAAATAGATTCCAATTGATCTTTAAATTCTTTCATTTAGCTGACAAAAAAATCTACCTCGACCAGGGAAAGCAGGATATGATCCTTGTGCCAAAATACAGCACCTCATTGATCATGACAACTTAAGTTTCAAGACACAACTATACCCCTTATATGAGTATCTTATTGTTGATGAAAGCTTGGTTGGCACCAAACACCATACGCAACTACTGCAATACATTCCTAGCAAGCATCATCACTGGAGAATAAAGTTCTGGATGTTATGCAATTCCGTAACACACTATTTGTTATCTTTTTTATGTTTATAGAGGCGCTAAGAGAAAAAAGGATCTAATAGTTTGGCTTGGCTTACACAGTTGTAGAAAAGTTATTGAAGACGGGTAACTATCTAAACAAAGGTTATATTTTTATGGACAATTTTTTCACATCAATACCTCTAGCTGAATATCTATACAAAGTAGGTACTTATGTAACTGAGACTATTCGTAGGAATAGGAAATTTATTCCGATAGAATTAAAAGAAAAATTTCAAGTAGGAGAAGAGCGGCACTACCGTAATGGCCATATTCTTGCTGCTGCTGTGTGGGGAAAAAAAAAAAAAAATCCCCCGATTTCCTGTGATTCTTCTTTCGACGAAATGCAAAGCAAAAAAGAGTAAAAGCTCATCTATACAGCGCCATCAGGTAAAAGACGTGGAGAAGCCTCCATTATTCAATCATATAATGATTATATGGGAGGAATTGATACGTCAGACAAGATTCTCTATACTTCTCTTGATGAGACGTACAGTAAAATATTGGAAAAAGATGCGTTTTAATATTTTTTCGCATATGATACTGAATTCCTATATAATATGTCTGACATAAGGAAAATTTTGACATTTGGAAAAAGGCCTATGTCCAAGCAACATTATACTATCAGCATAGTTCAGGAACTTGGCAGAGAATGGCATCAAGAAAAGCAAAACAGAGTTAGGCAACCTGCATCATCAGTGACATATGGTGTCAAAAAACTTTTAAAATTACCAAATAAAAAATGAGAATGACTGTTGTGTGTGCAGAATAAGAGGGGAAAAGGGAAAAGGACAAAGAAAAAAATCCCGAACTGTGTGTGGTAAATGCAATAAAGGCCTTTAAGGTGAATGCTTCCATAAGCATGTGTGCATCAGCTAATGAGAGCGTGAGTGTACAGACATATAAAATATTTTATATCTCTTGCAAAAGTTAATTGATCATGAAGAAAATGTAGCACTGGAGAGAAAACTAAATTTTATCAATAAGAAATACTATCATAATGTGAAATAAATATAGAATTTTGAGTTTTTTACATGTACAGTAATTTATTTTTTCCTTTCTAAAAATTAAAGTCAACTCCCATAATTCTTCCATGGTTCTAAACCCAAACTATATCTTCAGCATTGGGAAAAAATAAATCTAGATGTATTAAAATAAGTGCAAGATTTCAGATTTTGAATTATTTCTAGTAAATTTGTGACAACGAACCCTGAAAAGGAGGATTACTTTTAAGGTAGGGGGGATAAAACTTGAGAAAAAAAACGTTTAAGTTGAGGTTTTGAAACGTTGTTTTATTGGGATTTTTAATTTTTAATTGTAAATAGGTGTCTGAATAGTGTTTTTTTTAAATAATTAAACACGACACGTTAAAAATTGATTATTATTTCTAGTAAACTTCCTGAAAAGAGCCTTGGTAGTCTTCGCACATCCCACCCAGAATGGGCTGGCAGTAAGGGGTTAATATCCATGAATTACTTGAATTTGCTCAATAATATATATTTCACTTGACTTCAAGGAAAAAGGGGTGAACTTTCAACAATGTGAAGTAATAACTTCATTACTGTGTTCAATCCTAAATTTTGAATTTCTGCATTTCCAGAGCTGAATTCCAAAATTGCAGTTTTCAAATTTGCCTATTCTTGCAATAAAAAAGTCTTAAACAAATCGTGGTTTTTAATGCCTAATTTTAGTTAACTGGAAAAGCTGAAAGTTAACCATTCATCTATTACACTTAAGGCTGATTTAACTTGGTGTGCTGATGCTTGTTGCCCCTGTATGGACCACTGTATGTTACTGTTCATTTTCACTAGAAGGACACAGGTCCACCACATCCCTATAGATTTTAACCTCCAAAAATAACTAAAAGCTGAGTTAGAGACGATGCAGCCAAAGGCAATAAAACCTACAATTCTTCAAATGGACAGTACGGGTTCTGCCTACCACCAAGGGATGTAACCATGACCAATCACTTTCCAAGTGATGAAGAAGCAACTCCCCTCAAGCAACCAACATGTCCTGTGTTTCTTCTACAGAAGATACACTTTTTCAAACACAAAACACAGTGAAAAATCAGCCTTCAAAGCACTTGGAACCATTAGATGAATCTCTGACCCAATTTCTATCAAAATCAATCAAGTTCAGACTCAGCAGTATCTATCTACCATTAAAATTTCAGCCTTCTCAGTTATGGGTTATGGTGCTTTTACAGTATGTGCCAAAACTATATTGAAATATTTGTGTACAAAAAAGGTTAATGTGACATACAGGATACAATTAGTAGAGGAAGCTTGCAGTATATGGAAGTCAATTTCCACATTTTCAGAGGCATAGGAAATATTTGATATGCTGTCCGTTGTGTTGCAGGCAATACTCAACGCTCACGTAGATTCTCAACAGGACCCTGAAGAGCAGTTGCTTCATTCCTCTGACGCATGTCACAATCTTTTGACACAAGTCGCCAATAGTTATCAGTGGGTTCTATCGGGAAGTGGCTTCCTTCAGCATACCCCAAATGTAAGAATTGGTGGTGTAAGATCAGGTGAATGAGAGATATGGGAAAGCTGATGCAATTACGAAAATTCACCTGAAGCATGTCCTTCTCAATGTGGCAAGTGGCCCCATTCTTGCTGGAATCATTGTGTTCGAAGTGGCAGGCAATGCAGAATCTGAATCTGATGAGATCCCTCAGAAATGGTGTGAGAATGATTTCTCTGTACCACACCTGGTTCAGTCACAGGACTGCCATGATCATCCTCAACAGAATAAGGACCCAAGATGCAATTTGCAGATACAGCACACCATATTGTTACATGCCACAATGTCTGGCCATTCAAATCCCAGAAAGTGGGTTGTCTTTTAATTGATAAATTCAATCAAATGAACATTGCTTTCATCAGAAAACTTCATCTATGCCATCACTACCATCATAGGGGACATCCATTAATTACGTGAGGTGTTTTTTAAAAAATTTGGATCCCCCCTCCCCCTTTTGACCTCACGTAATTAATGGACGTCCCCATAGCACAATAAAAGTAAATTTTTGAAATTGCAAAATTTGTTTTCATATATTTTTTTTATTTTTTTATTTCCCCGTTTTTTTCTATTACAATTTTAAGCTTGATAATTAGTGCAATAAAATTTTTTTAAATATCAGAATGTTCGAACGTATATAAATTTTTTTCTCCCTACAACTCCTTTTGCCAAATCACCAGCAAACAAAAAACTGACCTCTTTCAAACTCTGACAGTTGCACGTAATGAGCTCGAATCCTGTGGAGAGATATTTTTTCGCATTACAACAGAAAGTTTGACCATCAGATTGAGAATCGCTTCTTATATACACCTGCTGAGTGCACAGTTCGGATGCGTTGTAGCTCTCGCTATTAATTCATTGGACACCAAAGTTTAATCATTTGCATGGGCAGTCCCAATGTCTTTGCAAACGAAATTTCATTACAATCGGACAACTTCTAAGTGTGTCTTTTTTTTGGTAATGAGTGCAATACCAGTTACACTGAAAGAAGTCCAGACACAACAGTTGGGAGAAAATGAAGTCTGCAATTGGCCATTTTGAGATAATATGTTCATTTTCTCCCAACTGTTGTGTCTGGACTATAGAATATATCAATTTATTGCAGTAATGAGAAAATTAAAAGCAAAGGCCTTGAATACTAATTATTTCCCTTCTGAAATTATATCCTATTTTATAAAGGATATAAAGCTTCTAAAGAAGCGTTTATATACCATTATTATATCAGCAAATTACTTAAAAAATTGCGAAATTAATTAACTTTTAAATTTCAACTTAAATAAAGTTAATAATTTTTTTAATAATATGGTCTTCCATTTTCTTTGAAGATCTTGGTGGCAATGTTGGTTTTTCAAATGTTGAAATCACAAGGAGGGGACCTATTGTGATTGAAAACTTCTCGAAAAGAAACCAGAGGAACTTGTTTTTATTTCTGCCAGTTTATTTTTGAATGAATGCTTTTATTCTTTATTTATAATTTTTTTTATTTAATATATTATGATAGCTTAATAGTAATGTATCTTTTTCTATAGTAGAAATTATATTAAAAAATTTAATTATCTCCAATTTAATAGTTCTTGCAAAAACAGCCTAATTTCCTGAAAATGGCATTCCATAAAAATTTATTTTTTTATTTTCTTAGTTTTTTTTTAAAGCCTTGAAAACTACATTACTAAAAAGTCTCCATTTTAATTTTTTTTTTTTTTTTTTCCAATTATGATACTTGAAGAATACAAACAGAAGAACATCAATTTCGGAAAAAAAAAAAAAGATTGAATCCACATTTACTTAAGTTACTTTAAATTCAATTTAATTTGAGTCATATCAAAAAAAGATTCAAATCAGTTTACAAAATAAACAAATTAATATTTATTGTCAGATATGTATTCTTTCCATTTCCCTTCTATTCTACAGGAATAGACAATTCATAATTTCTCAACAAGGACTCAAAAAGAAAGAAATTAAATAACGAAAGTTAAGATTGTGATCTTGTTCTTGTTTTGTTTTTGTTTGGGGGG
>JAFIDM010009631.1:267395677-267447288 GCA_023159025.1 Thereuonema tuberculata | reverse complement strand
TTAAACTGCTATATTTCTTTTTGATTTCCCTTTTCTAACAGTAATAAATAGGGTGTTATTTGTAATTTCATACAATTCTGAAATAGATTTTTTATTTTAATATTTCTTTTTTATGCTTTCTTAATTTTTGATCTTCGTTGCTAACCATACATTAATCCTTTTCAAATAACATTTTAAAAGTTACCACCAAGAATAGTTGTTATACAGAGGCTATTTGACAAAAGGATTTAAAAGAGGGATCATCCCCTTCCCCTGAGAGGTATTGGGGGAGGGGAAATCAATAAATCAATGACTTTTGACAGCTTTAAGTTGCCTGGCGTACAGTGGTAAAAAATACCAAAAAATTAAAATTGGTAAAAAAATTGCTTTAAAAAATTATTTTTTGAAACCAATAGCATCAATTTATACTATACATTGAAAGTTGTTAATTTTTTTAACTATTGCACTAATAAATTACAGTGTTACCTACAAATAACGGACAGTCACGGGACCAGAAGTTTCGTCGTTATTGGTAGGTGTCCGCTATTGGGGAGGACTATCTTTTTGTTTTCATTTTTTAGCTTTTTTGCATGTCATTTAATGAAAAATTACGTACAATCGTAATTAAATTTCTACAATTATCTTTGCGATATGAGAATATGAACAATTGCAAATTATTTACTATATTCCTTTTTAAATGAGTGCTAATACGTTTGTCTTAAGCAGGGCAAACACATGCAGCTTTTGCTGTACAACTCAGTGAAAAAGTTGCACGCAGGAAAGTTACAAAGACAGTTATGGGCGAAAACGATGCAGCTTGATGGGTTCTTTGCACGAGCAGAGCAGAACCATTTTATCATCACTTCTTCGATTTTGCTCGTTTAAGTTTTACAAAACTTCAAATTCTTTGAATTTTTGTTTGAATTCACATCCACATTTTTCTAATCTCATCTTTGTCCTTCAAAAGTTCACTTATCTGAGTTTTTCCAACTTTAAAAGTTCAGCAAGACAACATTACACTCAGCTTTTCTTTTTCAGCAACTTCAAGAACATCAATTTTTTCTTTCAGTGCCAATCTCTTCCTTTTTGACGCCATTTTAATTCGCACTTAATTTAATCAACACATTTATAGGACAGCTTTACGAGGGATTGATATTTACAAAACAACTGCAGTGAAAAAAAAAAAAAGGGCCTCAGATTCGGGAATTGAATCATGGGACACCGATACAATATATCAATGTAAGGGACACCGATGTAAATACAACCATGATGTGTTTGTCAAAATGTTAATTGGAAAAAAAAAAAAAAAAAAATTATTATATTAACTGTAAAAAAAAAAAAAAAAAAAACTGCTTGGTATTCGGAGTGGATAATACGGAATGTCCTATTGTAAGGGACTGGGATCCACAATTATGTCCGCTATTCAGGGTGTCCGTTAGAGGTAACACTACTATTTTACAAACAAAACATTATTTTACGAATTTATCATTTGAAGTTTTCAAGTCAAAAAAAGTTTTGCCTTTTTAAATTTTAATATAATTACAGAATATTTCGAAAATTAAAAAAAAATTTCAAACCCATATTTAAATTTTCAGAATTTCAGGTGCATTGGTTGCAGAAATATATAAAAGAAATATGAGGTCTGCAGTCACCAAAACTGATTCAGAGCATAACAAATGATTACATTACCACTTCAAAGTGAATTCTATTTTTTTTTTTTTAAACATTTTTTTCTCTTATACAAATTAAAGGGAATTAATTTAAATTACAAGTTTATAAAAAACTTAAAAGAATAAGTTTAATTTTTTTTTTTCAGCTATTCTTACAGTAAAGAAATTCACAAATTGTAGTTTATGTCTTAACCCTTTGGGGTCCTATGTCAAACAGTCCAACATTATTTTATTTTCATTTCCAGTCCACCAAAATGCACATCTAGGAAGTAGTAAATTGTATCTTGCCTTATATAACCTGTGCTTCCTCTATGTTTTGCTACTCCCCATCATTTTGGCAACTTCATTTTTTTTTTAAAGCACTAAAAGTTAAAATGGCATTACCAAAATGGTGATGATAAAACAGAAGTCACTATCTGAGAAGGAAAATTAAGAATTAGATTAAGGTTAAGATATTTTTTTGTAAATGAATGATTGCAGTGAAAATTTAAAATATGAAAATCAGCAAAGCTTTTATGAAAATTTTAAATCAAATGGTGAAAATAGGAGGCTCCAATTACTAGCTCTTTTTTGACCATTTCACAATTACTGGTTGGAGTAGCTGTAAATACAGTCTCTACTGTACTTAGTTACATTAATTTCAAGGTGGAAATGAAAAAAAAAAAAAAAAAAAAAATCAAATACTAAGTGAAGGCAAAACAAGGAAAACCATTGGACTACAAAGGGTTAATATTTAAATTTTATCTTCCACTTTAAATATCCCAAACTATTATCTACATCAAATATGATTACTTCAACTAACCCTTGAAAAAGTTTCAAACTTAAATATCTTACCCTACATTTTAAATTCAAAGATTAATACAGTTCAAAGAGAAACTGAGAAAATATAATTTTTACCTGTAAATCAGAAGCCAAAGTTTCATAGAGGTCTTTTAATATTGGCCAATTTTTTCGTCCAAGAGTTAAGGCAACTGCTGGCAAACTGAATGCACAATGTTGAGCAATTTCATTATCTACTGAATGTGCCTGAGATTGGTTACACATACTTAGGTAGTAGTTTAATAAATCTTGTGGTACAATATCCTGAGATTCTAACTTTAAAAAAAAATGAACAAATGAATAAAGACAAATTAAAATAAATCAATAAATAAATGAATAAATAATTTATATATATATGTGTGTGTGTGTGTGTATAACAACACTTTTTCTCTCGCAGCATTGCTTCGCTATGGGGAAACTTGCCTGGTTTGCTTTGTTCAAATTCTTTTGTAATATGTAATGGATAATGCCAAACTACATGCCTTGCATACAAACTTAAGAGCTAACCTTTTGTTTGATTATATCATTTAAGAGTTGAACATTTAATTCATTTTGATTTACTTTTCCATTCTGAAATATTGAAGATCAAACAAATAGTATTCAACAAAAGGTTGTGAATTTGAATCTTATGACACTTATGTTCTTAGTTAAGTTTTGATCAGATGAAGTTTATTTTTATTTTTACTTATTTGAATTCTCGAGCACATCTTAGTTCTTTAAAAGACACACCAAAACTATGTCCATGGATATAATCTGCAATGCAGTGCAGTGACAACTTTTCTATCAAAGTAACTATAAATAAAGTTTACTTGTTCTTTGTGTGTATATGCATATTGTTGAATTTTTCTTTGCCTACACAGATATATTTGGAGTTATTGTAGTCAGTTTCTGTGGTCAACAATGAATGTCCTTGGTTGATTTCACAGGACAGACTTATAGCTCAAATTAAAGCAGATAAGAGTATCTCTTCAGGGGATTCTCAAGACTTTGTATGGTGTGGAGGAAACAAAACAAAACAAAACCCACCTAATCTTACCCAGTAACTCAGTCCAAAATTGAAAAGCCAAAGAACAGACTTCCTGGCACTGCTAAGCAGAATGAAATAACTTCTTAAGTTTCTTAATTGTTAAAACAGTTCTAACAGAGATTCTTATGTTATACAAATAGGCATAAAATTTAGCAATGTATCAAAAGAAGGTAAAAGTTCAAATAATTGCTGATTTTGAATTGCAATTTGACTCCGCATGATTCTAATATGCATTTGGTTAAATATCAAAATACCATCTTAAGTTCAATGTCTGACATGAGCCATTTAGACTTGCATTTAAACTTCAGTTGTTTGCAGCTGCAAGCTCTTATGGCCAAATCACACGATTCTACTTTTCGTCATTGTTTTGATTCACTGAAATAGAAGCATATCATCAAAAACTATTAATTATCAATCATTTGATTGTTTTCTCAAATCATAGAAATAGGAAGCAATGCTTCATTCATTGCTGTGATTTCTGCTGAGTTTTGAAGTCTTTTGAAGCTAAGAACGAACCAGCAATGCGATCAAAAACTTTCAACCTTCAGTTTTCATTACAGGTTAAAGTCTCCATTAGGTAATGCAATTTCTGTAGACTATTAAATGACTTAATATGCTGTCAATCTGTTCAAAAGTGCATACATATTGTATTTCAGAACCTCTATTATTTAAGCAGAAGTGGAGTGCATTTTTCAACTGCAAACTTTTCAGTTACTGGAGAGACAAAAATACTATTAGTCCTTTATGAACACACTGTCCATTCAACAAGAAATGAAAAATCTCTTAAAAACTGATATCTGCACATTGTGATGCATACAATTTATCTTAGTAAAAATATCATTTTCTTTTGAAAAATAAGCTCCTGACTGTGACAATTAATAATAAACCTGGATTCAGTTAAAGTGGTGACAAGGATGGCACTGGCTGGTTTGTTATTGGAGAAGTATGGAGGTTTACTAATATGTCACAGCCATGATTGTACTTACTAATGACCTTTGACTGACTTTCCCCGAATTTTAGAGCAACTTCTAAAGCCATTTCAGTGATGAAACTGGTGACAAGCAAATCACATGATCAATGGGCTTCAATGATAGTGTAAATGATCAGAACTATGAAAAAAACTAGGATTGTGGGATTTGAACATTAGTATTTTCATTAACATTCCTAAAAAGTTTACTTTTTTTTTAATAATAAAGAGACATTGTAAAGCAACAATATGCAGTACCTTAAACTATTGCTCTATATGGTCAATGGCAAGTACTTTTCTAACATACTATAGTTTATTCTTATATATTCATAAGGACAAAACAATAAAACCCAACAACAGTCAACATTAAAAATAACACTTCAATTATACCTGTACATAAATACTTGAATCCTCCAGAGAAACCCGAGGACTACAGGACGGAGAACAACTAATTATTGAAGCTTTATCATTTGGACTATATAAATCAGCATGGCTTCTTTGGACATCTAAGAGAAAAACAAGCATTTTTTTTAGGACTTAAGACATTACAGAAAATCAAGTTAACATTTATAGCTTAAAGAAAAAGATGCAGAAATCAAAGATTACATAATTTAACTGTGCGAAATAAATTCACTGAAAAGAAATTAGTTACAGAATGATAACTATTTCTTTACCTTTCACATTTCCATTAACTATAGTTACAACTGCTTCGTTGACACTAGAACCCAAGATTCGAGAGGTTTTACTGTTCAAATCTTGAACTGTGCCTAGGCTTGCTGTATGAATCCGTGTTTGAATTATTTTTTGATTTGTTTCTAAAGGAGAAACAAAACACAAAAAAACCAAAAAAAAAAAAAAAAAAAAAAACCGGAAGTGAAAAGGAACTTATAAAAAAGTACAAATATTTGATAATACAAAAAAGAAAATATTAGTTTGAAATGTGAATATATTAAAGAGACTGAACTTCATTTAAGGCAGAAGTAATAGTTAGTTGATTTTAATGGCGCAAAAGCATCTGAGGCTAAGCTGCACCAAGAAAGGTAAAAATATAAAATAAAGAAGAATTATATAAAATAAATATAAGCATAAACATATTTAGATAAAAACAAGACTGTCTACAGAACACAGACACAAGACTTTGAAAACAAGAAAATAAACAAGTAGTGCCAAAAGTAAAGATAAATGTTAAAGGTAATTGTATAAAGCATGCAAGAATCACTAGTAAAAAACAACAGAATTACAAAAAAGTGGTAAGGCCACATAAATGAATGAATTTCGCTGAATAGGAACTCATGATAAGATACAGTGAATACGGAAGGTTTACATATTTTCTAGGGAAAATTCTGAATAATTAGGAAAAATAATGGCCAAAGTAGTCATTTCATTAGTCATCACCTAATATCTAGAATTTTTGATGCTAATTACTTAATGGCTCTTCATGCTGTTACCAAGTGTGACAGCACAATGCAAATGAAATTAAGAAAGTGAAAGCAGAATACTAATGCAAGAGAACACCAAGAAATTGCTCAAGCCTTTCTATGAATGAGTGCAATTCTCAAGTTGCCACATTCAACTGGACACTGAATGGTCTTGGCAAAACCAATGTGCAATCAATCACACTCAGAACCTTAGCAATGAATGTTCTTACCATAATAATATACTGTTTAAAATATCTTATTTTTCTTATTAACAGATTACTGTTAGGTGGCTAACAAAGCCGTAGATTTTCAAGTTTTCTCACTTGTCAAATCAGCAATAGTAAATATAGTCATTATTGTTCCTTTCGACAACAATGCTAACCATTAACAGACAAGACATTTTAAATGAAGTGTAACTTTGTTCTTTATAAGAAGTCGATTTTAAAGTTATTGTAAATGTTCAAAGTTTAAAATCTACAACACATTGTCTATGCTACTCATTAAATGCAAAAGATTTTCTTTTTTTTTATTATTATTAAATTTATTGATCAATTATTATTCAAATTGTTATTTATGAATTAGGAAGTATCAGTTTAAAGTCAGCCCATCATGTAAGAGGAACGCTAAAAAGAGTTAGTTCCAATGCACATTGTAATCAGAATTTCTAATGAAGTAATAAGGTGATTTTTTTTTTTTTTTTTTTCCATTTTGAATTCAATCAACCAATTCATATACAGCAAGGCAATGATCAGCTCAAAAGCAGAACAAACTGGAGACTTAAAAAACAGCTCTTCAATGAGAGCAATATTTCTGAAGAATCAATAAGTTATTCTTTGTAATAGTTGAAATCTATTCAAGATCCCATAATAGTCATTGCAATAAAAGATGAGGCAGCATTTTATTGAAGCAAATTACTCACTCCCATATTACACTGTCTGTATAAATCCACCGATAAATATCACCCTAACATGCAATATATAAGTAGGAAATAAAAAAAATAAAAAAAAAAAAAAAAAAAAAAAAAAAACAACAACAACAACCCTGGAGGGAGGAATAAAACCATTTACCAGTAATAAAACGTTCCTGTTGAGTCAATTCGTTGATATCTTGTTCTTCTAGAGATGCTTTGCTCTCCAAATTTAAATCTTGAACTTGAGAAGTCACACCATACAAATTACCCTGAAATAAAAGGGATAAATGAAGAGAAAAATAAAAATTTTAATCTTGAATTATTATGTATATATTCAACAGTGGGAAAAGGTGGGGGTGGGGGGGGGGGAATCAATAATGACCAAAAAAAAAAAAAAAAAAAAAAATTCCCAACCTGAAAATGTTGAATGAGAAATCAACATTTTTTATTCAGGCAAATCATGTTGTTTACCTGAAAACAGATCAGGATGCAAATGTATTTTATTTATATGGTGTGGGCCCAGTAGCTAAGTGGTAAGAGGCTTGACTGAAGACTGGAGGAACGGGGTTTAATTGTCGGGAGAGGTCAGACATTTGCCATGCTGAATTGTCCTCCACACTGTAGAATGAGAACCGGGTTTCTTTCCAAGGGGTTTAAAGGCAGGAGGGTGTTGTGCTGACCACTTGACCTCAGCTTAGTCACCTTGGTCAGGAAATGCCAGGAGCCTATCTCTCAGAATGCCAAAGGCCACATAGGCCTGTAATGTGGGATACTTTTAACATTTTTACAACAAACTTCAAAATCCTTCCAAAATTCATTTAACTTGTACTTTATATTTTCAAATATATATATATATATATAAAACTTCAAATCTATTTGGGGAAAGAACAATCATAAAAATTAGGAACAAAAAAAGATAGTAAGAATTGTCATGAAATGGGATATAGACCTTGTTGACATTAATTGCAAAAAGACCTACAAAACCAATGATTGCCAGGCTATTCAATTTAGTCCTTGGTATTAATGAATGTATGTTTCTTTTATTACTAAGACTTTTGCCCTACCCTCAATGGCTCCTTTTACTTGCCAACTCCCATTTACAATGCTGACATTAATTCCAAGTATAACTGAGTAGTCTGCTGCTCTGCAAAATTAATCCCAGCCCATATTTGGGGTGTCATCACTAAATTCTGGAATGTAATACTGGCTCTCATAATTTAAAAAAGCAACTATCAATTAGTCCAATATGCAATGTAGTACTCAAATACCCATTCAAAAAGAATTAAATTTTTATAATAAAGCCCATGAGACCATGGAAAAGCACTTGTTACTTGTTATACCTGTTATTGTAGAGCAGAAATGTTACTTTTGCTGTTATGGATTACTACGACTATTTACACACAAGAATATTATACTATATAATTGTATTTAAATATTCTAAATGATTAACGTAATAAAAAAAAGATTACATCAAGCAATTAAAAAAAATGGCTGAAATAAAACATTTAAATATTTTTGGCTCAAATAAGATTTTTTTTTTTTTTTCCATATTTTTCCTTCATATACATAATTATTTGTTCAATTAGGAGTAGCAAAATCTTGCAATTCTGATTTTAATTGTTACAGGGAATTGTCAGGAATGCTTGTCAACGTTAATTGGTTCAGTTACTACATTTGGTTAAGCTTACAATTTTCAATTCCTATTCCGTCTTAGTACTTTTTAAAATAACAAAATCTTGTCAAGATTCGACTTAACATCAACCTGGAGGAAAGGTTTATGGTTTAAAGTATGAGTACTTTTAACTTCTTCCATTCCAGATATCTGGTTATGCTCATCTCCTTCCGATATATATTTTACTGATATGAAATTTGCAATTGAAAATATTCTAAAATATATCTATTTTGAATTGTATAAATATTTATGTATAAAATTTTAATAATTATAAATTTTTGAGGTATCTAAAATTTCAGATATTTGACATGTTATGGTTAGCAGCAATTTGTCTCTTGAAAACTGATATTCAAACCATGAGATTTCAACCACTGAATTTAATAAATAGTTAAATATATATTCCTTCAAAAATACTGTTCAAATTAGTAATAATCTTTAAGTAAAAATAAATCAATCAAAAAAATAATTCCAATTTTTTTTTATTTTTTTATTTTTTTTTACTCAAAAACAGTAGAAATATAAACACATGTAAAAACTTCCTTCAAAGATGGCAAATAAAACTGGATATTACATTTAAAATGCTATTTGTAGAAAGCCTCCAATCTCAATGAAGAAAACTATTATAAATTCAAAACTATTACTACTAAAATTTTTAGATTATAAAAACAATTGTTCAATGAGAATATAATTTTAAAGTAAAAAATGTTATAAACTTTGTCTCGGTAAGACTATTACAACAAGAGGCACTCGGCACTGATATCTGAAATAAAGTGAAGCTTAAGTAGCTGATCTTAATTTTAAATATTTCCACGTACATGTTTTAAGAGGACAAGCAACAGGAAACATTCCTGTCAAATCTTCTTCCTCAAGTGAAGAATGCTATTTTCATTCTCTTATTTTTTGAGAATAATTTTTGATTGTAACCTGATATTTCCCAAGCAAAAAATTAAATAAAATGAATTCATTGTTTTTCATTTCAGACCAAAAAGTGGTTTCGTTTTTCGTAACTTTTTTTGTTAAGCTAAATTTAAATTCCATGTTCCTTTACTTTTAACCTTATAAAAGAATAATTAGGTATGAAGTACGAAATGGTATTTATTATTATTATAAATAAGAAAATACATTTCGTAATATATTTAGAGATTATGTATCTACAAGGTGCATTCAATTTGTAAGGTCTCCTATATTTTTTTTTTTTATAGGAACTGGAACAGGAAGAAACTTGGGAGATGTCTAAAATATGCAGGCATTATCTTATGGTTGTGCAAGACAAGTGGCAGCATCATCCAATTAATAGAAAGTTTGTGACGTCATTTTTCCATGACAAGTGTTTTAGATACTAGGCTTTTCCAGTCCAAGAACAGCATATTAGACATTTTCTCCATCTCCGTGGGATGATACTCATTGAAATTCATCGCCAGATGAGCAAAACATTTGGTGAAAGTGTCATGGACGTTAAAAATGTTCGTTCACGGATTAGGAAGTTTAGAGAAGGCCAAACGTCAAGCGAGAATGAGATGAAGCTTAAGCGACCTCCCACTAGCTGATCTGATAACATGATTGTAAGAGTCGACGAAATTGTTATGGAGCACCTCAAAATTAGGAAATAGTGTGTTCGTATGAATTCTTTATATATAAGAATTGTTATGCACACGTTAAATCTATATTACTAAAATCTTTTATTCCTCTGTCTGTCTGTCTGTCCAGCACAATTGTTAATTTCCTGTGAAAAAATTTCTACTGTAACGCTCGCTATGGGAATGGAACCTGCAACCTTTTGATCCGAAGTCAGACATCTTATCCATTAGGCCATGGGGAATACATTCAAATTATTGTTTCCTATCACTCCCTTTGTGCGTGAGTGGCACAATAAGAGAAGAGCCAGAGAAAAAAAAGAAAATAACTCATTAATTTTATTCTATTAAATTAAAATTTAAATGTTAATTTTTTTTTAATGGCATGTGATATCAAATAATGAGTTCATTCAAAAAGGAATGAAATATCACTTTTTGCCATAACCGCTTGGAATCGATTCTTCTTGGATTATCTCGTAGTTACCAGGGGGATGGCCTAGTCTTTTTTAAATAAGGATTTTTATTTTATTTTGTAAGGTTGAACGTGCATCAAATGTAACATGAAAAATGGAAAAAATATAGAAATGCACAAATGCGTTTGCTTTCACACCTTTGAGCCATCATCGACAGCAATCTGGGACAGTTATTTCATCCTTATTGTACTCATCAGCCAGATTTAGCCTTGATCAAGCTCAGAACGCATGAAAGCCTTTGGATAGATTTTTCTATCGTAGTTTGCTTTTGTGGGGGTCCCACTTCCGAGAACGAGAGAAGATCCATAGGCTTTCGAGGCTAAATCTGGCTGATGAGTCCTAATAAGGACGAAACAGCTGTCCCAGATTGCTGTCGATGATGGCTCAAAGGCGTGAAAGCAAACGCATTTGTGCATTTCTATATTTTATTTTTTTATATTTATTTCTGTAAAAAAACAAAATTCAGTGAAGATCTTTAATAAATTTTTGTTATAAAGCCTTTTTTTTTTTTAACCCTTTTCCCATGAATATGTAACTATTTATGATCAAATTTTACAGAATTGTTTTGAACACAAAGTTCGCAAGTTGCACTGTGTGTCAACCTTACAGCCAAATGTGATCTGCAAAGGATCTGAACAGCCAGCAGTTTATTTTTAGTTAACATTTTATGGTCCATAACTATTTTATTCTAAAGTTGATATTGTTTTTCTTGATTTAAGCTGTGAAATTAATGAACAACAAGTAGGGGGGGAAAATGCAGTTGGGGAGGGAAGAAAGAAAAAAGTTCTGTATTTTAATATTTTCAGAAAATAATCAATGATCAATTGCTATGATTAATTTGCTGTTACTTATACTATAGCCTGCAGTAAGACTGAAACATTTCAAAGTAACCTTTGAAATGAGACAACTTTAAGATCATCGATTTGAAATAAGGGAAAAGGCGGCCATTTGATTCGACAGGATCAGGGGCACTCCCTAAAGCTAAATTTTCACAAGGAATACGAAGCTGTAGGTGACCTAATTATTATTATTTATGGGGAGACTTTGGAATGAAATGTCAGCTTAGAAATTAACAAATAAAAAGAGCCCAACAATTTCAATATAAAAAAATGCAAAACAAATATCCTGATAAATCTTAAAGAGAAAATATT
Source organism: Thereuonema tuberculata (assembly GCA_023159025.1). Taxonomy (NCBI): domain Eukaryota; kingdom Metazoa; phylum Arthropoda; class Chilopoda; order Scutigeromorpha; family Scutigeridae; genus Thereuonema; species Thereuonema tuberculata. The sequence continues at coordinate 267,435,628 of JAFIDM010009631.1, read as the reverse complement.
TAGTAATACATTTTAAGTGTGGATTTTGTGCGTTATTCAGTCATTCAACTTAAATATAATTCAACATACTTAAAAATACACACACACAAAATACACTCTTTTCCTAACTGCTACTTAAGTAACTTGATTAATAATTGAACAAGTGAAGAACTTACCTTGAAGTCTCCGCTACCTGAGATTTGTTTGGAATTTTCATCTGGTGAGGTCTGAGTTAGATGGACACTGAGTTCAGAAGAATAGATGCATTTACGATCTTCATTATGCACCTTTGCTTTCACAAGGACATTTGTTGGTTTACCTTCCACTATATCAATGTCTAATTCAATATCAGGAATAGGAGTTCGCCAGTAATGAAAACTATTAAAGGCACATTCATTGTCAACATGGAAATGAAGATGGCCTTGAGATCCACTGACACTTAGCTGAGCATGACTTTCAGAATTTTCCAGCACCCGAGTATCGTTTGGAGTATTACAATTGACTACAGTCTTGGACTTTGCAGCAGTTTGTGGTGGACTATCCCCTTGACCGTGACAACATTTGATTTGGTAGTGCCGGGCCATTTTTTCTTCAATGGACAACTCACAGCCAGATTCTTGACTATCATAAATGTGTACACCTGAATTATCTGAAGCACTCAAATCCATTTCACAATTTTCTGAGTTTGTAACTGAAGCTGCATCCCCAGCACCACCACCATTTATCCTATTCAGTAACGACATATCCTCAGTTACTTCTACTTTGTTTTCAGTCTCTAGTGGAGCAGAACTACTTTCACTTTTTTCAGTTTCAGGACTAATTTCAGTTAATAGATCTGTGACCACACTGTCAGGAACAGCTTCTGCTTTTTGGGACTCTGTTGAATCGTTAGCTTCCACAGGATTGCAATGACCAGAACTTCTGGGGGGGAGGGGGGAAAGGAAAAGGATAATTAGAAAGTTATTATGAAAAATCCTATTAGTAAGGACAAAATTATTTAAATTAGGTCTGCAAATTCCATAAACTTAAAATTTCAACTTTAAGGTAATGTTTTGGATAGTTTTGAATTTCAACAGTTTCAAATATTAAGAATGCTTTATCAGGAAAAAGGTTAAATACTTCATAGTAATCTTTGAATTTTCCACCAAAACAAACAAAAAAAAAATATGTGGGGACTAAGATGGAAGCTTAAAAAGATTACTATTAAGTTGTCCTTTTGTTTATGCCACCCATGTTATTTATTTCTATGATAGTATTGTCCATGGCATTCTGAAGCTTCTGGAATCTTTTTCTCTCTATATTAAGTATAGTTTTCATTTGCATTACATATTTTATGTTCAGCCTAATCGCTCTACCCATAGTAATGTGAAACCATAAATTTTGCTGTAATTCACATATTTTAGCATCAATTATTTTAAATTCAGACTTAAGCATAATATTCTAAGAGATAACGCCAGTCTATTCCAGAATTAGTATATTTCTTCCTTTCAGCTCTTTGAGGAATAAAGATTTCTCAATGTAATATTTATAATTATAGTAAATATGCTAAATAGTAAATTAAAAATATTCATACTTACATTTCACTGTGAAACTGAACACCAGATTCATCATAGTACATCGCTGTAAAGCTGGAATTTGCAAAAGTTGAAATAAAAGGGCCAAGAGCTTGAAAAGCAGCCATACAAACCTAAAAAAAAAAAAAAATACAACCACTAATAGAGCACAGCTAATATAAACTTAATTTCTAAAGTCAAATGTATCAAAATATTATTCCGACTTAAAAAGAAATTACATTCAGATATCAACACTGACTTCGATCAAAACTAACTACAAAAATTTCATAAGTCACAAATACAATATAAAAAAGGTACATAAAAAACAATACACTTTATTATATTAGTTTCCACAGTAATTTGTTATGGAACTATCTATTCCTTAACATTTTATTAATATATATATGTGCTTCAAAAATATATTTTAATAAATCCATTGGTTAAAATAACTGTCTTTAAAATATTTAAATAGCATTTATAGCATATATGAAAACTCATAAATGCACTGAAACTCCCTTATGTAGAATCAGGTGATATGAGTTTGCTCTTCCACTGATATAGATTGTAGTAAGGTTTCACAATTGGCTATTCATTGGTAGTCATAATAAATAGCTTCAGGTGAAATTCAGTTCATTTTATTCATATGATTGCTAATATACGAGTATTAACACTTTTACTTTACACTTTGGCTGGTTAACTGCAGTCGATCCCTGTATACTGACCAATTTTGAGGTTTGGAATAAAATTTTGTTGCTTTATAGGGCTTCCAGTTTTAATTTCTACCATAAACATGGGGATATGATTAAGCATATGATTTTGTATTTTCGTTGAAAAATATCAAACGAAAAGTACAACATCTATGCAATGATGTTATCCAAGTCTTTATTTAGCTTATACTGAGCTTAAATGCAGATTATTTTATTTCCAGAATATTTTCATTTATTTATTATATTTCGTTACATGAAAGCCTTTTCCTTTGGATGGTTGATGGTAAAAACGCAGCCATTTTAAGTTTGTCATGCTCTGAAAGCTGCTCAAGTATATTTTCACTGGTTACAAAATATGAAACTCAGTATTTTAGTGCCATTTATCAGAAGATTTGTGTAGCAATAATGTTCAACAAGCATGTCTGAGCCATATCCTAAGGGCGTAAACGTATGTTAAATAAGCTATCCCCATTATATGTTAAACGTACTGGTACGTTCGTGGTCGATTTGTAACAGTTGGCTAAAACGTAACAGTACATTCTTACAAGTGAATGGTTAGGTTTGTCAGCTTGAAACATCCCTTGAAATTTTTATCATTTATTCAGGACCTTAAGTAGTTTACGTATACCACATTTTAGCTGCTTTTTTGCACTGAAAGAAGGTTAAAAAAAATTGCTAAAGTTACAAGAAAGTGACGTGACATCACTCTTTGCAAGCCACGCAGGGCATCACTCTCTCACTGGTGGCTGGTGCTCAAGGTCACACAAAGGATGGCACGGCAGAGCAAAATACTTAAATTTTATGATGCTTTTATTTTATAAACAGTAATTATAATAGTAATAACTGAAAAGTGTGGCCACATTTGTATTTTAAAAGAATGTAATTTTACATAGCAAAAAAAAAATAAAGAAAAAATATTAAAATTAAAAAATTGAAGAGAAATTTATGTAACGCTCACTGTAAAACTATTGGCATATTATAAATAAAATTACCAATAAAATAGAATAATAAGTTAAAGAAATTAGCAAAAATAAAGGAATAGAAAATGTTTTAAAAAAAAATGGAAAATAATTTCGTAAATTTAGAAAACATTTCAAATCGTAAAATTGTGAAACTAAAATGTTTCTAAACATTGAAGTCAAGCAAATGTCTAACTTACTACTACCAGGGCCAGATCTAAAAATTGTTGGCCCCCCCAGCAAAAATCCTTCACGGACCTTACCGAGCTACCTCGAGCCGCACCCAGGCCATGGCGTGGGCCCCCCTTTTCAGCGGGCACCCTTGCAATGCAGGGACTGGCTGTATCTAGATACAGCCCTGACTACTACTATTAAAAATGTAATATGTTAAAATCCAAAAAACAAAATTCTTCTAATCATTTATTAAAATAATAAATGATTAGAAGAAGTTTGTGCTCTGGATTCTAAAAAAAAAATAAAAAAATAAGTTTAACTATCTGTTTATATCTAAGTTTGTATCTATTACAAAAATATCCAATAATTACTTTGCACAAATCTTGAATATATATATATATATCAATTTACTTTCTTCTGAAATGAGTTGGTACTTTTGTCTTAAGAATTTGTCTTTTTAGATTTATTTTTCTGGCATGATATCTGGTGGCGTAAAACAAAGGTGAACATCTGGGGAGAAATAACCATGGGAGATTAGAAGGGAATTTGAATTGGAATTATTGGATATTTTTTTATCTGTTACAAAAATATCCAATAATTATCTAAACCCACAGGGTTTTTATTTCTACTATTTTTGATGATTGTTGTAATTTTAAATGTAGTAAGAGTTATAAAACCATTGAGTTATACTTGTTCATAGGACTAATACCCAAACATTCTTATTACAATTACATGTAGTAATGTTTCCTAAATTTTACGAAATATTTTCCATTTTTATTTAAAACATTTTCTATTTTATTTATGAAGAATAGTAAACTATGTAACAAGACAGTTACAGTGTGTTTTATTCTTCTTTTAACTTTTCATATTCTACTTATGATTAACTGTTAATGGGATATAAATTGACAATTGGACATACATTTTCAAAAATGTAAACTTATTTTTTTTCAAATTTCAAACTACTTTCTTTTAAAATACAAATAATGCCACACTTTTCATTTGCTGATTTTAGTTTTAAAATAATAATTATATTTTAATATCCTTAGATCACTGCTCTTCATATTATAAATTAGAACTAGAAGAAGTTTGTGTTGTGGATTTTAACAAATAATTACATTATTAATAGCAGTAATAAGTTAGACATTTGCTTGACTGCAATGTTTAGAAACATTTTAGTTCCACAATTTTATGATTTTGAAATGTTTTCTAAATTTATGAAATTATTTTCCATATTTTTAAAAATATTTTCTATTTCTTTATTTTTGCTAATTTCTTTAAGTTATTATTCGATTTTAGTGTCATTATTTTTATTGGTAATTACATTTATAAAATGCCAATAGTTTACATACAGCGTTTCATAAATTTCTCTTCAATTTTTTAATTTTAATATTTTTTCTTTATTTTTTTTCTATGTAAAATTACATTCTTTTAAAATACAAATGTGGCCACACTTTTCAGTTATTGCTTTTATTTTATAAACAGTGATTTTAAAATTAAGTATTTTGCTCTGCCGTGCCATCCGTGTGACCTTGAGCGCCAGCCACCAGAGAGTGTGATGTCATGCATAGCTTGCAAAGAGTAATGATGTCACATCACTATTTCTTGTAACTTTAGCATTTTCTTAACCCCCTTTCAGTGCAAAAAAGCTAAAATTTGGTATGCGTCAACTACTTAAGGTCCTGAATAAATGATAAAAATTTCAAGGGATGTTTCGAGCTTTCAAACCTAACCATTCCCTTGTTAGTAGAGAAAGAGTTAAACCCCCTACCTCCCATTATTGGCTTGGATGAGGTACACCATTAAATGTCCCAAAAACATTGTAAATTAGGATTAATATTAAGTATAACTAATAATTTGCAAAGCAGAGGTCCTTTATAAAATTAAATGAAATAAAGTTTTTAGATATCCTTGGAAAAGAATGTATCTTTTTTAAACTTTACTTCAGATTTCCTCTTGACTTTAAGATTGGAAATTTAAGAAATGGAAATCTAACAATATATATGTGATACTTCTTTTTTATACATTCATTTATTTATTTACATAGTTATATAACTTTCACCATTACCAGCCATTGTAAAATGATGAGATTAAAAAAAAATAAAAAAAAAAAAGTTAAGTTGCATTAATTAAGATTCCAAAAATGAAGAAAATTAGCTAAATATTTACCCATCGTGACATATCACATAACAAATTGAGAAATAAAGGTGCAAGTTCATTTCGACGACTTTCCATTGTACAGCTGCAGGACACTGCCATAAAAACTTCAGCACAAGCCTTACGAACACCCCAAACTTCATCCTCACATAGATATAAAAACCTAGGCAACTTTAGAAAAAAGAAAAAAAAAGTAAAAAAACTCAAATTTCAGAATTTAAAAGAAATGAAAAATACAAAATGAAAACACATCGACACTATCTAGGTATTTATTTTTAAATTCGATATGATCAAAACAGTTATTTAATATTTCAAGGGACTTTTAATGGAATTCACACAATGGGAAATTTATCTTAATTTTCACTATTACAAATTCAAATAGTATATGGAACTTTTAATATTGTTTATTTAGTCCAAAAATTTACTTATAAAAAGAACAGTGTAGACATTAAAAACCACAAACAAGGTTTCATTATATAATGTTAGCTTACCAAAACACTTTCAGTACATTCGACACCTACAACAGTGCAAAAATCGCCAAAATTGGCCGCACAAACCTATATTCAATTGAAAGAAAATTATTAATATAAGAAGGGCAGCACTTAAAAATTTATACTTGCAGAATTGCAGTAGAATGGCTACAAATTTCACAGCTTACTGTATTTCTTTTTTTACCGTTAAAATAAAAGCTTTTAAAGTAATAATAATGAAACACTACATTAACCAAAATTATTCAATTGAAATTAAAAAAGTCGCAGAGTTCAAAAGATTTTTTTGAAGTAGTTTTTGTTTAACTTAATAGCAATGAAAATACAATGCTAGAAATTGATCTTAATTATTAGGGCAAAGCATTCGATGATGTTGCATCTTTTTTCTATGAAGGTTGAAAGATGGCTCGCATATATGAAAATGTGTAACATTAAATAAGGTTAAATAAAGGCAATTCGTTGGGGCATTTTTTTGCATTTTTTAGGGATAGGTCATTTTTTGGCAATTTTTAGATCATTTTGAGCATTTTTAGTAGTTTTTTGGAAGGCAATGTCATTTTTTTTATACTTTGAGATTTTATTTATTATTCAGTATCTTTGCTTGTCCTCATTCAAGCCAACAAATTTTTCCAGAAAAATACTTTTTTTTTTTTGGTTGTCAAAGTTAAATAAGGTAAAAAAAAAAAGGTTTAATGTAATAAATTCAAATATTTTATTGGTAATTTTTTTTATTTTTCTGTCATTTTTTTTTACTATTTTTAGGTCATAAATGCATTTTTTATTTGTCATTTATTAGCAAATTATAGGTCATTAAATGCCTTGCCCTATTAATTATTAATGGAAATAGAAGAATCACCAACTTAAAGTTGTCAATTACCTTGCGCACATGAAACAAAGAATCTCCGCAAAGTTCAGCAAACCGATGGAGAAATAATCTTTCTGTCATTTTTTTCCCTACAAGTGGCGCCATCTTACTCATCAACTGCAAAATATATATAAAAATTAAAATATGGTATTTATAATTATTGCTTACTCTCTAGAACACTAGTTTAATACAATGTTATCCTACAGGTGTTTGTAAGTTGAGTATTTGGCTCACAGCAATTTCGTTTGCCCAGAAGTGTAAAGAGTGCAGATGTTTATCCTTATGTCAAATCTGAGTTGTTTGAGAAGATTGATTGAAAAGTAAGAATATAAAAAGCTTTCATTGCCTAATTCCAAATAGAAAACAGCAAAACTTATTAACCGAGTGTCATTCACTTTTCCACAATCTTTACAGTAAATTTTGCTATCAAAACTGAAATTTTTCATCACTATTTTTTAATTGCAATTTGCCATCCAAACAAGGTAAGCAATTTGATGAAGCAGTACAAGAAAGCAACAGTCTCAAGCCAAAGCTCTCAACAGAAAAGAATGCACTTCGTACTTTAATTATTGGGGAGATGAAAGTTAGGTTCATACTGTATACTAAAATCTGTTCCTAAAAAATTAAGGAACATATTGAACAGAAATGTACTGTGATGAAGTGGAAGATTATATAGCATTTAGACAAACTTTTTGTACATCAGGCTCAGAAAATTATATAAGAATTAAAGAATACATTTGATGTTTCCTTTTATAATTTATTTGACAGACTATTCTTACTTTCAATCAATCTTTGTGTATGCAAATTCAAACAAAAAGATCCATTCTTGTTTTGTAAGGACAATATACGCCACTTAAAATTTGCAACTCGACAAGAAATCGAAGCCTCCACAAATATCATGGACTAAACTTGCTAAATCTTAAGCCCGGTCAATTACATCATCTGCCTATAATAGTCAATACAATTTTCAGTCCCATTCTTTCCTTTTTACAGGAAATTTTTTATTGGTTCAAGTATAATGAAAATGTTCAAATAATATTTAAAGTGTCTTGCCTGTTCAATCTAATTTATAGCCTTTAGAAATGCAAGGGCTTTCTGAAGGTTTTGTATATCAAATTATTGACCTGACAATCTTTCAGGCATTCCTTTTCTTTTGGAACAATGTTTTGTTACCATTCAATTGGAAAAATCTTTTTGTTGGTGAAATTGACTTATATAAAGCAAATTTTCAGACTCTAAACTTAAAATGAGGGTGGACTTAGTATTTTAGAGGTAACTAATCATGAAGGCCTTTCCTTTTCTTCAAGAAACATAGCTGCCTCCAACTTATACACTTCAAAACAAGCAAAAAAAAAAAAATTAAGTTGCTGATTCTGAGCTTGTGTGTAGTAGTTTATTGTTAGACAATGTTTTATTGTTTTACAAAGCTCAAGACAATTTCTTTACCTACAAAGAAGGTTTTACGTTCATAAAATGTAACATGAAAAACAGAAAATCAATGTAATGCAGTTTTGAGCAATCATCAAAAGCTGTTTTGTCCTTATTAGGATTCATCAGCCAGATTTACACTCGATGATAGCTCAAGGTATGAAAGCTTGTGCATTACATCGATTTTTCATTTCTCAAATTTCTTCATCTATAAATTATGCATTGTTTGCTTCTCTAATAATCAAGGATATCTAGATAACGAAATTTCCAGTACAACGACAACAAAGTATAAGTTCTAAAGAATATTGATAGTTAATATCCTTGCATAAGTACTGATTTTCATAAGAACTATGTAGGATGCCATCTTCAATCAGCATATATTTATGTAACTTGGATCTGAAACAGGAGTAGGCAATTAAATACACAAATAATGTAATTTTCAGTGAGACTTACAATGGACAAGAAACCTGCACACTCCAGAACACTCACCATGACCAAATACAGTATACAGTATGGTTGAGAAGTTCCCATACCTCTTAATCGGTAGTCATATTTTAAGAAATATTTACACATTAAGAGTCCAATGTGTGTACAGCATGATGGTGAACACAGACGCAAATTCATACGCCTCCATGTCCTACTTAACATTTTTGGAGCATGTCCGTGCGATGGTTTCAAATGCGTCCTCAACTGTATTGCACAATTCTTTCATTTGTAGCATAATGACGTTCAGACAAGTAAGCGACGATTCCCCACAATGAGTTGTCAGGACTTCGTTGTGGCCATTTCAATGGAGCTGACGATGCTGGAGTACCGTGACCAATCCGGCGTCCTGGAAAATGTTCATGAAAAAACCCGTGCCCAGAAAAAGCAAAAGAGCAGGTGTCCCGTCCTGATGTAGCCATATGCTTTCCATAACAGAGTCTTCAAACTGGGATTAACCAAGTTTTGTAACAAGTGTAAATAAGTTTTGCCATTAACATGACCATCAAAATAATAGGGTCCAAACAAATTATGTGATGTCATCGCAGTCCATATCATTACATCAGGTGGGTTCCTCTCCAACTCCAGTGTAATGATGGTACTATTTCGCCCAAAAGACAACATTTCTGTTGTGTGAACTGCAATAAATCGCCCATTCATCTGAAAACAGCACCTTCACACAGGACACTGCAATAGGGAATAGTGCTAACAAAGCACTGCATGCTGTTACGCACTGATTCTGATCTCCATCTGATAACTCATTGACAAACATTGGGCGAAGCAGTCTGACTTTTAGGTCTTTCTTCATGTGATCCTGCATTGTTGTCCTCGGTACACCAAGTTCAGCAGTAAGTTTCTAATTGTGTCTTCTTCCACTTCGCGGCCTAGGCATCTTTAACACTGCCTACAGCAAAAGCACACTTCTCCGAATTAAGGATTGTCGCTTTTCTAGGTGAGGCCTTATTAAATTTTTTCTGGAATGCTCCCATTATTTGTCTCATTGTATGTCCTGTGTTGTTTTTATTCGTGCACCCACACACTTACCACTAACCACTCCTCAATAGTTAACTATTTCCGCTTATGTCTGCAATGGCTGAACACTGCTATACCCTTCCTCGAAAGCAATAATACCAACTGCATTCCAGTGTCAACAATTGAAAAAAAACATTCAATACTAAATATTTACATTTATTACTATATAATAGCGATATGGGAACTTCCCGGCCACACTGCAGAAGCTTTTGTAATATAACTCAAATGATGAAGTCTCAAGGGACTTGAGCTCAAATACTGAAGTAATTTCATCAAAGTAGAAATATCCCTCATCGAAGATTATACTATTTGAATATAAATGTAAATCTGTATTTAAAAAAAAACAAAAAAAAAACAGCATACATAAACTATTTTTTTTTTGAACAGTTATACGCTTGGTAACATTAAATTATGTATTTCTCCCGATTTGTCTTTTCTGAAGCATTTTATAAAATTATATTACAGATGTCTTTTTTTTTTCTTTGCCTTTTCTCTTTAGATACTGAATTTTTGCTTTCAGGAACTTTGTATCCACTTCAAGAACATTTTCCCTTCAACTTACTAATAGTAAGGATTTTGAAGATTTTATGTTAATCAAATATCAATGAATGAATAATCAAGAAACAGTCAAATCAAACTGAATATTAAAGTATATTCAGTCAAAAGATGCTGAAGGATTAATGGAATAGCTTTATTAGGAAATCACAAAACATCTGAAGTCACTGCCCTCCAACTTTCACAACTTTCTACTAAATTAAAAAAATACATTTACAGTTTTATTTCATTTTAATGTAGGAAATGTAGCTACATTAAGCTACATTTTTCTACATTCAACATTAACCTAATAGATTTCTTAATTATAGCTCCAGGGAAGACTGATAAGATGAAAATTCCAAGAAACATTTCAGATAGAAGCTAATGACTTTCAAGGTCCATAAATGCTAAATGAGCTATTATAATTAATTCATTTTAACATTTTTTTAAAATGCATTTCAATATAATTAGTTCAAAATTCAACATGTACCGCTTATGAAAGTACTGGATTACATAATTCTTGAATCAAAAGATTTGAAATGCACAATACATAAAAGTAGATTTTCTTTTACATAAATGGTATCAACAATGAATGAGATCAGTAACAATTGATAAACATTAGGAAATATCAATTCTCTTGCAGGACTTTAAAAGAAATACTATACAATTATAAAACATTGCATTTCAATTTTAATGAAGTGCATCCAATTCTTCAATCGACTGTCATTTTCTAGATATTCACCAAGATGAATTTAAGGAGTTGCAACTATACAAATATTTACATACAGCTATGGAAATGTCATTTAAGAAAAATCATTTCGGTACTTTAAAAATACAATAATAAAAAGGCAAACAAAATTCACTTGATTTTATTTGAAATTTGATAATATATTAACAGAAAAAGAATTACAGCAATTTCTACAGAAATTAGTCAATTTCACCTGAAATCTTTCCATCTTCCATTTGTTAATTGTTAAAACTGAAATTCATTTTTTGGTAGTTTCAAGATGTAAATGTTTCTTTTACAGGATTACAAAGGAATATTAAAAATTTAAAAAAACTTGTTTTTGAAAAAAAAAAAAAAGTAAATAAAGAGGCAAATTCTTCACGAGATGTTTCATACATTCACAATTAAAATAAGGGCAACCTTCTTAATTCAAAAAGATATATATTAAAAACATTTAATTACATCTATTATGTAGACTTTCTTATAATCCAAATTACATTAATTGTACAATTCAAGAAAATTTACATTAATTTTAAGTATCAACTTTTATTTGCTAATGCTTTGAACATAGTACTAGTTTGTACTTTTTTAGCACTAGTGACATCATTAAAGGTGGACCAAATAATGGTTGTTTAATAACTATTAATTAAAATAAAAATCTGGCAAAACTAAATAAATAAAACAAGTTATTGACCCTATAAAGAATGTTAAATGAAATTTAAATGAACCTTCAGACATTGCCAAAACTTGGCAAGATGAATGTGTAAAGATTAAAGATTTCCAAAGAAAGAGTTGATGCAGCTATATCCAGGGAATTTTAAAACTTCTACAATTTGTTTTGATGATACAGACCACTGAAAGGTCAAGAACTTTGCAAAACTTAACACTACCATTTCTCAAAACTTAACACTACCATTTCTAATAAGTGTCAGCAGTACATTATCTCAATAAAATGACATTTCGCTGGTACAGTTTGATTAAAATTTAACAATACTGTAGGATTTTCTAATTTCATCAGTATAACTGCCAATGCTATCATTCTAACAGGATGCTAATGGACACATTTTACAATAATTACTTCTAAATTCCTTGGCGAGACATATCAAAATGTGATAGAACCAAATTCCATCAAGATTACCCAACATCAAAGATCCCTTCAGTCTTCCTTAAGTCAATTAAGCCCCCTGTATAATCTTAAGAGTTGGCACATTAAGAAAACCACAGTAAATATAAAATGTGAAGATCTCTAAAAACTGAATATCACAATAACATTCTCAAACAATCTACCATGTTTTCTCTTGGCAGCTTCCCCATTCCCTTGTAATCAACTTCCATTATAGTCAAGAATCCCAAAATGTGGTTTGTCACAGTTTTTTTTTTTTTTTTTTTTAATGCTGCTTCTGGAACTTTTTAGCAATTTATAACATTTAGAGGAAATCAAGTGTAACCATTGGAAATGGGGCAAAAAAAAAGGTTACACTTCTATCATTAACACTTTCAGGTCACTGCCCTTAGGTTCTACAGGCAGCTATAGATTGCCTAAATTTACATTGCTCGGCATTTCTCCGAGTGCAACTTTGCTTCCCTTTTGAAGGCATTTGTCTGAGCGGCAACCACGCGAGACTATGTATACTATTGTATTTCAAAAATACACCAATAGATGGAGTTTATTGTCGGCAATATCTCGTGGAATCCCGACAGAAGTCACAGAAGTGGAGCACTGTCACCATGTGCTTTGAAACCTGTGTATAGTGTTTTCAAAGCATTTGGAAATTGCTACATTTTTATACTGTTTATAATTATAACAATATAAAATATAACTTTATATTACTTAATAATATTTTTCTGTTTTGTAATATTCTGTAATTTTTTCCTCATAGAGATATTGTAAAACTTTTTTTTGTCTTCGTTTTTACCCTTCTTTGTAACTAAATTTCTTGTGTATTATAATAAAATCTAATATATTATTTTGAAGACAAAGATTAGTTCTTTAATTGACCAAAGTCAATTTCCAATTACGCTTGTGTTCATGATAAATGTACTTTGAAAATATGCAAAAATAGCCAGACCTGTGGGGAAAAACAGGAGAGTGAAGGGTGCGACCTGAAAGTGTAGGGCAGACATTTTCAAATTCAATTAAATTAAGGCTTAAATTAATAAATGTTACTGAATTGCAAAATTTGAGAAGTAAAAACAAATATTCTAAAACGTGCTTTAAATTAAAATAACCACCTTTGCTTCAACACACCTGTCAAAGTATAACAATTCTGTTTATGCTCCTGCTGTAGAAATCACGAGTTTCTGCAATTAATAAACTCCAGAAAGCTTCTGTTGCAGCTGCCAAGCTTTGCCAGTATTTTTTGTTAAAAAACAAGGGTTGAAAAAAAATTAAATCTTAGAAAAAAGAAATAATTAGGACAAGACAAACCTCAATTCCCTATTCATTTAATTTTTGCAGTATCCTAGGCATGAGAATTGTCGTTAAGAATAAAAGGGTTCCATCCAGCTTATTCCCCTGCAGGTTTTCAGTTTTAAAGTACTCTGCCAACTTCTTGAACAAAAAATGCTTCCTATACAGGCAGCAGAAGCTTTCAGAGAGTTTACTGACCAGAGAATTTGAGTTCTATAGCAGAGCCAAAAAACAACTTCATTACATTTTAATCAAAATGATACGTATATTTTAGAAAAGTGGTTTACATTTTCAAAGTTCAAAAATTTTATTTAAGATATTAGATTGTCCAGAAATACTCAAACTTAATATTTTCTTCATTTTCTTATGTACTGAAAAGAGCAATTTTCTAGTTTGTCTCAGAACATCTGAAATACAAAAGCAACACTATTTATCAGAAAAAAATAGTAACGATTCAAAAGTTTTGGGATGAAATGTAGAAAGCCGGGCTTTGGTGCTGGTGACACTGATGATAAATATGTGCATTTCCGCTCATCAAAGCTGGCTGTGATATGAATTTAATCACTACACATCAGAGCCACTCTGATGACCAGAAACACACAAGTCTCACAAATTAACGTTTCAATAATTAGCACTCCCATCAAATTAACAGACAAGATATTTATAACAAATACAACAGATATTAAGATTTGAAGAAGACAACAGATAAGTATTTCGTTCTATAAATTTCAACCCTTTCCAATGTTTTGAAATTATCAACTTTTGATTTTTCTTGCTTGTCTATAATGACAAGTTCAGAATTTTAATAATTACTGTAAAGCTTTTAAAAATTAAAGTAAATTCTGATCAAAAATTTTAGTATTGAATTTTTTTAATAAAATAAATTTAAAATAACTTTTAAAAGTTAAAAGTATTAATTTGACTGCAATTCCTAGTCTATTAAAATACCTCAAAGACTCAGATTTTTGCCTTTTATCACCATATTTTGCCTCATCATACATTTTGTGTGCAATTCCCAATTTTCTTTGACAAGAAAAGAATGATACACTACAAATAGCCACAACACTGGTACAAAAGATTTTCAAATTTTATTTTTGTTGAGTCGCCACTGTAACTTCTCACAAGATATGTATTCCTGTTAGTTACTGGAGCTTGCCAATTTTCAGATTTTCATAATCTTTGAAGCCCAGGAAGATCGTCATGTGGTAAAAAGAAAAAAAAAAAAAAATGAAGTTTCAGAAGATTGAAACTGTATGTGACCATTGCTTTAAAGAACAGAACGATTAATCAAATTTTCCCATTTCTGCTGAACAAAACTTAGACATCCAAAATTACTATCTTCATACACTGTCCTCTTTTAAGTGTTCAAATGCACGAATCTCAGCTCATTTTTCAAAGTTAGGAATTTAACTCTGTTTTATAATTTGTGTCAATTACAGGAGTCATCTTAATACTACTGTGCTATCATTTGTCAAATGAATAAATAAATTCTATAAGGGAATGCAAAGAATGTGTATGGTTTCCTACCAATGTAATATGTACAAAAGAATTAAAGCAAATTAGAAATAAACAATACTTAAACAGACTGCCTCTGGAATATCTGTATAACCAGATGAAGAAATGCAACTTTGTCAAGAGCTTTAAAAAGCTCCCAGGGTAAACGGAAGGAAACCATTATTTCATCAAATTCCAGATATTCAGGCAATTTTACAAATGAAAAAGAATAATGCCATTTTGTATTAGTAAAGAAAAAATCCCTCATTAAAGTTTCCAAAAGGAATGAAGAAACTAAAAATCTAACATTTGGTTTTGAAAAGGGATTAAAAAAAACCAAGCAGGTGGAGAAATAGTGTCATAGTGATCAGTTTACAAGTGAAAGAATAGCCAAGACAAAAGCCTCTTCAAACAATGGTTGAAAGTTCTGTAAGGGGTGTCACAATATCAGGCCCACACAATAAAATGCAAGAAAAGACAAAACAAATAGTAGCTATTGCCTAGTAGAAATGGAGTTAAAATGAAATCTATGGGAAAATCGCAAAAACAGTAAAGACAGCATAGAAATGACATAGAACATCAATGGAAAACATTTAGATGGATGATCACTGAATCCCATAATTACAGTAAGTAGGAGAGAAACTTAGAAATCAGAACTGTTCACATGGCATGCCATTCACCATACTAACACAATAAAACTAACATTTACTATATTCAATGTATAAAGTCAGTGGTTGCTGACGAAATCACTGTTGCAAATCTCTTATATAATGGCATATTAAAATCTTGTGGCAAGCTAAGGCTAGTAGACGATATTGTGAGGATCAAGAAGCATGGTAGGAATAAGAAAAATACACAGCAGCAAGTTCACAAATAAAGGAAACAAGAGCTAGCAAATCAAGGTCAGGGATGAGATCTAGGCTGAAAGCTGTGGTATGGAAATGATATTTGAAAGAGCAGAATTAAAATCACAATAGAATGCAAACAAACACATACTAGGATAGCATTAAGTGGTAGTAAGTACAAGTGGGATAACTGAAAACAGAACTTAAGATCAATGATGAGCCAATTCCTAAACAGAAACTATTATTAACAGTTGTCATTTCATGTAAGTCTTAAAAGAAATAAATACCTCAGAAACATCTGAAGTAACGTCTTTGGTACTTCTAAATATCGCTGCAGTGAAAGCTGTCCAACTGTATAAGGATTAACGACAAAGGCAAGGAAAAAGCTTATGGACTGGTTAAAAAAA
Source organism: Thereuonema tuberculata (assembly GCA_023159025.1). NCBI lineage: Eukaryota > Metazoa > Arthropoda > Chilopoda > Scutigeromorpha > Scutigeridae > Thereuonema > Thereuonema tuberculata. The sequence continues at coordinate 267,419,389 of JAFIDM010009631.1, read as the reverse complement.
AAGATATTGTAATTTAGCCTTTTTTTTTTTCATGTGGGGAAAATTTTTTTACCAAGAATCTATTAAAAAATTTGGTCAGAAGTTCAAAACAATTCTCAGAAGAACGAGTAAAGATATGTAGTTCAGTCTAAATATTATCATCACCCCATGATGTTAATTTAACAATACTTCGTCATTGGAACATCCTTGCAATATGTTGGAAAACTACATACATGCAAGATGCTGATCATAGATTGTCTATTTGTTTAAACCCAGAGATGAAATTTTTTTAGAACAGCTGACTATTGAATTTAAATGCAAGAAAAATGGCAGCTTTTCCCAGATCACAATTCAAACTACGAGCCTCTCAATTAGGTTCCAATATTGCATCCCTTTTTAATATATCATTGTAAAATAAATTTACAGTCAACATCTAAGATACAGTATTGGATCACTGAAGACTTGAAAAATTGTGTCAACATTACTATTAGGCTGTTAACGAAATGGCCATTGTCAGTTTTCAAGTTTGATGCCTATATCAGACTGTTACAATATGCAGGGTAGACATTTTAACAAAATGTTCTAGTAATAATACTAAATAAAAAAAGGTGATAATAGAAGATAGCCATTTTAAAATAATCAGCAACATCTCAGAATGGATAGCAAATGCTATTCAGTGTTCCCCATAATTACATGCATTATCATTTTGTACTTGGGATGACGAGGCTTAACAATAGTTGTGGTACTATCACTGAAAAGAACATTTTTTTATTTTAATTTGGACTACAGAAGAGCTGGTTTCTGCAGGAAACTGAAGAGTGTTGTTCAATTAAAGGGACAAGCATTATTTGATGATTAAGAACAGAAGCCTTAGAATTATTGAAAACACAACCAGAAATCAAAGAATTCGTAAAAGGGACAGAAACCTGAAATTTGAAGCATTTTTTAAACTACCTCTTCAGTACGAATATGCTAACTAAACGATCGGAAGGAACCCCGCGTGATTATGACGTATCTATTTTTTATATCAATTACAAACAAGCCCACCTCAAACCACAGGGCTCCCCTTTATTAATTTGCCCTCAAAATGTTGCCACAAGTATATAAGGTAGGGATAGCGATTAGTAAACCAATCACAATGCTTCGCAACGTCTTCTGATACCGCTATGAACATATAACTGATATTGCCTTATTTTCCTTATTATTATAAATGTGATTGTTGCGAAAGACAATTGTTGCCATTGTTGTTAATGAGATTTTAATGATACTTGTCCCCAGACAAAATGGGAATATTAAGTCTCCTGATCCTTATCAGAAGACTAAAACTAAAATATAACAGTTAAAATCTTATATTGAAAGCAGTCAACCAATAACTTATATATTATTTCCTTTAAACATCATTAAAACTATAATTTTGGTTGTATTTTTTGTTTTGTTTTATAGCTATAACAATATTCTTTGGAACCTCAAGAGGCTAGGGCTGACATCATGGGGTTCTGGAATACTTCAAATTGTCAGCTTAGCATGGTCACATTATATGTTAGTAATTATCCTGGAAAAACAGCAGCAGTCAAGACTTATGTTCCACACAATGTACATCAGAGAAAAATGAAAATCACACAGAAGCAGTACAATGGCAGAACTTGGATGGATGGAGAGAATTAGATCTACATCAACAGATCATATTGATTGCAACAGAAAAGAGAATACAGAATTCAGTAGAAAAAGGAATCTAACAAAAATAACTTACCAGAAAATGTGAAGGCAAGAGTGCTAGGAACAGTGGAGTAACAGCTGAAGCATGTAGATTTACACATGCAGAAAATCAATTTGAGTAAGAAAACATTATTGAGAGATGGTAACACAAAGAACAAAGGCAGACAGACAAAAGCAGACTGAAAAGCATCTACTTCATGTTCTCTTGTTAACACAAGATTTAAAGCTGGATCAGATCCAACAATGGCTAACAGCAGCAGGAGGCAAAGAACAACAAAACAGCTTCAAAATTTAGTCACTTGGTCCACACTGCTCTTAACTTCCGTCTGGCATTTGATAAATGAACCATGATACTGGAAGTAATTGCATGATTTCCAAAGCTCTTGCAAAAATCTTTCCCCCCTCCCAAAAAAAAGCATTTTAACAACAACTAAAAATGCTCATTAGTCAATTGAAGGATTTAAAGTAGCAGGCATCAGATGGAATACAACTGGCACAATCTCAAAAATTACTTGGAGGTGGATGCATTTTTTTTTAAGTACTCAGTCCACAACTAGAAACACTTAAAAATTATAATGCAGCCTCAATTTGACAACTTGAAGCTAATTACTGAGAGGCAAAAAATAATAAAAAAAAAAAGGATTAAGAATTTCAAGGCAAGAGTTCTTAAACAAGATAAATGGAAATCAACAAAAAAATTATGATGGTAGAAAGTTAATTAAACAATGGCGAGAATTAATAAATACTTTCTATTGGCAAGAATGCAAAATCAAAACAAAAATATGCCATTTAGAAAATTAATAACTCGTGATGATGCAAAGAATTCAAAATTTAATGCACCTCTATTCCATACAAAATTATTGAGTTTGAAAAACTGAGGTAAATAAATTGGCAAAATCTAAGGTTTGAGTTTCTTTAATTTTAAGACTGAAAAAATAAAAAAATAAATAAATTGCAAATGCAAGTAATGTAACCAAATTTCAAAACACAGAATGAGTATTTCATGTTATTTTCTGCAAAGTGATTATAGTCTTATCAAAAATTAACAGCAGATTGTTACACAGTAAGTAGTATTAGCAGTTTTCATAAAATTAATAGACATTCTATTTAACTTTTCTCAACTTGGGAGAAAATGAAATATCAGAAAATTTAATTTGCCCCACTTTAAAACTTAAGACGTGATAAAATTAATAGGGAAAGCAATTATTATGAGTAGATGGATTAGCAAATCACACTTTTAAGTCTTTGGGTTGTAGAAATTAATAGAATGAAGAGGTCATATTTACTACATTCCTAAGAATGATACTTGCTCCACTCTCGTGACTAACTGGGTGTTCATAAGCAATAAAAAATTTACATTAATGCTGGAATGATTCAATATTAGTAAAACTTATTTTAACGAAGATCCAAAATAAGTTGTGTGTTCTTATACAGAAACCTCTGTGTTTGACTATTACAATGCCGATAAAATGCTAATACAGGGTGGTTATAATTATAGTGACCCTACTCTCAGCACTCTGGAGCGGGTTCTAATTAACATGTATCAAGAAAATTGGTATGTATGCTAATTAGACCATTGGGAAGCAATTTCTGATGGCAAAAAAATTGATTCAAAGTTTTGCCACCAGGCTGTAAATCTAGTCTGAAATGCAACATTGCAATAATACAACTTATTCAAAGACAGTTCAATGTGTGCTCCAGCTAAGTCATTTCATTTACATGCTGGATGCATAATACAGTATGATTAACTGTCACATGAAGCATTTCCAGTGGAATGTTAGCAACATGTCACTGTATGCTTGCCTTCAGATCAGGCAGAGACCATAAGCCTTACTGATAGACACCATCTTTCAGATATCCACACAGCCAGAAATCACTGGGATTCAAGTCTGGAGATCATGGAGGTCAAGCATCAGGAAAATCTCTGGATATTATGCAATCATTGTTGAAGGTGCACGAAGCAATTCCTTCATTGTTTGACCAATATGCAGCGTTGCTCCATCTTGCATGGAAACAGTGGTCTCTTAAAGAACTCTTCTTTGCTAGGCATCACACTGTATTACACATCCAGCATGTAATCGAGTTAGCTAGAGCACATGTTGAACATGTTTTGTAACACTATTTGAATAAAAAAAAGTCTTATTATAGTAGTGTTGCAATGTAGACTATTTCACAGCACCATATTTTCGCCCGATGGCAAAAGTTTGAACCAATTTTTTTTTTTTTTTTTTTTCATCTGGAATTGCTTCACCATGGTCTATACCAATTTTTCTTGAGCTTTGTTGACTAGAACCTGCTCCCAGAGTGTTTCGAATAGGATCACTTTAATTATAAACCATTTGGTACTAAGCTGCAAATTGTTCAGCTCTTACCTCTTGCATTTTCCTAGCATTTCTACCCACATCAATTTCTAATAATTATTTTTACAACCACTTTATTTTCTAGAGATCAGTATTCTTAAAATTGAAATCTGACCTTAAGAATGACACTAAATTAAAGCTATATTGTCAGCAAATCCTATGAAAAACTATCAATGACAATCAAAACTGATAATTTCTCATCTATTGGCCTGAAACTATCTGTGGGAGACATTCAACGTACTGATCATATTTAATGTCATTTGATTAAAAGTTTTTAATATATCTGTATAGAATTTTGCTAAACAGATCATTTTAAACTTCATCTAAAAAGTGGATAGTCTTCATGGGGCTTTCTAAATTTTAAATTTTTAACCTAGGTATTGCATCAAAGTCACAAAGGTAACAAGATTTCAATACTATGCAGCAGTTATAATAACAATTCTGGTTAATATTAAATTTTCCAATTCCAGATCGTTTTCTCATTATTGGGACATTCTAATCTTGTTTAATATTTTCCAACCAATGCACACAAGATACCAGCATCTTGCTTACTTTAATACTGGTTAATACTTCAACCACTTACATTTTTCTGTTGGTTGATGATCATCTTGAGTATCTTGATCATTCAAAAAAGATTGTCATCACATCCTTTAGCTCATCAAAGCTGGCTGTGATATGAATATAAAATTCTACACATTACAACCACTTTGAGAGCTATAGAATGCTATTTCAGAATGATCCCGTCAACAAATCTGTTCGTTAAAAAAAAAAAGAAGATCTGAAACAAACCTACACTTTGCCTTCACTTGTGATGATGTTCTTGTATCCTCTAACTCGTCAAGATGGCTGTGATATGAACTAATAGCAACACATCACAACCAGATTGACGGGTAGAAAAAACACACTGCACTCGTTGCTTGTAGGTCATCCGGCTTGTTTTTAACATCCAATGAAGCTTGTCTACTCAAATTTAGTTAAAGTTGGTTTAATTGACTCTTGATGTTAAAAAATAAATATTAAAACATAGGTTTAATTAACTGCTCATAGTCCTCATATTTCAGGTATCATGTTTCAAGGATAATTTTCAGTGGTAAATTCAGAGTTACAACAGTACTATCCTAAGAGCGTTTACCTTCCATAGAAAAATGCAAAATATCTAAGAATAATTAACAATTACAGGACCCAAGTCCAAGACGAAGCCTTTTAATAATGCATTTAAACACAACAGATAAGCCTAACATTAATGGATCCAGTGGGCCAATAAAGAATAATAAGGGAAGGGACAAGAACATGCAAGACTGATTGATTGTAGTAATTCTTACTGGCTTAATGTTAAAGAAAAAAATGGTAAGAAAAATGGACAATACGATGAACACTGAAGAGCTGTGAAATGAAGAAAATAAGATGCTAAACAGCAGAGAAAGAATAAGAAAAGGAGAACAAGAAAGTAAAACACAGGTAATTAGAAAGAAAAAATGTCCTGACAAAAAAATAATGTACTGTTACATGTACACTGAAATATACTGCTATACAAAGGTTATTAACTTTAAATTCTTTAGGTTTAGCTACACAAACTCTCAAACACAATCAAGATTATGTCTCCACATCTTCCTTTAAACAAACAAATTGTGGTTTATGTAAACACAATGACAGATTAATAAGCTTGAAAGTTTGTTTAATGGTGGGCAAGGTTTGCAAGTTCTAATTCGCAGAACATTTCAAAAATGATGTTACTTCTTTATTTCTTTCCTTTTCACAAACTGTCCTACTACTACTCCTAACTGTCCAATTACATGGAAAAATCTTTTAAGTTTTCAAAATCATGTTACAATCTAAAAACTACTTTTTGAAGAAAGGAAGGCCTAATGAAATAAAATTATCATCATTCGTGTAATTTCAGTGCTCATGTGCAATGTAATTTGAAATCTAGAAGTACGGGAAGCTTTTCTGTAATGAAGTCCTTATTATTTATTGCTGCAGTTATTTTGTATTTCTAGGCAAAGCTAAGCTTCTCAGAATGTTCTGATGGACTTTGATGTAACAAAGACATGATTGTAATATCTATCAACTCCTCACTTCAAAAGAATCTTTTGTAACTTTAGGCAGATTTTACACAGATGGTAATTTCATCAGAAATAGATGGGAATTTTGATGGCCATCACTTTTTCTCCAGTTTCCCAATTAACTTCAAATGAGGTGTTTTACCTGGCCTTTTGTTTCCCATCAAAAACTCACAGTAAGCTCACTTACCCAGAATCCTTTGTACACATTTCAATAACAAAAAAGTATTTTAAACAATTATTTTTTTTTAAATATTCTAATGCATTGAATAAATAATATATTGATAAAACAATGTTTTTATTCAAAGGATTATCTTTTTACTGTGGGTATGAATATGAAATAGATCTTCGTTAATCGGAACAGAATGAAAGTTGCCAACCACCATATTTCTTACTGTAGACGACTGCCAAGCGTAGTTTGATGGGTCAGTAAATTGTTTGTCAGTCATTCATAATTGAAATTAAATGCAGACTACAAATTTCTTAAAACTCTGCAAATTTTCAGTAAAAAATTGAAAGAACTTTAATACTGTTAGAAGATATTAGAATCTACTAGTTTTGGTTCTATGTTTTACCATCATAGCACTTCTTGCCATCAAACCATACACTCAAGACAAAAAAATAGAACATGTTCTAAAAACTGATGGCCATCAGAAATTCCCATCAAATTACCACCCGTGTAAAGTCGGCCTAAGTGTATGCTTAAGGGTCCCAGCAGCATTCTAACATAGCCTTAACACAGAAACAGCAGCAAGCTCCTTGACAAATCGTCAACAAGATCCAACAAAAACTAAATTGCTATCATTAAAGTAGCTGGAACCAACACACACTTTCTTCAGTTCTCAATGTATTTTCTGAAGGCCACAAATTTCAGTTTCCTCAACTAGTCTTTTTAAATTCTGCTAAGTGCCGTTTTGCATCCATACAAAATAGCTTTAAGAGACTCTCCAGTAACTTACAGCAGTTACATGGATGCCTGCTGTTAGGCTTTTGTAGGTTAAACCTATTCAGTTTATCTACTCCGTAATTGAGGAATATTTCAATATTTTATATAAGTAAAACAGCTGGGTACCATTTGTCTAAGAGGTGCTTCAATACCTCTTAATGTCCACTTTTGAATTGTAGTCTAATCCAAATCTAAATCATTGAAGGCCAGAATGCTTGGATTTTTACTGCTTTCTATAAACTTTTTGTCACATCCCTGAATTATCTTATCACGATAATAAATCAGGGCATTTACAAAAAACCAATGTGTCTATTTTGCCTGTTCTTAAGATACAGAATTTTTTTTTTGTTTTTTAGTGATGAAAAGGATGTTGTTTTCAAATTTGTGGAACATTTATGATACTTATGGAGTCTCAGTCCCTCACTCCCATCTACTTCAAAAATTTTACTTTCTGTTGCAAGTTGTTTGTAACTATAATTGGCCTAATTGATTGCAAAATTTGCATTTGATAAAATAGTGTGGGAAGTTCCCATACCCCTTAATTGACAGTTTTTAAGAAAATATTTACACATCAAGTGTTCAATGACTGCTCGCCATCATGCTGTAGACACAAGTTAATATGCTGCCACATCCTACTTGACATTTTATGAAGCATGTCCGGTGTGATGGTTCGAAATGAGTCCTCAACAGCATTGTGCAATTCTTCATTTTTAGAAAAACAACATTCAGCCACGTGGGCCTTGATGATTATTTCAATGGAGCTGGTGATGCTGGAGTCATCACGACCAATCCAGCGTCCTAGGAAATTTTCGTGAAGAAACCCACGCACAGTAAGAGCGAAGTGAGCAGGTGGCCTGTCCTGCTGTAGCCATATGCTTTCCATGATAACCGCATCTTCAAGCTGTGGGATTAACCATGTTTGTAACATATGTAAATAAGTTTCGCCATTAAAACAACCATCAAAATATGGTCCAAAGGAAATGATGTGATGTCATCGCAGCCCATATCATTAAGTAAGATGGGTTCCTCTCCAACTCTAGTGTGTAATGAGGGTACTATTTCGCCCAAAAGACAACATTTCTGTTGCGTGAACTGAGATAAAGTGCACTTTTATCTGAAAACAGCACCTTTGAATGGGACAATGCATTAGGGAATTGTGTAACAAAGCATGGCATGCTGTTACGCACTGATCCCGGTCTCCTTCTGATAACTCGATGAACATCAGGCGAAACTGTCTTGACTTTTTAGGTCTTTCTTCAGGTGATCCTGCATTGTTGTCCTCAGTGCACCAAGTTCAGCAGCAAGTTTACATGTCGATTTTAGAAGAGATTGTTGAATCAAAGCAGGGACTGCAGCGCTCGTTTCTAATAGTGTCTTCTTCCACTTCGCAGCCTATCTTTAACACTGCCTACAGCAAAAGCACATTTCTCCCAATTGAGCATCGCCACTTTTCGAGGCGAGGCCTTATTAAATCTTTCCTAGAATGCTCCCATTATTTATCTCATTGTCTGTCCTGTGTGTTGCCGTTCGTGCACCCACACACTTACCACTAACCGCTCCTCAATAGTATAACTATTACCGCTTACACGTATGCCATGGCTGAACACCGCAACCTGGTTGATTGCAATACTCATACCCTTTCTCAAATGCAATACCACCACCTCATTCTAGTGAAATAAATTCAATACTAAATTTTTACATTTATTTCTACATAATAGGGGTTATGGATACTTCCCAGCCAGACTGTACAAAGTTTTCTCATTCTGTATGATCAAACAATTCCAAAAGAAACAGATTCCATTACTTTCATATAAGGATTCGTAATTTAGGAATCAAGTTTAAAATGGAAATATCTTCATGTGGTTGAACTGTATTTCATTATTACAATTAATCATTTCTCAACATGTAACACCAAATAGGCATAGCAGTTCTTAAGCAAAAGCAATAAGACCAGCTCGAGTTTGTTAGTTGAGTTTTAATGGTACAAAAGCATCTGAGGCTAAGCTGTGCCAAGAAAGATAAAGAATAGAATGGGAAAAATAAAAGCAATAAATAAAGAAAAGTGTAAATATATATATATATATATATATATATATATATATATATATATATATAATAGCTGTACTCTGCATGTGTTGCAATGCACTCAAAGAAAGAAAGGGCCAGGTGGAGGGATACTTAGGTAGCTGTGTCGCCTTCCACCCACCCAAGTGTGGTGTCCCTGCCCCCCATAGGAGCAAATTTTTTATTTACACACTAGTTGTGTAGTTTTCATTGTCAACACTAGGTGCATATTTGGCTATTTCATGAATTTTATGCCTTTTCAACCCCTGGGCGGGGGGGGGGGGGTCCAGGTTCTAAGGTAGCCTATCTTTTCCACAGGGTCCTAAAGAGTAATTCTCCAAGTTTGGTCTAGATAGGTCAAAGGGCCTAGGAGTGTATAAAGGACAAACAAAGACAAAAGAATATGAAAACAAGAAAAATAAAAACAAGTGCCAAAAGTAAGGGTAAAAGGTAATTGTATAAAGGCATGTAAAAAGCAACTCAGAATTACAAAAAAGTGGTAAGGCCATATAAATGAATGAATTTCATAACTGATGAAACTGGTAAAAGATCCAGTTCGAGTTTAAAAAATGATGCTTCGTCTCTTGAGGCTTTCATCAGATGACAGTTATAAGCTTCAGAAATTAATCAGTAATATATTGTTGTAAGAAAAAAACGGAAATCCCAAATGGCAAAAAGGAAGTCAGCAAAATGATCAACTGATTCAAACAAATGCTTATGACAATTAAATGAATTGCATGAAGATGAGAATATCGGCAAATTGGTGGGGAAGATAGTCGAGGTTGTAACCTTTCCCTCTCTCCATTACATCCAATGTTAAAAATTAATTTTCTTTTGGGGGGGAAGGGGGTTTGAAATGATCTGACCATCATAACCCATTCCACTCTTAAGCCTGGGCAAATTTATGGACAAGATAATTTGAGACACTTGCAGTCTTTGAAAACCTATACTGTCTATCCATCTGATAATTCAGGTCTACTTCTTTTTGGATTCATCTTTATTCTCAGTACAATACTGAATAATGATTAACAAATCTATTTAAAAACAGCTTTGTGTGCCTACTCTGCAACAATTTTATGCCGCATGTACATTGCCAGGCAACAGGAGTATTGTTGCATGGTCAACACAACTGTGCAAATTTGTATTCTTCAGAATTTAAACTTTAGTTTAATCGTCGGAATCACAATAGTGCCTCAAAAACAAAAATAAACAATAAAAAACTCACTAATAAAATATTAGTGAGAAAATTCATGTGCCAGCAGTCTGCTGACCTCAATGAATTTTTTTAAAGCATAAAAAATTCAATCTGTGAATTGAATTATTAATAAACAACAATGAGCAAGACCAAATTGTTTACCAAGTGACATCCTGAAACAGCTGTTTCACGCTTTTTTGCGATCATCAGCCAGGAGTAGTCACCAGTATACAAAGAGGTCTCAGTACTGAGGCTAATAAGAATAATAGTCAGAATCGCAGTAGTGCCTCAAAAGCAAAAATAAATAAAAAACTCACTAATGAAATATTAGTAAGAAAATTAAGTGCCAGCAGTCCGCCAGCCTCAATGGATTTTTTTTTAAGGCATAAAAAATTCAATATGTGCATTGAATTATTAATAAACAATAATGGGTGAGACTAAATTGTTTACCAAGTGACATCCTGGAACAGCTGTTTAGCCCTCTTTGGCAATCATCAGTCAGGAGCAGTCACCAGTAAACAACAAGGTCTCAGTACTGAAGCTAATAGGAATAATCGTATGAAGCGCAGTGGTGCCTTAAAAGCAAAACTAAACAATAAAAAACTCACTAATGAAATATTTGTGAGAAAATTCATGTGCCAGCAGTCCACCAGCCTCAATGAATTTTTTTAAGGTATAAAAAATTCAATCTCTGCATTGAATTAACACCACTTTCGCTACTAAGGATGTACTGGTACGTTTTAGCCAACTGTTACAAATCTACCACAAACGTACCAGTACGCCTTTTAACACATAATGGGAATAGCTTATTTAACGTACTTGTCTGCTCTTAGGATATGACTCAAGATATACTTGAACATTATTGCTACCCAAATCTGTCGATAGATGGCACTAAAATACTGAGTTTCATATTTTGTAACCAGGGAAAAAAATACTTGAACAGCTTTCAGAGCATGACAAACTCAAAATGGCTGCGTTTTTACCATCAACCATCCAAAGAAAAAGGCTTGCATTGTAACGAAATATAAGAAATAAAAGAAAAGATTCTGGAAATAAAATAATCTGCATTTGGCTCGGTATAAGCTAAATAAAGACTTGGGATAACATCATTGCATAGATGTTGTACTTTTCGTTTTTCTAAAAAACAATATTTTTCAACGAAAATACAAAATCATATGCTTAATCGTATCCCCATGTTCATGGTATCAAATTAAAGCTGGAAGTGTCCTCTTCCAAGTCACAAAATTTCTTCAAATGTGCAAAACCATGACAAAACTAAATTTTATTCCAAATTTCAAAATTGGTCAGTATACAGGGGTGGGACTGCAATTAACCGGTCAGTAGCGAAAGTATTAACAAACAACCAAATTGTTTATCAAGTGACATCCTGGTGACTTCTCCTGGCTGATGATAAAAGAGCATGAAACAGCCGTTCCAGGATGTCACTTGGTAAACAATTGGGCCTCGCCCATTGTTGTCTAATTTAGTTTAGTTTAAAAAGTTTTAGTTAACTTGATGTACCGGGTGGACATAAAACAACGTGAGGTGTTCAGAGTCCTCTAGCGAGGAAATATATTAGACAAAATAACATTCGGTGGACATACAAAGTGGAACATGCGGTTTTGATTTCTAAAAAAAAAAAAATTGGTACCAAAAGTCATGAAAATGTGGCGCTGTTAACTCACTAATTTGCATAACCACATTCTGTGTAGAGCGATCATGATAAAAAAACAAAAAAAAAAGGCTTGGAGAATTCACATAACTCTGACAAACTGCCTTTCGATGGCTCTTACCTTATGTGACCGTGCTTTGTTATCAGCGAGACGAGAATGCCAGTGCTGCCCTTTGGGAATTTCGGCGGTTGAAGGCACTACGAAGAGGAACGATCAGCATAACAAATCTACAAAAAAATGATTCAACGCTTTGAAACTACTGAAACTGTAGCAGTGCAATCAGGCCGGGGACGCAAAGCCATCAGTCACCAACACGTTGAAGAAGTTGCAACTGCTGTTGTGGAACAGATGACGAATGTGCAGGGTACCAGCTGTGCACAGGCAATATCCCAGCAAACGGATATCCCATACTCAACGGGGTAGAAAATCCTGCAACACATACATGTTGAAGTTTTACCCATATAAAATCTGTCCTGTCAAGAATTGCACCCTGGCGATGCGACCACCCGCAATGAGTGTGCATTAAGATTCTTAGTGTGCATGGAAGTGGATGAAGCATGGCCGAGATGGGATTTAATAGTGTGACGAAGCGCACTTTTATTTGAACGGTGATATTAATACACACAACTGCCGCTTTTGGGCTGCCACTAATCCACACGTGGGTCTGCAGATGCCTATCCACTCGCTGAAAGTCACAGTCTGGTGCGGATGTCGTTTATCTGTCCTGATTTTTACGAGGAAATTCACCGAAGTGGGCCAGTGACGTGTTCCGTCAATGCTGCATGCTATTCCGGTATGCTAAAGAACTTTGTGGTTCCACAACTGCAACAAAGAGGATGTCTCGATTCGACCATCTTGATGTAGGATAGTGCACCCCTCCCACACATATCAGGTACAGCGTGTTGCAGCAACATTTCTCTGACACCAGAATCATTAGTCGTGCATTTCCCACAGCATGGCCACTGAGGTCGCCTGATCTCAATCCTTGTGACTTGTGGCTGTGGGGATTTCTTAAAAGCATTGTGTATCAAAAGGACATGTCCTTGATATCCCGACGTTGAAAGATCGTATTACATTACAGGTGCGACAAATCCATTCAGATATGTTGCAAGCTGCCATGGAACATGTTGTGCACCGCATGCAGCTCATGGAACATAATGGTGGTCATATGGAACCTTATTTGTAATTACCAATAAACGTTGTCTATATTGTTACAAAACTTGATGTGTGCTGTCTCATTTGGTAATTACTCATTCGTACTACAACCTTTGCATTTTCCCATGTTGGCAGCTTTTGGTACTAATTTTTTTTTTTTTAGAAATCGAAACCGCATGAGTGCAAATTGTTCTGAAAATAGTGACAAATCATCTGAATGACCGGCAAAAAAATAGAAATATTTAGAAAATCCAATGAAACTGAATATAGTACTATCTTGGGTAATGGACACAAACAAACAACAAAAAAAATGTAGAATTTAAATATTATAAAGAAAAAAAAAAAAAAACATCCGAAATATTAATGCAAAATTTTAATGGTCTTAATTGGAACCCACACAAAACTGCAAAACAGAAGCCACTTTCTTTACGAACAAACCAATTACAGTCTTGTTGTGTTACAAAGAAAGTGCAAGAGAAACATTGCCTGAAACAGTTGAGGTTATATGAACAGGAGTTATTAGAATAGGGCATTTTTGAAATAGATTATATAAATAGAGAAACCATAACCTTTGTAGAATAATGAAGAATTGTAGTTATAAAAATAATAAGCAAAAAGAATTTGTAAAAACAAAATACATTTGATACTTTGCTAAAATTAAAGTAGAACATTATGCTAATAAAATTTTACTGTTACTCATGGAATAACCTAATGAAAAGGAAAAATAAAAGCATTTCATCATGTGACAATAGTTACAAATTTACTGTCATTTTAACTCATTTACAAATTAAAAATTTAAAAAGAAAGCTTTTCAATTTATAATTCAAATACCTTTTTACCAATCTATCAGCCCATCTTTTTTAAAAAAAGTAAAGCATTTTACACAAACTTCCAAACGAAAAAAAAATGATTTTTCATTGACTTAAATTACATATCCTAAAGGGAGTCAACCATGTAGGCTTCTTCTACTGCTCAGCTCATCAAAGGTGGCTGTGATATGTATCAGATGCACACATTTCACAGCCTCTTTGACGGCCAAACAGTAAACCGAAGGAAGACATCTGCTAAACTATTCAACTTTTTCTTAAAATAATCATTTCCAATCGTGCTACATATAACAGTAACGAAGCTGCTACAATAATGCAACTTTAATTCAAATACTGCAGATTTTTTTTTTTTGTTTTTGCTAAATACATCAAAACTGTTTTTAACAGCAACAATTTTTTCAAAAAATCCTTTATCACTCTTTTACAGGAATTAAATGAAATCACAACTGAAATTCAGATCAAAACCTTTGTGAAACAAGTACTTCCAACAGGTCTCATTAAAATTTCCAAATTTTTTTGAAACCTCAAATGAGACTGCCAAAATGAAAACCGTAAGAATTATATATCTATAAACTGTATCCAAACCAAAAGTTTTTGTTCCATTAAAGCTTTTGACTGAATTTCAGTAATTTCACAGAATTAATTCAATCTTAAAACAATCAATTACAAATCTTGCTCCTCTATATATTTTTCATTAAAATAAGGTTTTTGTACAAGGCGACACACATAAAACTGGCCCCAATAGGCATTTTCTTTTTGTATTGTATTATTTTGGGGCTGGTTTTATGTGCGCCACCCTGTAGTTTTCTTTTGCTGTTTCTCGACATAAAATCACTGCATCTTTCTAAGTAATTTTCTTTAATCATGTAGACATTCTTTAAAACATATGTTTAAAATTTAGAAGTCATGTCTAAGATTTGGGACGTCTCAAGTCCTGAAGTATTTATTGTTCCATATAATCATAGAAATGAAACCATTACATTAAACAATGAAATTTAAACTATATATAAGAAACAATACAAAAATCAGTAATAAACATAATAATGTATTACCAAGATTTGCAAATTTTAAAGATTGAACCATGGAAGAAAAAAGTTAAATCAGTCCATTCCTCAAAAACATTTCAACACTTTTCAAAAACTCCAGTATTATTATTAACAAACTTTCTCATATCAGTATATAAGCGATAAAAAGTTATCGTTTTAAATTATCTTATTATTGGCAATTATCCTTAAAAGATTTGTTTTCCTCTATTTCCAACCATCAAAAAATGAACTCAGAAATTGTGTTATTCACAAAATTAGAAGCAACAATGTTTTAAATTGATATAAATAACATTGACACAAGGAAGGTTGCAGAAAGCAAGATTCAAATATCTTGAAATATACATAGGGAATTTCGAATTTATTGGGAAAAACTAGAATTAACGAATTTCTGTAACAGAAAATTGATAAAAACATCACACTCTACTTTGGCCAAGGTGGTTTAAAATTTTATACTTTACTCAAAACAAGCAATTTAAAAATATCTCTCATGAAAGTGAATTTCATGAAGCTAATCGAATGCAGAACTGTATTGGTTGTGACAACATTTTAGATAAATACTGATACTAAAAAATTAACTCAAAATTTTACTTTTATTTACTTTCTTAAATATCTAAGGAAACTTATTAGCAAGTTGATAAATGCGTTTTTATATAGTTTTATCAAAATTATAAATAATAGTTTACAAAGAATTGCCATTTCAGTCTGATACATTAAATGACAAGCTTCAGAGATAAATTTATGCCAAATAAAACTTTATGATAGAAACATATGAGATGACCACAGTAATGAGAACAGGCCATTATTTATAGATTCCTAAACAAATAAAATTAACACGGTTTTAATTAATAGCTTACTTAAAATTTAAACTAACTTCATTTTAAACACTAAATTCCAAGATTTAGAATTATAAAAACAAATTATATCAGATAATAATTGATACCTGGAAATTTTAAAAATACTACTAATCCAGTTGGACTATAAGTAAGATTCAAAGTTATTTCTTTACTAAGTTATAATAGTGATTTTCATGCAAGTTCTCCAAAACAAAACAATAAAAATTAATTATGATAGTTTCACTTTGTGTAAACATTCAGTTTAAACTGAAAAGCAAAATTTTCAGTTATTACAATAAATTAGAAGTAAAACTCATAAAACCAAAAGCAATCCCATTGGCATGCCACACCAGCCCAAATGATTTGCAATATTTGCTGGAGGTAGGGCTCCAGCTTCAGACAATTAGGATCTAGTTGAGGTTGGACAATTAACCTCAATACTTGCCTGCATTTGACTCTTAAGTCATTCCATCTTAGAAAAGGTTGGACAAGTCTTAGAACTCTGTTGGAGGAGAAAGAACTTAAGAGAAAAATCCCTGAATATAGCCAAAGGATTAAACAAGGCTCCTCCAATCTACAGCCAATTTAAGCTACCAACTTTTTTTTTTTTTTTTAAATGTCAGTAAAATTTAATTTTTATTCTTTAAAACAATAACTAAACAAGCAAAGCTAATCTGGATTTCTAGATTTTTAATGAGTTCATTTAAATTTCAAGTAACGGAAAAAGTTATTGAAAAACGTTCATTGTTTTACATAATTTACAGGCTGTAAATTTACAAAAAAAAAAAAAAAAAAAAAAAAAAAAAAAAAAAAAAAACCCCCCCCAAAAGTTTAAAAAAAAAAAATATGATAAATCGTCAAAAAAAAATTTCTAAGAAAAATTTATCTTCGCACGAAATTTTGGCGCTGAGATGATGCTTAGTTTTGCTCATCAAAGCTGGCTGTGATAGACAGTCAGCTGGAGCTATGACAAACCAGTTTTGATGCCAAAACCCTGCACAGGTAACTTATTACAACTAAAATTCATATCAATCTAGAAGTACATTAAACAGTAACTTTACACATATTACTGTTATTATGGCAGCTATCAAGCTTTTTAAAAACACTTAAAACTTGTTCAGAATCTGCATTAATTCTGCTTTTATAAGATGCTTTGCTGTACAGAGAACCTCAAATTTGTGTGGACCACTGATGGTTGTTAACAATGACATTAACATATGGCTTTTCTTTCAATTACAGAATTAACTCCTCAAATGGGTAAAATTTCAAAAATAAACTGGAAGACCAGCAAAGAAATGTCATTTTTTTATTAATGTAAATATGCAGTAATATATAACTCTAAAAAAAAAAAAAAAGTATTAGTATTGAATAATTAATAAATATTACAATTACTTTCTTCATTTTATTGTGGACAGGAGCTTGAGAACCACAGTGTTAGATCACAATCACATTGAATTATAATTATTACTGTATATTATGACAGTTAACAGAAACCATGTCCTTGTTAGCCATCTAACAATGGTCCACAAAAATCCAAGATGGACTGCAGTCAATTTTCACATTGCTACAGCTAATATTCAGTTATGGCCAATCAATTCCACAATTCATAAGAAATCAATACTATTGTAGTAAACTGGATTAATACATTGTGCATTTTAGATAACATGATACTTTCAATTTTTAATTAATATTTCCTCATGATTTTTAGTTCATTTAGTCTTTTCAATTCTTCACTTTTATATTTATTGGATAGGAAGATGTAATACTGCACTGAATGTTCTGTATAAACCTTGACAATTGTACTAAGAGTTGTTTTTCTGTATTTCTTTATAGATAGCAAACAGTTCTTCAATCTTTTTTGGACAAGCTCCACTGCAGATAATTACTTTAATGAAACCATGGATTATTGTTTAATTATTATTGCTTAACATGAAATACTGTAGGCTGATAGAAGAAGAAAGTCCATTTTCATTAAGGTATTCAACATTAATTAGTTGAGTATTATAATGGATGCCATTTGTTACATGGACTATGATCTGGCTGATCAATTACTTCTGGAATGCCACGTCACATACCACTTATGACAAATGAAATGTCACAAAAAAACAAAAAAAGTACTTTTATTAAAAGTTGCCAAGTAAATTTTAAATGGAAAAAAATGCATGGTTTGCTTCAGTAAATATGGTGAAGGAAAGAAAATGTGAATAACAGAAGTTCAGGCTGTAAAATGAGTATTTCAGCAAATTCTGAACACTAACCCATTTTACATTAGATATGTTACTTTTCCTCAATACAAACCCCAAAGGTTGTAGGCCTCAGACCCCTTTATTATCTTTTATAGAAAGAAAAAGTTCTAGACTTAATTTTTTTGCAACTACAAAAATGATTAAGAGTGGTTGCCTTTATGTTTCCTCAATTATATTGGACCCAAGGCTGTATTTCTTGGGGTACTGAATTTCTATAAACCTATACACAATTGTTCAGATGGCTAAAGACATTAAATTGTCCAAAATGTTGTTCAAGGTTATCTATTACTAATTCGTCCATAGATATCCAAATAAATGACATTTCATTCTAACGAATTTCCCCATCTTCAGAAGAGATGTTTTTTTATATCTTCCACTTTTTTATTAACAATAATTAAAAAGTGGATTTTGATAATACTTAATTCAGAAACTGTATTTAATTTCATTGCACATTATCTCTGGCACTAAAATAAAAGTAAATCAATAATGAAAAACAAAGACACCAATGTGTTTCCTCAATCTTTGAAAATTGCAGAAATAAAATTTTTTCAGATATAGTAAAATTAAAAACAAACTTTAAAATAATTCAGTTTTAGTCTTACCATCTTCCCACAGAATTATTTTTTGTTCAAAATGTCAAAACTAAAAAAAAAAAAAAATAAATTAGAAATTGGCCAGTTTTTCATTAGCTGTAACATGTTCTGCCTTGGGTCCCTTTTCAATTTGTAAACAGTGAAGGAGAGAGAAGGGGAAAATGAAAATTCATTACTAAAAAGAATAACTAGGGACAAAATTTTAAATTACAATTTGATGCAAATGCCAATTGTAAGATGAAAAAAAAAAGACAAATTCTTGTTCATTTTGAAAATAAGAGTCTAATTTTTAGGCCACTCAAAAAGTTGTTGCCACCCATCTACCATTTAAAAAGGGAACCAGGGTACTTATTTTGGATTCAGCTTTTAAAAAACAAATTCTTGTCCAAATCTTCAAAACCAACAAAATCTTCAGTCTTCACATCTTCACAGTTGTTGTGTGCCGATTTTCCGTGAAAGACAAGGTAGTGAGATGACAATTCTATCCACATCTCACTACCCATGTCTTTCATGGAATATCGGGAACTTTTGATAAAACATCGACGGTTTGTCTTCAGAGGGATCTGTTTGTACCTGTACAATTACTTTGTAACAAGTTTATAGCAATGCATTTCAACAGTAAAAGTAACTCAAACTTACTTGTTTGAAACTACTAATTTAGTTAAATGTTTTATAATGATGTTTTATAGGGAAAGAATAATGAATACTTATCTTCAAGATTGAGCTAAAATCATAAATATGAAAGAATTTATTTTTCCCTTTTACAAATCTAAATTTTAAAATTTATTTTAAGATTCTCTATTAAGTGAGCACATGTTTTACAAGCTTTTCCTAGCCAATTTAAAAACTGTTTAGAAGTACACAAAATCCATGTAGAAGCAATTTTTATGCACTACCGCTTAAACAAACCTTAAAATAAATTTAAACAAATTATGGGAACCTTTAACTGATAATTTCCTCTCCCCTCCATAGTTAAACATACACTTTTAATTACGAATTAGATAATATTTACAATTTACACATTTCAGTACAAGGTTATTTCAAAATACAGCCAATTTTATAACTTTACTACAAAATTATAATATTTTGAATGCCAAGACCAAAAACAAAAATTACTGTATCTCTGAGTACTGAATCCATTGCTGGGACTTTTTTTTTTTTTTAAAGGCCACATTTTTGCTTTTTAAGCAATAGCAATTAGATTAACTGATATCACTAAACATATCGTGTCTAAACATATTACAAAATTTTTACAATGCCAGTAAAATGAGTAATATTCCTTTTTGATTGATTTGATTAATTACTGTAGTAGTTTTATTTTATTTATTTATTTTAACTAACTTTCTTTAAGAATTTTACTATATTTATTCCCTAATCCCATTTAGTCTACAGTTCATTCCCTCCCCCCTCCTCTGAATGTTACTTGTACATTAAAATTGATGCTGTGGAAACTTCCTGGACATACACTGCTTCAGCATCAATAAATCATTTACCACAAATTCAGTCTTCTTCAATTCTTCACAAACTGGATAAACTGTTATTGATATATACTGATTTTCAAAATTGCTTAAGTCACAAACATAAAAATCAAATGGAAACAAAGCAGTTATACTACTTAAAAGATAGAATTAAGGTAGTATAAAGGGTACTAGCTAGATATGCATATCCAATTTTCCTTTTATGCACCCAACTATATTTAGGCAACAAAAATAAGTAATAACTTACTGCTGCAGCTTCAGTACGATAATCATCTAATCGAATTGGCTCGGTTAATTGAAGAATGACAGGACAAACTTGTTCTTCCACATCCTCTGAAAAACACAACCAAAAAAAAAAAAAAAAAACAGGCAAAAATATTAAAAATATTCTCCTTTATAAATAGTGAAAATAATGGATAAAGAATATTCTTTTAGATAAAATTCGTAATTAAAGAGGGAAGGATTGCTATGCCCAGAAATTTACCTTGTTAAATATTTATTTATTTTTAATCCAAGTCAAAGACACCCAAAAACCCATCAAACATTGTATAAATTCTGAACTATGTGAATTACGCCAATAATAAATAAATAAATGTTTTGAATGACTAACTGTAATTTTATTACATCTTTCAGATTTCAATTTAAACAAGAAAAATAAAAATTATACTCAATGCCGATTAACAAATAAAAGAGGGCAATTCAAATGTCAAAAGACAATCCAGAACTGCCAAACTAAAACAAAATCTGAAATCTAATATATGATAATAAAAAAAGAAAGCCTATGTCTTTATTGATATTACTGTTTCATTACAAGCACATGTAGTTATAGAAACCCGTAAGAAGGGGTTTTGAAACTTACGTTGTTTTTATTGCGCCTTGTTTTAACTTATTGATTAGTGCAGTTTTAGTTGGCTGTTTATTATTAATATATCGGCACATTAAGTTTCTTAACTTTTCATTTACTTCATTACTTTTTTAACAAGGATTCTTTTTTCTAAATCTTAGGAAATCTGCAAAATCGTTCATTAAAAGATTAAATTATAATTATTCTTCAAACTTCTTCTCTTACCTCTATTAACTAATTCTTGTTCCATTAATACTAGAAGGGCTGCTTGACTTGTTTTTCTAACCTATTTGATAAAAAATAAAATAAGTAATTTACTTAATTATCATTAAAGTACTAAGTTTCATAATGCATAACTGAAAAATAATAAAATTATTACTGAGCAGTAATTAAACCCAATCAATCACTACTCTCTTAGCAACATTGCAAATTTTGCAAGCATTTATTTAATTAACGAATTTTCTACTCTAAGATATAACACCCAAAAGCACATCACTGAATGTTTAAATATTAAGAGAAATAAAACTTCAATAAAACATACAGAATTAATGTTAATGAGTATTTTCTGTTAAAGTATTAAGAGAATGTCCACATTCTTCCACATGTTGAAATGCTTTTTAATTTAAACATTTCATGAAAAGCTGAATCAAAGTTGGATTTCAGAATTAATTTTTCTTGAGAATAAAATTTTCACGTATTAATTTACTTTGTTTGAAAATGTTTATTAGTCTGTATTAAATCTTCGATTTCTGTAAACCATTAAGATAACAAATGGCATTGATAAATGCTTCTCTTCCATTAGATCACTATTCACTGATTCGAATAGAAAGAATGTTTAGTTGTTAAGCAATCTAACAATGCTCTACAGAAATCTGAAATAGATTATAAACATTTTCACTGAAATCACAGCTGCTTGCCTTAATCAGGGGTGTTTGTGGGACCCCAAAAAATCCCCTGAAACTTTTACGGACTTACTACCGACATTTTGGAGTTTCGAGAAGGGGGGGGGGGGGAATGAAAAATTACAATTATGAAGTATTGAATGACCTAATTACAAAAGTTCAATGAATTACTTTTTTTGCAAAATTAATAATCATAAATTTTCAAACATATAAACTACTTGCCAAAACGAATCCAGAAGAGAATGTCCGAGAACCGGGGGAATGAGTCATAACTCGTAATAAGGAAAGAACAAAAAAGAAGTTTTTTTCCCCCTTTTCACACATTATCACTGCCTTTGGAGAAAGAAAGGAAAAGTTTTCACCACACACACACTGACCTTGCGTTTTCTGCTTTCAAAGCAAACAAAATTACCCAGATCAAAATAAATAATTCATTATTATTCCTACTTCCTTTTGAACGACGATCCCCGGAATTTCCGGGTATCGAAGTTCAAAATCCCCGGAATTCCGGGGTTTCCCCAGAGCACAAACACCCCTGCTTAATGGTGATCTGCTGAATCAGTAGGCTCAGAATAAAATTCATTGTACATTAACAAGTGAAATGTTGTCTTAAAACTACTAGTTTTCAAAAGAGCTTGACAAATTCATTCGTTAAGCAGAAAAAAACAAAAAGACAGAAAACCCATATCGACCAGTACATGTTAGTAAAGTTACTGAAACAAGTTCCTGTAAATAATTAATGTTAGCATCACTTTACTGTTTTTACCCAAGAAATACAGACTATCCCTAATTATCAGAAGTCCATTTCTGCCCTTAATTCCTATACTTAGTTTTATGGGGAAGAAATGACACGAGAACTAATTCGGTGATAAGCAATCAAAGGATCCAACATATTACCACCATATGCTTAATAATATTACAGGAAGTTAAAAGATTATTTTTGATGAACTTCATTTTTATCCATTTTTTTTTTTTTTTTTGCTTTTTAAAAATTTCCCCAGAAGTTTGAAGCAATTAAGAAATCAATCAATATCTTTGTATACTATTCGAGCTACCCCCTATTGACACAAAATATCAAATTCTTACTATACTGCAAACAGTGTTTTTAACAAGTTATATCCATTAAAAAAAAAATAAAATAATGTTTCAAATAAGTTTTATTAAAAGTTATTAAAAAATTAGGAAAATAATTTTGAAGTCAAAACAAAACAAATAAAGGAATTAGAAAGATATTTACTTGATTATTGGAATCTGTTAAATATTTAACAACAACAGGCAGAAGGTATTGTGTAACAATGTAGCACAATCGATCCCTGTATTCATGACAAAACATTGCAATGTGGGGCACTTGTTCCATTAATTCGGCCCTCACACTTGGTTCTAAAAATAATAAAACAATTAAAAGAAAATAATTAAAAATAACTGAAAATAAAGCAAATAGAAAAAAATATATAGATATTGTATATCATTTAATACTATTATTTTTTTTTTTTTTTTGGCTTTCAAACTAAAATAGTTGGTTTTAATATTCACTGAAGTGAAGGAAACTGGTAGCAATGTTTTAAACAAAAAGACAGAAAACCCATATCAAACCAGTACATGTATATCCTTTAAAATTACAGGAGGCCTTGGGAGAGAGTAAATCAACTCTGTGGCTGTCTTTCTCTACTGCTCTAACAAAAGTACACCTTAAAAAAATATTTTCAAGCTCTCATTCAATCTTCTGTCGATGCTATAAACTAGGGTGACCAGATTTTTACATTGGCAAAGCGGGACACCATTGACGGGGGGGGGG
>JAFIDM010009631.1:267367798-267395277 GCA_023159025.1 Thereuonema tuberculata | reverse complement strand
AAAAAAAAAAAAAAAAAAACCTGAGAAAATAAGCAAACTTATCTAACAATTTTAATTGTTGTTGAAATATAATAAAACAAAACTGTTAACATAAAAATTTGTCATTAGACTACTCTATAAAAAAATTTCGATGTGTTTTTCTTATCACAAATTGGAATTATTTAAATCTATCAATTTAAAATCGAAAAATCCATTTTTAAAATTGAAACTATACATTGGTTATGCAAAGCTTCAGATTTTTCACTACTTTAATATTAAAGATATAATAAGTTAGCATTTCAAATAAAGAAATATAAAAAAAGGCACAAGAGGGGTGGGGTTATAATAAGAACCCCCAATTTAAGAATACTTTCCACTGGTTTCACATAACTATCAAATTAATGATTATAAATAACCACACTTAAGTACCCAAATAACAACAATAATAAAGCAAGCTATTTTTAGAATTTTTATGACTAAGAACTATGAGTTCATTAAGACTGAGCTCTAATGAGGATCAAATGGATCCAAAAACCACAATTTACTAAAACAAGTTTGAAGGAGATCTGCTATGGCTTAATTTCTATTAAATTAGGTTGCTGTATTATTTTAGTTGTTACTATATGCCTACAGATGTGAGCTCTTCCATGTTGAAATACATTTAGATATTACAATGTGACAAAAGTTGTCATGTATGAAAAACAAACAGACTTATACACAATCTAAATTTTTAAGTAAACTGTTTTTAATCCTTACCAATGTCTTCTGTTAATTTGCACATAACAGAAATTACAACAGTTACATCTTCAGGAGAATCCATCACAGTTCTTAATGTTTCTAAAATTCCTCTTGCTACCATTTGCCTGAAATTAAACATGACAGTAATAAATAAGAGTTAACTAATATTTTCCAATTTGCAACTTCAACTCTCGTATATCTTTCAAACCAATTATCTACTTTTTCAGTGATTCATTACACACTAAGTAAAATTAACATCTATTTCAATAATATAATCACTCCTTAAAACTGTAAATTCTGTTGGAAAGCATCAATTTCTCCATTACTTAGAAAAGCCACAATGCATTAATATTTTTGTAATATAAGATTAATAGTAAATGGACAAAACTAATTAATACTTTTTGGGCAAACTTAATAATCTACTGCTGAGCAAACAAGCATTTACTTTTCTATAATCTTTTTGATATTTGCATTAATAATTTTTAATTTTTGACATCTAATTCAACTGAAATTGTAATCTTGAGTTGTTTGTGGTAACAGTGCATTGCCTCATTTACCCAACTCTCATGGGGAAAATTCCCATCCTCCTTACTGGTTAATGCTCTAAAACTGCTTGCGCATACAAATTAATTCAGTAGGCCTTTTATTGTGAATTATTTAAATTACTGCTTAATGTAGGTAAGAACTAGAAAACAATGTAATTGTTCTTGCATTATCCACATCAGTAACCAGTCTTATTAATAAAGGATCTAATGATTCGTTATTAATGCAAGTATGAATTAGCATATTTACATAACTTTCAAACCATCTCATTAAATCCATGTTAGGGTCTTGTTCACCATTTACTCTCAAAAAAAAATAAAAAAATATGATAGATCTGAGACTATCTTATGAATATTAAAAGGGTTATATTGGGGGGGGGGCCTCCAGTTCATTAGCAGTTCTTCGTGCAGACTGAAAGAGCCCAGGTTCAATTCCTGGCTGGGGGGGGAGGGGGATTTTTTTCCATGGATATTTCTTCTCCAAAAAGATCCTAGGGCTTATCCAGCCCTCTATCAAATGGGTACTGGTTTTCATACTGTTAAGAGCGGGCAGAGCTAAAGCTGAACATCCGACCTCAGCTTGTCCTGTTGGTTGAGAATCACACAGCATTATGAAAAGATCTTGAAAGATTAAAGAAAAACTATTTCATGGACTGAAGAGATACAGCTTTAACTTTATATATACACACTGGCCACTTTATTAGTATGGCATGTCTAATAATGAGTTTGTCCTTCTCTAGTTTTAATCATAGCCATAATTCTTTTAGGCATAGATTCTACAATGTGTTGGAACCGTTCCACAGAAATATTGGCCCATGCTGACAGAAAAGCAGCCCTTAGTTGGTTCACACTGAATGGTGGCATTTCTAGGCTTCAAATGGATCTTTCCACTTCATCCCACAAATGCTCGAGCGAGTTGAGATCAGGTGACTGAGCCGGCCAATAAAGCAAGTGGAAATCAGTCATGTCCACTGAACCAATCGGAGACCAATCGAGCATAGTGACAGGGTGCATTGTCCTGATGAAAGTATGGCTATCTACATCGGGGAATACTGTAGATATAAATGGGTGCACTTGGCCAGCAACAATGTTGAGATAGATAGCCTGTGGCATTTAGAGATGTTTCCAGGGGTATTAACAGGCCAGGTGTCCCCCAAGAGAACATTCCCCAGACCATTATTCGACCACCACCCACTTGAAGGGTTATCGCTTGGCAAGACGCGTCCATGGATTTGTGCTGCCTGCACCATAATTTCATCTTGCCATCAGCATTGTAGAGAAGGAACTGAGACTCAAAGGACCAAGTGACCTTTTTCCAGTCATCAAGTGTCTAATTGTGATGCTCTTGGGCCCACAGCAGGCATGCTTTCCTGTTTTTCTGTGATAGCAAAGGCACCCTTGCTTATCTCCTGCTGTTAAAACCAATCAGGAGATCAGCAAAAAGTAGTGTTGTGCTTTTGGATATGCATTTTGGTGCACCTCCGTTGTACTCAGCTACAATCTGACGTGTTGTCCTTCTGTGGATGGAAAAGGCTTGTGGATGAAAGAGTTAACAGGCAACTGGCACGAATTGTCTGCAGCATCAGTTGTGCTTATTGCTTTAAGTTTTTGGGCCCAATTGCCCAAATTGATTCTGTTGCACAAGAAAAGCCAAGGATCTTCAGTTTCCGAAATATTGGAACCAGCTCTTCTTGTCCCCATGATCATGCCTCGTTTGAAGTTAAGTCTTTTGCCTTGCCATGTTGCAGTGAACTATACTGATACACAGTTCTCTTGATAACGAACATGCCTTTTATACACTACTTGTTGCTGTTACATCAATGTGCATCACTACTGGATCCGTCCAAGTAAGAGTGAGAGGTGTGTCTAATAAAGTGGCCACTTCAGTGTGTGTGTGTGTGTGTGTATTATATATATATATACACACACACACATACACACTAGTGGAAAGCAAATCAAAATAAGGTTGAAAGATGAATATATGTATTCATCATGCCTCTTTCAGCCTTATTTTGATTTGCTTTCCATTAGTAATAAAGAAACTTCTATGACACTATGAAAAATGATGGTAAAAGTTATGCTAAATTTCCTGCAAAGCCCTTTGGGAAAACTTCAAATATCTAAGTTTATGAAGCATCATTCATATGTCACAATTTGAATACTATTATATTGATTATATTTAAAACATCTGGATGAGTTGACATACTCAAATACATCCTTTATCCGTTAGCAATGATTTCAGCATCAAAGATTGTCAAATTGGAGAAATACAGATATCAGCATTATTCTTTTTTCCAGCACATACACTGACTGCTCAATTGAAAGTGGACACCTGCCGTTGTGGAACAACCCATGCAAATTCGGGCAATAATTTGAATATATTGTTACAAAACAACACGATCATGTGTAGTTGAGTCATTTGGTGTCCAACACCTGCTGAGGTAAAATGCCACAACAAAGCAGCCGAGTGATTTTCAATGTGGAGTAGTCATAGGCTGCCACATTAGTGGCCAGTGTGCGAGCCATAGGAGCAACACTGAACCTGCCAAAGTCGACTGTGGGTGCTGTTATCACGAAGTGGAAACACGACATCATGGAGGTGGCCGAGTCCGCACGCTGACCGATAGACCGGAGGGCCCTGAAGCAGTTGGTATAGCAGAACGACAGCAGGACTTCCAGCAGGCAACGGGAACAACTGTCAGTACCATGACAATTCGTCAGGAGTTCCATGCCTTAGGTACACCGGTCAGGCTGCTATCCACAAGCCTAATATCACCCCTGTAAATGCCCAGCATCATGTGGCCTGGTGTAAAGAGCAACAGTCTTGGTCGATGAACTGCTGGAGGAGCATTATGTAGGGTGATGAATCACGCTTCACACACTGCTGATCGGATGGCCGCACCTAGGTGTGGAGTTTGCCAGGGGAGCAGCTTCTACCTGACTGTGTCATTGCAACAGTGAAGTCTGGCATTGGTGGTGTGATGTTGTGGTCGTGTTTCTCCTGGTATGGACATGGCCCGTTGGTTGTGATCAAGGGAAACATGGCATCAACATAGTATCTGGACATTCTAGACAATTCCATGCTTCCTACGTTGTGGTCGCAGTTCGGTGAAGGGCCATTTGTGTTCCAGCATGACAATGCGCAGTGTTATAAGACCCATGTTGTCAGCGCCTTGTTTTCGGAGAATAATGTTCAGGAACTTCAGTGGCCCGCCCAGAGTCCGGACCTCAACATTATTGAACATGTGTGGGATGAATTGGAGTGCCGGGTTTGTGCACGTCCGATGCAACAGCAAACACGCATTCACCTTGTGCAGATTTTGAAGGAGGAGTGGGCAAAAATACCGGTTGCTTGCTATCAGAAACTGGTGGAGAGCATGCCACGGCATGTGGATGCTGTGCTTAGGGCAAAAGGTCACAGTACTCGCTATTAGACACGCTGTAAATAAAGCGTCTGTTCCATACCACAGGTGTTTACTTTCAATTGAGCAAGCAGTGTATACACTATTTTAGTGCAACTCTTACTTCAACAATGCATCTGGATTTCAAAAAGAAAACTAACTGGAAGCTTATTATTTAGAGATGAAGCAAAAAGACATTGAACATACAAAACAAGCTTTCAATGCATTTATAATTATAAAGACATTTATTGTTCAGCCAATTAAGCAAGAAAAATTTGCTGTCAATGCAAATTTTAAAAATTGATAACATTACATCAAAAGTAAAACAATAAAAATTTGTTCCATAAAGATGGATATCTGTTGCAGTTCTACATTTGTCCATATGGATCACTATGAAAAGCTCTTGAAAGATGGATACTTCCTGGACTGTCGTGAAATATTTAATAAATAACAGAATTAGTGGATTAGCTAATAGGATTAATACTCCTATTGTTAGATATCACTGTTTCAGTACTAATGCTTTACTTTAGGAACTTTGTCCTAAAGTAAAGCGATTTCTGTGCTTAGGCCTAGTCAAGCAGCGATTTCTCATTAGAGCCCATATAGAAATAATTTCAAATATTAGTTCAATCATCTTCAGTCCTTAAACATAGATGCATAGTTTCAAGAAGATCCACCCAGTGGTTCGAAAGTTGTTAGAACATACACATACAGACAAGAGTGAATTGATGAGCCTCACTTTCCTAGGAAACTAGGCTTAAAAATGCCACATCTGATGAATTATGTGGACCTGCATTGTGATCAGTAACAGAAATAACTGAAGTCTTAAGACAAGCAAGAAAAATGAGGATGCTGTCCAAACTCCAAAAGGAAGAGAGGATCGTCAAGTTCTTTGAACACTTTTTCATATTTTGAAAATAAAAATGATTTAATTTGTTTACTGCTCTTACAGCACTGCCTATGAAAGCTGTCTGAACAGAAGGCTGTAAAACTAAGAACTCATAAAAGTATTAGACTTTAAAAGATAACATTCAAAATTGTATGCAGATAAGAGTCAGACAGTTTTCAGATAAGGAGCAGTTTTCACTGAAGAAGGAACAGCAAAAGATGTCCTTTCATCATTGATGCACATAAATGCAGAATTAATAATAATAATGACTTGTGATAAAACTCTGACAAACTGGAATCCTAAAACATTCAACAATTGAAATTACAAGTTGGGAAGTTTAAAGGTGTAGTTCTAGTACTATGTAAAGGTTTTCTGAAACACCATGAACAAAACATCCTTAACAACAAGCTGTCAAAAGGCAAAACAGTGGTCAGTATGAGATCAACTCTTAGTCACACATACACACACTATTATCATCATCATCATTAATATAAATAACACAGACAAAACCATACACCACAACAGACCTGACATCACACTTGTTAAGACTAACAAAAACAGATTATCTGATTGACATTGCAGTGCCCATCAGCAAAAATATGCAGAAAACTCACGCAGACAAGACAAGATCAGTAACCACACAAGCTCCAGAAGGATTGTAGGCAGGACCAAGTATGTGTTGTACCCATCGTCCTGTCCACCACTGGTCTGATGCCTCACACATTGCACCACAGCTTCAGCACACCAGGACTTCACAAAAACATTTATGCACAACTTCAGAAGATTAAGGTACTTAACACAACACGCATAGTTAGGTAATTTATGGACACAATCACACATCCCTAACCCTCCTTGCACACTTTTTTTTACACTTTAACATGTGCTTTGGTTTTTGACATGCCATGTTGCCTTTGCTGGGGAAACTCAAGAATTAAAACATTTACATAATCTGAATCCTTGATTGTTTTTCATTTGTGCAATTTGAGAACAATGAACTGTTCTCTTAAATGTTGCAGTATCTGGGCTTTACAATAATTACGTTATTAACACGTTCACTGCCACCATTATAAAAGGATTGGTGATCACTAGATTTTAAGTTTCATTATTTATGGTAAAATAAGAAGTCAGTACATATATTTCAATCTTCCCCCACCTCCCAACCCACTCAAATCAACTTCTTATAGCTCCATGTAGATGGCACCACTGGTTAAATTGCTGCACTAAGTGTCTCCTCGATACTAGATTTTCAGTAGTTTTTAAGATTTTGTCAATGATTTGGTAAGGAAATCAAAATAAAATGTAAATAAGATAGAATAATACTTATTTATTGATAAAATACAAGTAAATTCTCAGAAAAAAAATATACAAAATCAAATTATGTGTATGATCAAGGAACTTCTATTTTTTTTTTAAAATCCTGAATTCTAAAAATCAACAAAATCAATATTCAACAAATTTACAGAATCTTGTGTTTTTAAAGATCCTCGTACATCACTCATTACGGGGAGGGGAAAATAAAAAGCCACAAAAGTTTGGTGCCAATAACTGTTTACAACAGTTCAAGGTGTCTACTGAGATGCCATACACAATACAAATTCCCCTTAACAGCCTTTGCAGCATACTGATCAATATAGTTTGCCTAGCCACACATCACAGCAGATCGGCATATCTACTACTAGTGCCATCTACACAGACCCAGCAGTGAAGGTTTCAGTATTATAATTAAATATGTAAATAGTTTTGTCATTTATATAAAATGCACAGATTGTTGTTGGGTGAAATTAATATACAGAAATTACAATTAACTGAATAAAAACAAATCTTTAGTGCTACATCAGTTGAAGCAAAGCTTGTCGCATTTGGAACACTTACAAGATTGCAATTTACTTATAAAAACATGGATTAAATTATTTTGCTACATTCTTCCAATAATATGGAAGAACGATATCTTAAATAGTGCAGCTTCAAGTCAATTTTGTCCTGTGCTATATAATTATATAAATTTCAGGAAGATTTCAAAATTTAAAAAAAACTTTCCATCCCAAAAAAATACACATCTTAAAATAAATTAAATATTGGGTCACCAATGCACATTATTTGATGCCAACTGCATTTTTTGTAAATACAAAGTATTTCAAAAGAACCTTAATTAGAAAATCAATTTTAACCTTTAGCCTTGGTTAAAGATAATTTTAAAAGCTTAAAACTTCAAATAAAGCTTTATGTAAATGATTAATGAATACAATATTACAATATGCATTAGCCTACAAATATCATGAACTCATTTGCATAAATACTCATTTTCAGTCTTATACTGCAGGCCCCCATCAACAGTAACAATACATTAAAATTCTATCTGGCTATAAACTACTACTTGCATAGTCATGCTGTTCTCTCCATAATAGATGCAGATATGGAATGCTTTAAAGTATCAAGACATTTTTAGTGTTGATGAATAGTGGGTAGGCAAACTTCAGAATATGATTGCACACAATTTTAACAATCTTTAACAATGCTCTGAAATGTTTAAAACAATGTTTTAAACATTTAATTTGTGCTTTGCCCTTTAAGTCAACAACTCCACATATCCCCAATTTACAAAACTAAAGCAGTTTATCACCACTACCAGAAAAGTACCATACACAGTTTCTAATCCAATAGATCTATAATCAACATATACAATTATAGCACTGGTGGCATTGCACATTCATGCCAATATTTTTTGCCATCATCAAATTTGAATGCAGCAACACTGCTTTGTCCTCGTGACTTAATCCCTTTTATTTATGCAAATAGATTAATGTTCTTGTATAGCTTTTTTTTTTTTTAAGTCAAGAAAACTTAAATTTTTACCTATTATATGTATTTTCACTATCTGCAAATTTCTCCATCTTCATAACTGGAGAAAGTAATTCATCTGGTGTTGCAGATGCATCTTCTGCCGATTCATCCACAGTCATCGTGACACTTCGCTCTTCTGAAAGAAAAGTTTTGAGTTATCAGCTCATTTGCAACAAGTAAATGTAGAGTATAAAGCAACATTTCTAAATGTTTAATACTTAAAAAGATAAATATCTTGTCAATTTGACAAAATATTCTTCCTGTAGCATCAAATTTCAAATTTAACTTTTTTCCTCCTAATTTAATGAAACTCTGCCATTAAGATGTTTGTAATATTGGTTCTCATTAGATTTAATTTAAAGGCATTCTTTGTAAAGCTAAAAGATTATATATATATATATATATATATAGTGAAACCTCCGAATAGCGGACAGTCACGGGACCGGAAGTTTCGTCCGTTATTGGGAGGTGTCCGCTATTGGGGAGGACTATCTTTTTTCCAAGTTTTAGCTTATAGCATGTCATTTAATGAAAAATTACGTACAATCTTAAATTTCTACAATTAACATTGCCCCATGAGAAAATATGAACAATTGCAAACTGTTTACTATTTTCCTTTTTAATGAATGCTAATCCATTAGTCTTACTTAAAATAAAATTAATTACAATATTAATTTTGTCATTATTTTAAGTAAGACAACGGATTAGAAAATTAATTTTATTAACTAAAGTAATCAGTTAACAGAGTTTGACATTTCTTTTTTGCATTGAAAACATGTTTCTTAATATGAATATTTAAATCGTTTAACTTTGCAAGGCCTTCAGAGTTCCCTTTGCTTCCAACGCCTTTTCTTACAATAATGGCCCACTAATGGGAATGTTTTTTGCTCATGCAGCACAAAACTAATCGAAGACAAGAGAGTCGATCGCACTTGAAGTTTCCGAACTTTGATGTGTTTGGAGTTTTCATTGGAGTTTGTGATTCATAATTTCAAAATTTCCTCTGGACCCTACGTATTACTGTAGCCTGATTCTATTGCTTTTGAAAAGCAACACAAGATCGTTCATTTTCTGTAGAATGTTGTCCGTTATTGGGAGTGTCCGCTAATCGGAGGTCAATACATGGAAACGTCTACATTAAGGGACTGGGGATTGCAAAATTGTTCGCTATTGGGGTCGTCCGTTAGTGGAGGTTTCACTGTATGTATGTATGTATGTATGTGTGTGTGTGTGTGTGTGTATGTGTGTATATATATATATATATATATATATATATATACACACACACACACATACATACATACATACATACACTGAAGCTCTGTTATAACGCAGTTGTTTATATCGCGAATTCGGATATAATGCGATTTGGTCTTGGACCCCTTCTATTTTGGAAAAGGTGTAAATTAATATGCTTGTTTCCTTATTATTTACAGTAATTGAGACTATACCCACCCTAATGTCACGAAAATGCTTCAAATATATTTTTAAACAAATACCAGAATCGCAGACTTATGCGTTTAACCAAAATCAATATTGAGATCTATTTTTCTGCCAATGACAACCAGTAAAGAGGCCCATGTAATCTAATAGGCGTATGAATACCTAGTTTCGATCCACGCGACTCGTTTGTTTATACAAGATGCCAAGATGGCGGCACCAAATTGATTTTGGCTAATATAACCCATCAAAGTGTTGAAAAGATAATGATTTATGTATTTATAAATATAAAATTATCTCACATAGCTCTGAATGATGTAGGTAATCGCGAAAATGACCATTTTAAATCAATTTGGAATCGTGTGGGCGATAATAGGGTGGTGCGATAAACGACATTTGATGTCGCGAAGTAATAAAAGTTCGGTTATATCGCGATCTTGGATCCGAAAGACCACGTTATAACCGAGCTTCAGTATATAATATATATTATCAATATGCAATCATGTAATTATAATTTTGTTTTTAAATTAAAAAAATAAGCAAGTCCTAAGAAACAATTGCATAATGCTAATGCGATATAAAATTGTTGGCGCACGTATAAACATACGTGACAACGAGAGCAGTTTTTCAATTGTTTGGAGAGAAATGCCAAGGCAGCAGATCCAGATGCTGAAGCTATGCTTCGTGCTTAAGGCTTAAAAAGATAAGGACTGATATGTAATTTTTGAAGATCGGTTATGAATTCAAGTGGATTAGGATAAAATAAAAGATAAGTTTTACTTTGATTAAATATGATCAAAATGTTGTGCTACTAAAGGATCGATATTGAAGCAAGGACATATCACTATGCTACAAGGCTTAGGCTAAATCCTTTTAATGTTTATTTTATTTCTTCCAGCATTGAGAATTCAAAGAACGGACTATCAATGTTAGATACCATGAGAGAACAACCGCCATATTGGATTCGACATCCATGATGATGTTAATTGCATCCGTCCCAATCGTCTTCTGGATTTTGTATATAGGATACGTTCCAAAAACATCGAATTATACAGTGAATGTCGGATTATAAAGTGATTTAACTTTTAACAAATATCGTTGGACTTGAACCTACACAAATACAAGGAAGACCTATTAGTTAGAGGTTTAGCTGTTTACTAGGAGAGCAAAGTTACACCTATACTGAATTACACGAACAGTGAAATACATATACAGTTTGATATTGAGGATAACTTTAACGAATATTGCCTAGTGTTTATGAATAGAAGTTCTGCGTTCTTATTGTACTTGCCTTAAAGAGTTGTTAGGACTTGCGTTTCTAATTAGAAAGAACAGTTAATTAGTAATGCTTAGTGCAGAAGTTCAACAACGTTATGTGTAGTGATATATCATCACAGTGAAGCCGTTTTAAATGTGCTACTGAAACGTAGAATATATTAGGCTTTGTTTAGAACTGTAATTTATTTATATCCGATAGGATCTATCATCAAGCAAATTACAAAAGGATAAAGAAATATATTCTTGTTGGTGAAATCACATAATTGACTGAACTGATTAAATATAAGTAGTGGATAATTTTAGTGGAAGAAGATTATTGTCATCAACTGCATTATAGAATAACTCTGCTGGACTATGAATAAATAAGGGATACAGTATACAGTCAAAATAAATAAGATGTGTAGATCATAAAGAAAGTTCTTTGGATTAAATAATCTATTAAGAACAGTTTCATCAGTGAACTATCTTTTATTTTTGCTATTTTTGTGTCCTACATATAGATTTAATCTTGAGTTTTTTGGTTTCATTCTTCATTCCAAAATACTTAAGTTTTTATTTAAAAGAATGATAACATTCAAGAATGAATTGAAGCTTAAACTACCATATTTCAGTTCACATTTTTAGTTAAATGTAAACATTTAAAATGTAAAAACACTCAAAATTAATTAATAGTTTGTGAAGATTCCAAATATTTATACAGAACAGACAAGCTAATAAAGCTTTCCAGTTACTTTTATCAACCAAAACTCAATTGGGGTTAAATGAAGCTACTTTTCATTTTAATCTCTAACTGAATTATTTAAAATGCAATTGCCCTTACACTTTTATTTAATAGCAAAATTTTCGGATATTTCTTAAAAAGAGTAGAATTTTATTAATTTCATTGTTTCATTTCATATTAACATATTTATATTCTTAATTTTAAACTTGTTATACTATAATATTTTTTTATTTTTTTTTTACTATATAATTCCAGTTTTAGAAAATTTTCTCTTAATACTTCTACAAAAAGGCAACAGTAATATTTTAACTGTAAATAGATTTGTTTTGATTCCTAAAGTTTCCAAGAAAAATAAATTCAATATAGAGAACCTAGCTTTAATTGAAATTTTCAAAAAAATAAAAAATTAATAAATTAGAATTTCTCTGCAGATTATAGCAAAAAGTAAAGATCAAATTACTCATTCTTCTAAGTTAATAACACACAATTCAGAACCATTTCCTATCACACTCCCTCCCCATTTCATTCTCTTTAAAGGCTTCCCCCCCCCCCCCCCTCCCATCCATATCCTAATCTTTCACTATATTATTCATATTCTATTTCCCCAAAAAGCTGGGAATTTTTTTCAAATCAATACAAGCATTTCATACTTGTTAAAGTAATATGCTGCTACATGTTAATAATTATTTATACAATCAGCCCCCCTCTTGTTTCTTTAATAAAGTACAATTTTTAAAAAATATGAAGGATGGCAACTTTTTATTTTTATTTCAACTGAAAGAATTTAAGAGTTTAGTTTAATTTTTGATAATGAGCTTGCCTTTATTTCGTTAATAAATTTTATTTCTTAAAATTCTTTTAAAAAGTTATATTGCTTTACAATTTCCTTTCACTTAAGAATTCTTTTTTGAAAGAGAAAACATCTAAAAAATATATTTTAATTTATAGTAAAACAAAATAAGTTTGAAAGAATTTGTTGAAGGGAAATGATGAAAACAGTAGCAAATGGGAACAACCAAAACTTGATCATGCAAGGTACAAATAATATTCTTGATTTAAGATTTTAATTAATTGTGAATAGGATGAGACCCCACCCCCAAATCTCATATTCCTACATTTAAAGAATGTCAAATTGGAAGGCATCAAAGACCAACTGTTCTAACAAATCTCTCTCAAAAAAAAAGGAAAAATGGATTCAGAGACCCATGTCAAAATTTACAAAAATTCAACTTCACCGTAATCTTTTGTATAAAATTTGGATACATTAATATGTTATGCCTCCTGCAATTCTGGCAGAATTAGCAGTAAATTTCATTTTAGAAAACGATTCTTGAAATATAAGTTTCATTTTGTGAAATAAAATTTTCTGCTAATTCTACTCTTATACCAAGCTTCTACAGTCCTCCAAATAAGAGTTGGCCGGCAGAAGCTTGAACTGCGCAGCTCTTCCGGTAGCTGATAAATTATGTTTTCCTGTCAAAATGGACGACGTCGTCTGTTCTCACCGAGAAATTATAGTTAATTAAATGTTAGCCTACTATAAGTTATCAGAGAAGTTCTAATTTAGAAAAAAATACTTGTTTATTTATAGACTTTCATTTCTAAAGTATGTCTATTAGATTTCAGGGGTTTTTTTTTTTGTGCGCGCCCGCTTTTTGCCAGCAGCAATGCTTGAAGACGAAGTGTGCTTCCACGGCTATTTTTCTCCGATGACATGTTGATAACGCAAAATAAAACTTCTCTCTATTATTCAGCGTTATTTCAATAATACTCGCTAAAAATAAATATTTTAATGATTTATAAATACAATTCCCTTTTGATAAGTAACCAGCAATTAGCACTATGGCGGACTCCTGTCAGAAGATCAGACAGAAGTGCCTGACCAGACTAACCGATGTTACATGCGCAGAACTCACAAAAACAGGGCGGCCAACTCTCATTTGGAGGAGTATAATTATATCGTTTTTTGTGCATTTGATTGTAAGAAAATAAATCTTGATTGTTTGCAGCAAAGCAATACAAGGTATACCTAGTAATTGTTCACCAAGGTTGAAATAAACTTTAACTATACTGCACTGTATAATAAAAGAGGTCAATCAATTCTATTACCATTGGCATCATATGCATTAACTACGATTGATGTCAAGTTCAATCATTTTGTTCCATGTAGATTCTGTTAAAATCAGATCTAACTGACCCTAAAACACTAACAAAAATGGAAGTGTATTTTATTTTTGTTTTATTATTATTCAAATCCTTTAAAAAAAAAATCCCATGATGAAATATTTATTTGTAGAATCAACATTAGGGACAAAACAGCAAAATAATCCGAAGTAAAATTTTAATCATCATTGCATCTTTATTAGTCCCACACTGTAGTTGCTGCTTGAGTCAGGAAGCAAAAGTCTCCATTTCTGTTGTCATATTTCTACATGTCTCTAGCAAACCAAAGATATGCATCCTTAAGATGAGGTAGCATAAAAACAACTATGTTAAGGAAAATGGTGGGTTTATACATATGTTGATGAATTTGACATCGATAAAATGAAAATAAGTTCCAGAGCAACAGGCTTCTGTAAAGGCTCTTGAATGCACTGAATGATCTCTGGATCAAAACCCAGAATCAATTAAGTCATTAACAGAATGGAACAAAGGAAATTTCATAATGTGCCTCACTTTTTTCCTTAGGCATTTTGATGTCTCAATATACTCTGATTATCCCCTATTCCAACCAGTGCCCCAAGAATCTTTGCATGATACCCACTTATTCAAAAACAAAAACTAACAGCGTACGACTACAAGATGTTTATAATGTCCAGAACATTAGAAATTTAAGGAAATGGAATGATCAAGTTTTGATTTGCAGAATAAGAAATATTCAAAATTAATTAATTATTTTTTTTTTTTTGTTAACTGTCTTGAAAACTTATTAAAGAGTAGATTCACATCTAAAAATATAAAAAACAAAACATTGTCAAATGATTAAAATGCAACCCATGTTAAATCATGTGGCTGGTCTAAAATTCACTACACAAAGAAATGATGCTTTAATCTTACATTTTAGTTCTTGATTCTTTAAAATTTAATAAGTGGGAACAGATTTGAAAATACATTTCTGCATGAATAGGAACCCGAAGTACATTTAAAAGCTATGCATACATCATAAACTTGGCTAATTTTGGTTCAGAATTACTTTTAATTCCAAAATTACAGAAGTAATTCTGAACCAAATGTGGTGAAAGGAGACTAGAGTTCACCACATATGTTATGGTACATTCCTTTTCTAGTTCAAAAAACTATTTGTTACATTGTACCTCACAATGCAGTGAAACTTAATTAGAAATGACAATTAGGGGAAGAAAAAAAATATATATTTTTTAGAAAGATCTGAACAATTTCTTTTTTTAGTATTTTCTTACTTTTACTTTGCTTTTTAATTTTTAGTTTAATTTGTCTATCTACTTCCAGCCAGTTATATCAACTGAGCATAATAATATATATATCACAGGAAATATGTTCAAGACTGAAAAAAAGCCTGAGACCACTATTACTCATCTTTACCTTTATCATTCATTTCTTCCCAATTTAAAGACTTAGTAATACATTTCAACTGTTTATATAATTCTATATTTCATCAATTATTAACACCACTAAGTTTTATTAGCAGTTTTCCTTGCATAAATAACGAAAAAGTCTTGAAGACTAGTGAAATATAATTCCTAATCCAATTTAAAGCTATCAATAACAAAAGATTTTTGTAATTGTTATTCAAGCATTGAAAGATTGCAAGATTACAATTGGTTTATTTGAGTTGTATAACAACGAATTCTTTTATTAGTTGGTGGAAGAAAAGGATTTCTTTTGTCTTGCTAATTTATGTAACCTGAAGAAATTCCCTGTAGGAGAACGAAATAGTTATTTAAGAAATAACGGAGTATTTGTGTTTTACAGAACACTTGTCTTGCTAATTTAAAAAAAAAAAAAAAAATCGCCATTTTATTTTTATATCTAACTTTATTATTTCATGCAAATGTAATTGGATGAGTAAAATTATTCTTGTTTATAAGGAGAAATAAAAATTGCAACGATCCTGATATTTAAGTCCACTTGTGTGGCAAAACATTAAATAACTTTCAACATATCCAATCAGTCTTATAGGTGTTTAAGGTGGAAATTTTACCTTTTACTGATACTAATGTATAAGATTCAGTGTTAAGCAAAGCATCATTCACAAAAATACTAAATGTTGTAGTAATAAGATATATTCAGCTCAGAAACTAGCCTTATACACTATTTACTCAGAATCGAAGTTTCAGATATTATCTTTAAGCAAAGATAGATAAAAACCATTAACAGGTGCACATAATAAGGTCATTCCACTAAAGTATTACTCTGTTAATTGTGTAAAAAAAACAATGCAACTGTATTCGAAAAATCATATACACTAGGAAACTAGGAACTTCACAACAACTAAAGATTTTATCCTCATTAATTCATCAAATGAATTAAAGTTCAACTTTTATACAAGATGAGATTTATAATAAAGTAGAATTAAATAATTAAACAATTTTATTAAATAAATTGGTGATAAAATTATGATTCAAACATTTTTATTTTTTTTTAATTCTGGTATTTATTTTTGGAAGCAAACATATTAGCTTTCCAAAGTTATTAATGGCAATAAAATTTAATGCACTACAATTTTAAATAAAACAAAACCCTACTCAAAAAAGTAAAATCTCAATTTTTAAACACACCAACCCATGCATCATACAGTTTCTAACTTTTATGGCAACTTCTCATGGAATCCCTACCTACTACAAGTAATACTAAGAATAAAAATTTTCAGGGATTTAATGTTGCAAAACTTAATTTTCTCCATAAGTTTCATAGATAGATAGATGCCTTTAAATCTTTTCACAAGAGGGGGGGGGGAGGTTTGATTAATGTAAAATATACTTCTTAATCCTTTTAGTTGTTTGTCAATTAGACAAAGGAAAACAAAAAAAGAAAAGAAACACAATCCATAAAGCCAAATAGCAAGTGCCAGAAAACAAAACCATATTAACAATAAAAAGTTAGCCATGGTTTTTTTTTTTTTTTTTTTTGCTTCAATTTCAATAAACCAACTAAAATCCATTCATGTTCCAAACAAAGATTCTGAATTTATTTTTTTTTCTTCTAAGTTTAGAGAAAAGCAGATCCTTTTAAAATCAAATATTCTTTTTAAAGCAAATATAAGTAGACAAAGAATCCCTGCATGGTAAAAGCAAACAAAGAATGTCTAGCAGTTAGTTCTGGATAATGTCTCGAATATAAAAAAAAAAAAAAAAAAAATCAGGAAAAAGGGACATTTAAATTTAAAGAAAAAAAAGTCTTAAAAATTAAAATGTATAAATTTGCAATTTTTTTATTGTGACAGATTAGGATTTAAAAAAAAACAATGCTAAAGAAGTATCGTTTGAGACCAGAAAAAGAGGTTTTACAACTGTTGGTTTTCCAACAAAGCAGCTTGTTACTCCAGCAAAGCCTACAAAAAAAAAAAAAAAAAAAAAAAAAAAAAAAAAAAAAAAAAAAAAAATGATCTTACTAAATTCAAATTCTGCTTTGCTGTGGATAATTAGGTAATTGTTTTTATACTCTTCCTACAGTTTGCTTTCATCATTTGTTCAAAGCAAATTTTAGAATTTCTATACAGGGTGTTTCAAAAATACACTGCATAATTTCAGGTATGTATTTCCCACATGTAGACAATCAAAATAGTTCATTACAACATATGTCCGGAAATGCTTCATTTCCGAGTTATGGCCTTCACAACATTGAAAATCACCGGAACGTTTTTCGTTCCGCCGGTCGTTGCCATTACAGAAGATGTTCAAAATGACCACCTCCTGCTTGAATACAGACCTCACATCGATGTCTCAATGACCTGCGAACACGATCCCACACTCCAGGAATGTTGCGTATGTCCTCAGAACGTGCCACAATTCGATTCCGAAGGGATTCCAAATCAGGCACCGGAGACGAATAAACCAATGATTTTAAATGGCCCCACAAGTAGAAATCGAGAGGGTTCAGATCAGGTGAGCGTGGAGGCCAAGCAATTGGGCCACCTCTACCTATCCATCGATCAGGAAACGTTCGATCCAAGTACCGGCGAGCCGTACGACTGAAGTGTGCAGGAGCGCCGTCATGCAAGAAGTGAGCGTGCTGACGATCGATCAGTGGAGTGTCGTCATAAACATGAGGTATGGTGTTTTCCAGGAAGTTTGTGTACGCCTGCCCCGTAAGTCTGTTTACAAGTACATGGGGTCCAACTAATCGATCACCAATGATACCGGCCCACATGTTGAGGGAGAACCGCACCTGGTGATGAGATACAACAGTTGCATTTGGGTTTTCATACGCCCATACATGCTGATTGTGGAAATTTGTTATGCCATCTCGTGTGAACTGTGCTTCATCTGTAAATACGAAAAACGTTCCGGTGATTTTCAATGTTGTGAAGGCCATAACTCGGAAATGAAGCATTTCCGGACATATGTTGTAATGAACTATTTTGATTGTCTACATGTGGGAAATACATACCTGAAATTATGCCGTGTATTTTTGAAACACCCTGTATACTGATTATAAATTGTTACATGTTAAAGAATTAACATGTCACGATTTCAACAGATTTAAAAAGAATCAAAAGAGGAAAATCACTATTTAAGTTTGTTTTCATTAACAGATGAAGCCTGATTTGGCAGATTTACATCTTGTATAGATAAGGTTTACACAAAATCAAACATAAAACAAATATTGATTAGTATAAGATAATAAATTTTCCTCCTCTAGATACTAAATAATTTAAGATAGCAGCAAATAATGTCAAGAAGGAACAAATATTTCAAAATTTAATTTATACTTTTCATAAAGGATGGGGAACAGTACAGAAGTTTTAATTTAGAAATTAAAAATTTCCTTTCATCTTATTGCAGCATTCTTATCCTTACTGTAAGTTTGATACATTTCTCAAAATTTAAAAACAATAATCATAAATAAATAGTAACTTTTCAGTGAGAAACAGATTTTTAAGTAAATCATCTTCCCATAAATTAGTAGATGACCAATATGATATGGTGGGAAACTGATTCCATTGTGGATGAGATTTAGGGCTTTTTTTTTTCGTGTCATTTTTTCTGAGATCAGGCAAATCCACACTGAAAACCACTTATTTCTCCAGGCTACATTGAAAGGCCAGAGGAATCTATTGCAACAAAATCTGCTTTCCCCCCCCCCCCCCCCCCCTTTCCTTTTTTAAGAATTGAAAAAACTCTTTTAACATCCAAAAAATAACACATTAAAAAAAAAAATTTTATTTTAAAAATAAAAAAAAAAAAAAAAATGTTTAGTTAAAAAAAAAAAAAAAAAATCTGCTTCTCAAGTTTGCAATAAATTACTTTTGAGTCTTTCAGACATACATTAACTTTCATTTCACTAACTAAAGTTGAACAGCAGCTATCTAAAAACTAACACAAAGTAATTTGGAAATCATAAATGCTTACCACTTTTACTTACTATAATTACAATGTTAAAATAAATTCATACACAGGAAAAGGGAATAAAAAATAAATAAAAATAAGTACTGGTAAATTTTAAAAGGCATCGATAATTTTCAGTATTATTGCCATTTATGTAGCAGTATTAACAATACCCAATGTCAAAATTCAACTTTAACTTTGTTGATGAACTGTTAAATTTTTAAGAAAATCTGTGCTGTAATCAGTGGTAAGTCAAATTGTATCTGTAAGATCTGATAACATGCAAATGATGAAGTTTATATTTACTCCATCAACAAGTACCGAAGCAATACATTACTACATTGATGAATAAATGCTATGCCATACTTTCTCTGTTTTTAGAGAACAGCATCCTGATGGTGATCTTTTGTGACTGGTTGGCAACGGAGATCCTGTTAATCTGCTTTGATTGTTGACA
Organism: Thereuonema tuberculata; assembly: GCA_023159025.1. Taxonomy (NCBI): domain Eukaryota; kingdom Metazoa; phylum Arthropoda; class Chilopoda; order Scutigeromorpha; family Scutigeridae; genus Thereuonema; species Thereuonema tuberculata. Next base: position 267,375,465 of record JAFIDM010009631.1, on the reverse strand, counting down.
ATCAACTAGAGATCCTTGCACAGCCAAGACAGCTAAGTATAAGCCATTAGCTATCTCTTCGCAGAGAATTTATGCTGAAGTGCTACCCATGGCTTCCCTGGGCTTATGGGACCATAAGAACTTCCTTTCTTCAGCAGCCAGTCTTCTCTCTTTCAGTCAGTTATTTCAAAGATTGTGAGTATCAGATGTCATGTGACATCTATATACAGGTAATAAACGATCAGAAACTCGTTGCCGACCCTTATCTACACAGCACTGCATAAATGAGTTCCTGCACCAACTTTCCTAAAGTGACTACCTTTTTTTTGGTTAGAGAGAGAATGATCAAATCTTTTCTAATTTGTATGGAAACATTCATAATGTCATTCAACTTATCCTTAATCACTTGAAGTGAAATCTCCAAAATACTATAAACAGAATTCAATAGCTCAATACTGATTGCAGAAACCTGATGCCAATATACTGAAAACCAACTTTTGTAAATTAAAGTTGTTTAATTACAGCAATTTCTCCCTCACATAATATTATATATATATATATATATATATATATATAATTTGAGGGATTTCCTCACTCCGGGATGAGATATCTCGATATTTTGGCCCGGTGCCTCGGGCCTTCTTCGGGAGATGTATAAATATCAATTACATCAAGGCGAGTGCAGAACTAACAACTTCCGTTGTTAGTTTCTCGGATAAGTTTCTCATGTTGTTTATTCCGATCAACTGGTGGCCTTCCTCAAAAAAAAAAAACAGGACCTATATAGTATCACGTCCTATTCCTCCTTCAAGACCAAACTATATATATAATGGGAATCACAACATATTTGAGAAAATAAGTTGAGAAATGTACTTTATTAGCATGTCGATTTAGAAATGCCCGATTTTCTTGGGTTACTCTCTTTTCAATTAAAAAAATTTCCCCATCATTCCTAATTACAATTTACAATATTTTACTGGGTTTTTATTTTCAATTTTAATTAGTTTTAAAATTCTCAAAAAAAAAAAAAGCAAAGGATGAAAATCTGCAATTTTTTTGTCTCTAAAGATATTATAGGATTTGCCTCTGCATACCTGCATTAAACGTATTTTAGGACTATGCTGCCATGCAATGAGAACTTAACTCCTTTTTTAAATATCCTGAGGTCATGTTTAGACGCTAACAATTAAGTACATATAAGAGAATGTAAGCTTCTATTCTGTTAGATCAGTACTATTTTTTCATATTATTACAGTCATCTAAAAGAAAACCCTGTATGTACTAAGGTATTATTTGAAATTAGTGTCAAGACATCTTCAAGGGAATGCAGAAGATAGTATCCCGGAGGCAGAATGTTTTTTATCTTTCTGCAACGATTGATGCTAAGACGAAAAATTTTCTGCGGGTGCAGGCGTTTTTCTAGTTTATGTCCCGCAAAAAACCGTTCAATCTATACCAGGGGTGGACAGACTAAAAAAAAAAACAAACAAATGGAATCTCCAAATCCTCAACCAAAAAAAAAACAAAACAACGAATATACGATATCTTTCTGCAGCTCTCTTTTTCATTCTGCGACAATGTCGTGCCGTCACTTGATATTCTGCTTCTGGGGATAGTATAAATCATTTTAATAAAAATCAACTTTTTTTTTTTTGGGTGGGAGAGCTTTCATTAACTTTATATTTAAATTTGTAAGTCCATTCTTTAGGATTTCCAAACATTTATTCCCAAGATGAGTTTTGAAAAATGTAACTTAATATGAAAGTGCTACACCATTAAATTTTGGTATTTTGTTTAGTAAATTTATTTTAATTACTTTATCTTTTATTATTATTACTTACTCAAGAAAAGATGCGAGAGGTAGTGCCAATTTCTCATTTTAAGTTTTTTAAATAAAATTACTAATAAAAATCTTACTAACATAAAAGAAAATAGAAACTATGCTGGGCTAAATAAACTGAAGATAAACATTCAAACACCAACGATCAACAATATTTCTGCAAACAGTTATCCTCAAATTACATCTTAATCCTAAAAAAAAAAAGTAACTAAATTGGCAACACATTAATATTAGTCTTATTTGGACACTTTCAATTAAAGCAGAATCAATACAATAATTCAATTATGAATATTAATTGGGATTTTTATACAATAAGAAACAAAAAGATTTCTCAGATCTTTTAAAATTGAGAATAAAATTCTTAACAAGATTTCAAAATTGATCATTTTAAAAGTTCTTTAAGATAGCTTTATATTGATACATTAAAATCCTGGAACCAATCTTAAATCTTACAATTTCACTTCTTGAAACAATTTTATGCAATTCGCCACTTTCCAAAATTTAATGCACTTTTGGAAGATGTTGGTAAAAATTAAATCTGGGTGAATGCCACGAAATCCAAAGCTCATAAAATAAAAAAAAAAAAAAAAAAAAAAAAAAAAAACAGAACTGGGAAAACAAATTTTATAATTTCTCTATGCTACAAAAACAAATTAAAATCAAATTTACTAAGGTAGATTTTTTTTTTGTTTTGTTTTTTGAAGTGAGAGAAGCGGGGAAAAAAATTGTATGATAATTAAAATCAAATGTAACATTTAGCATGAATGCATCAGTTTTGCAAAAGGTGAACTGTACTATGTTTTATTTCAATCACGGTTTGACAGCAGTGTTCACACTGATCTTTTGTCATCAATTTATCAACATAATAAATTACACTGATATATCCTGGAAATGAGGAAATCTTTTTCATGAATTAAAAATAAAAAATAAATTAAAAAATGGGAGGGAATACATCATTTCCAAAGAATTCACCTCCCAAATTTTAGTAATGGTTAGTAATTTTTTATAACAAAAATGTTTCCTTCATATACTTAAGAGAAGTGCCAGGTCTCAAAAGGAAATTTTGTGAAGTGGCTCAAAAATACCATCTCAAAAATTACCACCGATTGCAAAAATGAACAATCAAACCGTCAGAGTTACAATATATCTTTTCAGTTAGCATAACAGTTCTAAGTAGTAAGATGTGAGTAAGTCGACTGCAGTGAAAGGGTTGAGAAAGTCAAAATTATTATTTTAAGTATAACAATTCTGAATGATTTTGTCCCCTTTAAATCTTTATATTAGGAATAACTTAATATTTAATTAGCCTGACACAAATAACAACAATAGACTCAAACTACAATGTCCTCAGAATCAAAATTTATTCATTAATTTTCAACTATATTCACTGACAATATTGAATTAGCATTGGCAGTGGAATGATGTAAATAACAGCATTAGCTATAACTATTTCTGAATTATGAAATAATGAAAAGATTACTGCCTAATTATATTTTATAGTTCGCATTTAAACTGCAAAGCGTATTTGTCAGAAAGGCCATTTCTACAACAGAAAATTTTATTGCATGGAACTGTTAAATTTAGTAGCAATATATAGCATCAGGTAGATGCAGATGAAATGGGAATACGGAAACTTCAATTCCTTCATATTGGCTGATGGGAAAGAATGAATGTTTGACATGAAGGTAAGCTTATCATGGTAGATAAGCCTCCAACCTTACACCCAAGCATCTCAGTGGTCCCTAAAGGTACTGTGAAGTTCCTGAAGCCCCCAGATACAATTACAGGAATATTGTGACACTCCTCTTTAAGAGTTATAGCTAGGCAACAACGCAAGCAAGGTGGCAAAGAAAATCAACATGACATTTAGGGAGGGAACCACATCCAAAAGCACAGTGTACCGTTTGTTCTAGATGTTAGAGGCTGATGACGAATGTCTGAAAAATCAAGAACAGAGTAGGCCACCGTCATTCATCAAAGACAACGAACTGAAGGCTTGTAGCTGGCCGCAATGTTCAGTGTCCATTGTTCAACTATTTCTTGCCACCTGAAGGCAATCGCATCACTTTCCCAAACCAGAGTTGCACCAGAAGAAAATCATGGCTATTGCATGGTGTACTACTGCAGGTTTAATCTATCAAAGGTATAACTTACCACTCCTCTGTATAACTCAGATTTCGAGGTGGTACACACCGAGTTGCTGAAGGAGCATCGAAACATGATGTAACGGTCCGGTGTTCTCCTGCTCCATGACAATGCAAGTCCTAAGATTGCAAATCAGACCAAGGAGAAGATCCACAGCTTGAATATGAGGTTCAGTATCCAACATACTCGCCATACTTGGCACCCATAGATTACCATTTGTTTCATTATTTGGAACTCTATCCGAGGAACAAGCAGATCAAGCTGGAAAATGCCTTCAAGTTTATCAGTTCCTGTGCCTCCGATTTTTTTCTTTTAAAAAAGGGCATTTATCATCTTCCTGATCTTTGGCAGAGATGTGTAGATGCCAATGGTTTTTTACTTTGACCGAATTTGTTCATTCCTAATAAAGTTATGCAAAGTTCAAATGCTGTATATTCCCATTTCATCTGCAATGACCTGATATTTGGAGGGTTGATGTAAAATAGTTTAGATTCTCACTGCTAGTTAGGACTTTTTCCTATCACTGTTACTGTTGATATCATTTGATACACTTTATTCATTGCAAACCACTATCAATGATAGTGTATTTATTCAAGCAGCAACAAGGGCAATTCAAATTAGGTCTTCCTCCCCTTTTTCAATCTGATGCAGAACAAAAGTTCGCAAGATTGGTGAACAGGCTTTTTTCACTGCTGTGATAGCAGCATTTGAAAAACTGGATTAAAACAACACTATCAATTAAGTCAGTGGAGAAAAAAAAAATGGGTTCATCTTTGTTTGCATCTTCACACAGATAAAAGGGTTTTCTTTTGCTTTCCTGATGAAGTACAATTTTTCTTTAGTTATGGTGCAAAACAAAACAAATATTTTACACGATTCCCATTGGTCAATACTTTCAAACCAATTGTTACCAAGCTTTTACCTCAAGTCCCGCCATAGTGTTAAGAAAAACTCTTTCCTGGTAGATATATTTAAAAATTTATGTATTTCATTAAAAATACCTAAATACAATTTGAATTAGAAAACCTACCAAATTTTTTAATCGAAACCAGTTTATCTTAATTTAATGCCACTTTCAGTGGATGCCGTCATTCCAATTTTACTATCCAACATGCACCCATCTAACAGATTTTAAAATTGAGGTCATATATAGGAACATTCTAATAAACAATATTTTCAGAACTTAAATTTAAACCATAAAATTTAATTTTTCAACTATCACTGGTTTCAACTGTATAACTTACAAAAATTACAATACTGAAATCAAATACATCCCTTCTCCCCCCCCCCTTTAGAAGCTGTTCAAGTATTATGTAAGCATTCAAAGGGGGGAGGGTTCAAGCTTTGCTTATCTTTGCTGACAAAGGGGAGGGGAGTCTAAAATGACTAAAAATGTGCTTACGTAATACTTGAACGGTCCCCTTCCAAATCTTACATGAAAAAGGCCAATTAACATGTTTTTTAATTAATGCTATACACTGAAATCACCGACTGGATACGAGGATGAATTGCTAAAACAATACCTACCATCATTCTCAATTTTCAGAATTGAGAAATGATGACGTTAATTCATTGTCAAACATTATCCAAAGCAGACCAAATTCTCACCTCAAATTTTAAATATCTTTCCTGCTATGTAACACGCTCTTCATATATTACTTTAGCATATGCTTAATTCCATATGTGATATACTGTAGTTGATACCACTATCTTGAACGGAATTCTTTTGTCTTACTATGGTACTGGCAAATTATTTGTAATCTTAAGTTTCAAAGTGATAGAAAATCTCCCCCCCCCCCCTCCATGCTAAATATCATTTATCGAATTACATTCCCATATTAACAAATATTAAAACATTTTATCAATGCAATAATGTAAGTTCTTTTAACCAGGAAAAAAAATCTTGACTGAAAAGCATACAGATGGTACTTACAAAACAGTTTTTACAGATGAGCAAAAACTTTTAATTAAGTGTTGCTGGTTAATAAAGATTTTTTTTTTTTTTTTAATCAACAGAAACAATCTACTAGAGCAGCGGGCGGCAACCTGCTGCCCGCGGGCCGTATGCAGCCACGAGGCGTTTTGGTGCGGCCCGCGAGGCGTCTAATATGTAAGATTACATAAAATATATTATTACATTAGCGTTTTATTTTTAAAACTAAAATATTTGTACACAAATACTGTAGGTTTACTCAGTATACTATACAGTAATGACATATGGCCCAGGTGCGGCCCGCACTAATCCCAATGTAAAATATTTGACCCTCTTACAACAAAAGGTTGCCGACTGGTGTACTAGAGCATTTACAGTCTTTCTACCAAATCTGAACATTTAGATGTTAATACATTCTATTAACATCAACTATCCTAACTGAATAATATTTTGAACTATCTGTCTGTCCTGTTTTTGCCACAAGAGGATTCAAGTTATGCAGAGGTATCTTGAACCATTAATCTGTTCTTCTATCACTCTCATACCAAAGATTTCCAAAATCACAATTCCTGAGACTTTTTGCATCCTCTTCCACTGCAATTCAGCTTAAACAGATACGGGAGTCTTTAGTTACCTCAAAAAACTTTTAATACTCCTTGTTCAACATGGTTTAATTCAGCTCAAAAGATAGTTAAAAGTAAGGCCTTCCAAAGCTTGACACCAATATACATATTCTTAGACTTCCTGAACTCAGATTAGTTTTAAAGATGATAAATTTTCCAAAACATTTGTGCAAACATTGTAAACTCAAGTTTTAACACCTATTGAGTAGTCATATCGGTCTGCAATGTCTAAGAATGTAGTTCACAGAAGTTAACCTAAGCATGTTTTAGTACAGCATTAATCTCATTACTATATTGCCAAGCTCTTTTGAAACTGCCACATTATCATGATCATTTACTTTATTCATTTTACTACCAGAAGGGAAAACATTCCCTCTATTCTGGTAAAAAAAAAAAAAAATCACATTTGTTGGTATATGAATATTTCTTAACGAAATATTTCGACAAAGGATATTTTCTTAAAAGCTATAAAAATAACAATCAAATGGATACAAACATTTCGAATTCATTAATATCCTTTGACATCCTCAAAGAAAGATTACTACTTTCATACCTTTCAGTTTTTCTTTAATTTGCCCAAACTAAAAATTCATTCTTTTCAAAAAGAATGAATTCTCCTCTTTAATTGGACAGCTTTTTTTTGCAGTTTTTATAATGAATCACTTTAAAACAGCACCCAAGTCAGATAGTTCAAAGCTAAGGCTCCTGTAATTAGTGAAAGCTTAATAACTACTTGTAGATTTGTTTTATATTGTTTATGTCAAAAAAACCATACCTGCAAATATCAGCTTCCACATTTCTGAATCAGGGTTGCTGGAACAAAATTAATTACTGGATATTCTTCTAAGGCAACTTATTATCTTCACATTTCCTATTTTGTGAATTCAAATCTGTTAAAAAGGTCCAACCAATGATTCTGTTGTTTTTATTTTAAATATTAAGGAACTATATGGAACTTTGAACAGAGTTTTATTAAAGGACAGTTTAACTAATGTTTGGCAAAAGAAAAACTCCATTATAGTTTCAAGCTACAGTGTTACCTCCTTGGACACTCTGAATAGTGGACACCTCTAATTAGCGGACATTATTGCAAGTCCCAGTCCCTTAAAATAGGATATTCCATATTATCCACTCCGAATAGCGGACA
>JAFIDM010009631.1:267317137-267361081 GCA_023159025.1 Thereuonema tuberculata | reverse complement strand
AACAAACAGAAAGATGCAGTGACAAATTTCCTTTCTTTCATGTATCTACATTTCTACCTACGTCCTACAACATACACTGCTCACAAAATTTAGGGGTTTTTGCGAAATAAATATAATACACCCAAAAATGGAGGCCTTTGAGTTTATTTCTTAAATATCATCAGAGAAGCCAATGACACGAAAATGGAAGTTGTCTGAATATGCAAATGCGATGTAGAATCCATTTATCGGGATTGAACAGGATGTGACATATGGACGGGGGTTAACATTAGCAGGTCAAACGTAAAAAATGTGTCGCACATTGACTGTTCAGTAGGGTGTGTGGTCACCTGAGACCGCTCAACACACTGACAGCGATGAGGCATGGAGAGGATCAAATTGTCCAGCAGTTCCTGTGGGATTCGTGGCCACTCGCGCACAAGGCCAGTCCATGCGCTAGATTCCAGCCTCTTACAGCCTGTTGTTGACGAGATGCGCACGTTGGGAGCGTGCATTATCCTCCTTAAAAAGAAAGTTGGTTCCAATAGCTCCAGAGTAGGGTACCACTACAGTCTGTAGAATTTTATCCCAATGTCTTACAGCATTCACCGTTCCATTTCTAACAACATGGAGATCGGTACGACAACCAATGCTGATGCCTGCCCACACAATGATTCCACCTCCACCAAAGAAATGTCTTTCTTGGACGAAAAGTGGATTCTCCTGTGTTCCACGTTCACGCCAGATCAAGGCATGACGACTGTCAGGCTGCAGGCTAAATGTTGACTCGTCACTGAAGAGAACTGTGAACACTCTTCATAGGTCAAAGGAAGAAGCCTTCTAGCCGACCTTCTGCGATGTTCAGCAGAATGTGGAATGCATACCATTGGTCGCCGGGCTTACAGTCCACTGTCACGGTGTCGATTTCGCACGGTCTGAGTACACACCCATCGTCCAGTAGCAGCGAGAAACTGTCCCCGCAGTTCAGTCACATTGCTTCACCGGTTCCCTCGTACTGTTAGCGTCAAATAGTGATCGTACCTTGTGAGCGGTCTTCTGCCCTAGTCTTCTTCGTACTAAGCCAGTCTCTCTGAAGCGATTCCAGAGTCTGTTAATCATGCTTTGGGAAATTCCAACCACTGCTGCCACTGTGATCTGTGTTTGGGCAGCTTCAAGAAGCCCTATTACTCTCCATGCTTCAGAGTCGGGTTAATCACGGTACAGGGGCATTTTCTAGTGACACTCAACGATTCTGACCCTTGTTGTTGATCCAGGAAAGTGAAAATAACCCAGTAGCGCCAGCTTTTTATACAGGATTGTGTAAACATGCAAATTAACGTTTTTCACATTTGCATATTCAGACCACTTCCATTTCGTGTCATTTGCTTCTCTGATGATGTTCTTTAATAAATAAACTCAAAGGCCTCTGTTTTTGGGCGTATTATATTCATTTCGCAATATCCCCTAAATTTTGTGAGTTGTATAGTAAAGAAAGATGTTATTGTAAGACACCTTGAAGCTTGAAAGTATAAAATTATTTATTAAAATCAACCATAGTAATATTCGTGTTACATACAGAAAATTAAGATAACGAAGGATAATGTTAAAATAAAAATTACGAATAACACATAACTTTAACTCTTACACAACATACTTTTTTTGTGCTTCCACCACACCCTTTTTTTTATTTTTTTTCCCCCCCCCCCCCCCCCAATTCTAAACGAAGCTATTACCGCCCCCCTGGATCATTCCAGTGCCCCCCAGGGGGCGATATCGCCCACTTTGGGAAACAGTGATTTATATCATAAAATAACTTTTTAAGTTCTTGTAGATTCCATTAGTTTTTCCCATTTCAAAATCTAAAAGTAGTACAGTTATCTAATTTCTAGGACTATAGGAATAAATATATAAATTATGAAGTCAATTTCCATTCTGAAGTGTTCAAATTCAAGATAAATTGGTGGTTAGATATCAAATTAGAGAGCTTTTCGAGATCACTTTCAAGATTATAATTAAAGTCCCTTTCAACCAAAAAAAAAAAAAGCTTGGGATCAGTCAAATTTCTGAAGACTACAATTTCTGTAAATGTTGTCCTTAGGCCTAAAAGTCACTTTCAAAGTATACCAAATTTAAACTTATTCAAATGATTTAGCTAAAAGTCAAGATTTAGTGTCTCAGTAGCTTCCATTTATTTAACTTTCATATGCCTACCATAATCATACTCATTGTGAGTTTTTTCTTCCATTCATCATTATTTAAAATGTAAATTCAAACATGAATAACTAACTATGTTGATGAAAAGACTGGGAAAAAATTCTTTAGAAACTGCTACAAACAGCAGCAAGCAGAGGGAACATGATTTATTTAAGTAAATTTTGCACAAGAGATGACCAATTAAATTTACTTAAAGAAATGAAAATGTCATTCATACATTCTCTACACTGAAAGTATTTATGGAAGTATATTTTAATTCAAAAAACTGATACGAGCAAACAAAATCTCAAGACAAGCCTATCGTTTTGGAAAAACATAGCTTTTTAATCTGTTTTAAATGCTGTAATATCAGGTAGTCAACTGTTAAATATCAATTGTACTTTTTCCTTAATAATGTTGATATTGTGCAATAATTGCAAATACAGCATTTATTTTCTTATGCATTTTCCATATGAAAGTAGCATTACTCAACTAATATTTTGAATTCTGATGTGCAAATTACACACCTACTGAAAAACTTGTTTTATATTCAGTTTTTTTCTATTTCAGTCATACATTAAAATACTTCATGGCACTTTATATTTCCTAACTTGTAATAGTGGGCCGAGAATGAATAGCAACATTAACAAGATCTATCTACAATTCATGGTTATTTAACAGGGTTACCGAAATGAGAAATTTATTGTGATTTGCCACTGCATGTCAGGGAAACAATCCTTATTCTGAACATTTAATACTATTAACAACATAATAGTGAATTTATATGAAAGTTATATTATAACTTACCATCACAAAACATGTTTACTGCTATCATTTTATGTTCTAAGCTATTAATAAATGTTTATAATAATTTAAATATACAATGTAACAAATATATCTTATGTATTATCATAGTGATGATTAATTTGATAGCATTTATTTAAAATAAAGTGTCTAGTTAAGGACTGTTTTCTATTTGCAATACTGGTACTTTCCCCGTTACTCTGGCAATGTGAACTTTAATCTTAAAATTGCAATTTTGTAAATTTTTATCATTCATTAAAACAGCCTTGTCTCTTAGTATAGATAAGAATTATCATTGTTGAATCCGAAACTCTTACTTCTTTGGTTTTGCTTTTTATTTTGAATTAAAATGGCAATTTTCTAAAGAAATGAATTGGAATGCATTTCTTTTAAAGTTTCAATCTCTTAATTTTCTATGTATAGTTTGCATGTACAACCTATTCAATCAACTGAAAACTTAATTCCTTACAAATATATTGTAGACTCAACCAATGTTGAGTTTGAATACTTATTTGCAAAGCATTCTAATCAAATCATGATCAAAAATCATGTAGATAGATTAAAAAGCTTTATATATGCTGTTTTATAAGCTTTTTAATTTGACCAAATCTGTGTAGCAACTGACCCTTGTAACTTTGGAACAGTTACAAAAAAAAAAAAAAAAAAAGGTATCACAGCAAGTGACTTTCATCAGCATATTGAAGTGAGTTCAAGTCTCAAAGCAAAAACTCAAATGCTTCTTTTCCTATTCAAGCTCCACATCAGTTTATAATGGATACGGCATCGTACCTCTCACTATTACAGGTTATGCAATATATTTAATTATCTTAGCATACAAATCTTGCTTAATCAAGAAGTGTTAACTATTGCCTTAACATTTGTGAACTACTTATACATTCATAATTATATTTCATTTTCTGTGTTTGTTTGTTTTTAGTCTTCTGATAAGGACCAGGAGATTAATATTCCAGTTTTGTCTGGTGACAAGTATCATTAAAATCTCATTAGCAACAATGACAACAATCACAAAAATTGTTAGGAGCAACACTGACAACAATTGTGTCTTTCGTAACAATCACATTTATAATAAGGAAATTAAGGCAATATCAATTATATTTTCATAAGACGTTGCGAAGCATTGTGATTGGTATACTAATCACTATTCCTACCTTGTTGTCATTTCCATTTGTCATGTGCTCCAACGTCTCACTTCCACAATTCATGGACATATTTTTGATAACTGCTTAGTGAAACAATGTTTCCAGTATTGCAGTTATCCAACAACTAGCTGTTAGCATAGGACTGCCAAAATGCAAATTATGCCATACAGTTGAAACCACAGAATTTATCTCAAAACTATTAGAAATAAACTTTGTTGTGGATCAAAAAAAAAAAACATTTTAAAAGTAGAAAGGCAGATTTCATATTCTTAAAATCGTGCAATACACCATGATTTCAAAAAACAATGAACAAAATCTTAAAAATGGAATAAAGAAAAATTTGCAGCCAGATAGGCTAAGTCAGTTGTAAGTGTTGCCTTATCAACTATATTTACATTTCAGCAAATAGAAATGGTTCTACAAACAACGCTTTATTATAAGGGTCTGTTTTTGAAATTGAAACTACTACTCAGTAATAAAACTTCACAATTCTTAAACTCCAATGTAATTATCATCCTGAGATCTCCTAGTTAACATGATTAAAAGCAAAGGCGGAAAGCAGATTTCCTCCATAAGATCAAACTGTTTCTAGACAAAGAATGGGAAAATATAGGAATCATTTTAGAAATATATCATGTGATGTTCTGAAAGAAAGCTGTTGCTGAGTTTCAATTGAACAACAGAACATGACTGCCTTGCTGAACAATTACATAAAAGAAAAATCAGCAGATCAGATAAAAGCACATGCAACAATTGAAGTGTTCTCCACTGAACAATAATAAGATACAAACATGTTAAAAGTACCAAGCTTTTGAAGTTGAAAACAAGAACAAACTGACAGTTTTGAAGAAAAGAAACAATGGTAAATGATACTTGATTTAAATTAATTGTAGTGTTCCAAAATTGTTGGGTTTACATTTACCACTTAATTTATTGAAGCATTTGTTTCTTTCATTAATGCCCATTAAGCCACTTTGTTGAACTGACAATTTTATAGGAAAATATGTACTGATTTTTAATGAACTAAATCAGACTTTCAACTTTTTTTTTTTTTTAAGTGTCCAGCAACTCTTAATATGAAGTCCCCATATTCTTACACGTCTTCAGGAAAAATTAAATCCTGCTCAGGGAGTAATATATATTCTTTGAACTTTTTGAGAATAATATTTCTCACAATATAATTTTAAAACAAAAGTTTTAAACTAGTTTTTCTTTTTTTTTTCCTTCGGTAAAATACCAAACAAGGAAAGTAGAAGTTCAGAACTTTAATATTTTTAGAAAAAACTCAATATAGGAAAGGATCTAGTATAGAAGAATAAACTTACTGCTGAACATTTAGAATAAAATATTTGATATAAATTAGATGAAAAAATTCCTAATTCGTTTTTCTTTTTTTTTTGATAATTAAAAAGTCTATAATACTGGTCGTTAATAAAATCCATTATAATGTATCTAATCATCACCATTACAGTGGAAACTATAAAATCAAATGGTAAAAGGCCTAATTATTTTAGCATAATGAATGTCACTATTTTCTCGAGTCAATATTAAAACAATCTGATCTTGTCAGATCAAAATTTCATCTTCATGGCTTTAATGTGAATTTCTTTAAATCAAAGAAAAGAAATCTATTTAAGCATGTCACAAATATATTATCATTAGTTTTAGTAACCTTATCAAATTACTATCTTTGCAATAAATTGGTAAAAATATCAAGTGTTTATGTGACATTTACTAAAACAGCCAAGACCTAGAACTTAAAATCAGCACATCAATGCTCCAGAAAGAAATAAGAGTTTTAATTTACAAAACTTCAGACAGAAGTGTCATCATTCATTCATTCATTAGAACTTACAACTAAAGAATATTTTAAGAGTTAATGATAGCTAACACAGCAACAGCTCTTATAGAAGGAAACTAAAAAGAAATAATATATTTTTGGGGTGATTTATTGTGAAAAGGTTTCAATTGTTTTCTCCTTTTTCTTTTGAGTGACATTCATCTATAATAGTCAGATGTGATCACTATCAAATAGCATTCTTTCAAGACTCAAATTAGTAAATTTCAGCAATTTTCAATTGTTGCAAGAACCAGGTGACAAACTATGTCTAGATGTACAGCTCAAATATCTTATTGGATAAACTGTCTGATCAAAGATGGGCAAGATATGCAAAGTAAAACATTGCCTTACAAATTATCTACCCCAGTCTAAAAGCTCCTTCTCATCATAAATTTACCTAGTATTACAGAATCTATGAATGAAAGATCTGAAGTATTATTTTAGAGAATACTCAACTTTTATTATCATTAGTTAGTAACAAAACCCTAAAAATTACACTATCTTCTGAAGGTATAAGAAATGTGCAGCGTGCCCAGTAATTTTTTTTTTCTTTAATTTCCTTATGGAATCAAAAATCCAAAAAACAGTTTTTTTTTTTTTTTTTTTTTTTTTATGCCAACTAAGAGTTTTGTCTGATGTATTCTACGTAAGTCAATTTCAAAGAGAAATAAATCCTAATAAAGAGGAGGTTTTCAAGTTAACAAAACTAAAAACAAAAAAACAACAATGAAGAATTATTGGAAAACTTGCCAATCAAAAGCAATTCTTGATCTAAATTTGATAAAAGTTTTGAAAGAATCTGAACAAATAATTCAAAATTAGGATTCTGGGGAAAAAATAAATTAATAAATTATTTTATCACTATAAGATTGTTGTAAGGTCAAGTCTTAAAACTTATTAAAACTAAGAACAAAATGTTGGAAGAGTTACCATGGGATCTTCTGATGGTGAAAACTAAAATGAGTGAATCATCTTTCCTGCAAAAACTTTTGTAGCCTAACTTCCAGTGGAAAGTTAGTTTCATTCGATCAGTAGTGTTAGTTTTTTGTTTCACATACCAAATCTGAACCAGCAATTGGATCTTTCTGAAACTTGGCAAGTGTATTTGAAACAAAAGACTATTAAAAAGGTCAAATTTGTCATTTAGATCCCTGTAGGGAAATTAGAATATGGAAAAAAAAAAAAAAAACTTTTGTCATTCTTTCACTTGCAATGTGATTAAATTACAATAACTTGATACAGAACTAGCAGTTTTTAATCTGGGCAAATATAAAAAATATGGAAGTTTCCTATATTCAACAAGTATTATAATTTACCAATATTTTTCCTTTGTTTTATTTTATAACTAATAACTAAGGAAAATAAACATTTTATTGAAAGACTAAGTTCTTTCAACCCCCCAACCTTTAATTGTTTTCCTTTTCTACTCAAATTTTACATCACTTTCTAGCAAATATCTTGAAACGATACTAATTTTATTGGAAAACGCATGGCAATGACATGCTCTCTTTTAGTTCTTCTCAAGAATGAGATGAATAACAGACATTCAAGTCCATAATATTTCTAAAGAAATGCTTCACACCATTTAATGTTTCAATTTTCATAGAAATTTTATAATAGCAAGTTTTCTACTAGAACACTCATTTATAATACAGTGGTCAGTGTAAGAAGCTTAACAGTAAGTGTTCTTATTTTTTTTCTCCATATCTATCAATTTTTGAAGCTTGTTAAATATCTAACTTTTTTCATCACAAGACATATCTTTATAAATGAACTTTTTAATGTTCCCATCTTTCCAACAATGACTAATATTCAAAGTAACAGTCAAAAGATAAGACTGATTCTGTTTTGTTTTCCCAGCAGTACTTATGATTTTCAAATTGGAAGGAAGAGTAAGTCATATTAAGATGAGATTGTGGCTGAAACTGAATCAAACCAATTCCAAAGATTATGCTAGTTTATCAAACTAAAATACTGAGAACAATTGTCCACCCTTTGTATTTCACTGTTGAATCTAAATGGCTTGGACTGTGGGCAACCTTATACTATCTACTGATTTCATATGTATTGTATTTGATCTTCCATCAAAAAAAAAAAGTTACTAAATAAAAAGAATGATAAAAAAATAAATTAAATAGCAAAGAAAATAGCCAAACATGCTTTATGTATAGTAAAAATAAGCTTAAATTAATGCCTTAAAAAAAAAAAATACTTGGACAACACAATATTAAATAATTTAAATCGTAACAAAGCTTTGCTATTTTAATAGGAATAACTAACTTTTTTTTTAATTGTGAATAGAGAATAAGACAGCAAGAAATTGTCAGTAAATTAAACCGATGCAATTAAACTGAATTCCCAGAAATCCCAAAAAAAAAGCATATTGAAAAGGGAAATGAAGTTAAAAAAATAGTAAAGAATGTTTCCAGTTACAGACACTATCAAGCCATGTCTTAAATATGTTGAGAAAGATCCAAGAGTTTAAGATGGCCACAAAACTGACCTGATATGAAAACTTACTTACTTTCCTAAAACTAACTTGTTAATTATTCACAATGTTTAAAAGTTGTATTTTTTAAAATTTAATTTGTTGATGCTATTTAATAGTAATTTTAAAGTTTCAGCAAAGTTTTTTTTTTTTAGATTCATCCCCACCTCTCAATAGTCTTTTAAATATGATTTTCAAAATAAAAATGCAAAATTTATATTTAAAAAAAAAATCAAAGGTTCTTTTCATTACTTTTAACTATGTTGATAAGCAGATTCTTATATTACAATCCCTACATCACAAAATAATAGTATTTTCAATTAACATAATAAATACATTGAAATTTGACATTCTATGAAATTCCTCAAGGTAGAATTGTTAAAAATTTATAATACTTCAGTGTAGATTCTAGTCTTGATGTTTTGAATTCATTATTTAACTTTTAAAGTAGCATTAATTATTTTTTTTTTGTTATTTGAAATAGATTTTTCAGTTTTTGTTTTTAAGTGAGACTTTACTTTTTTTTTTAAATGTTTTGTGCATGTTATATAAAGAAATGCTTTTTCAGTTCTGAATTAATTTTACTACAATTCAAGAATTTTTAAAAAAATAATGAAACCTTAATGCAATTTCATTTCAGAAAGTTTAAGATTCTCCTGTCACTATTAAAATATTAAATATTTTGTGCTCTTTTGAATAAATACATTTTCTTCGTATTTATTTATATACTGCTTTCTAATTCTTACAAAAATACTATTTCTGTCAAACTTCATGTCAAATGTTATTTTTTTAAAATAATAACTGAAGAATAAAAAATTAGCTATTCTGATTCTGGGTAGCTTGTCTTGAAACCAATGTGAAATTTATTCTACTTAGGTTAAAAATAAAAGCAAATTTAAAACAATTTTCAAATCCATAATTGAAAATGCTTGCTGGAAATGAAGTTCCCACAATTATAAAAAATTCATATAAATTCAAACTGCATTATGCTGAAAGTTATCACATAAAAACGTGACTCATCTTTCATAAATCTTATCTCCAAAGTTCACTTTTTTGAAAAGTTTTAGGATTTTAAAATACCATGCTTCACAAAATGCCCACGAGATGCTTTAAAAAAAAAATGCTAATATTTTCTCATGAACTCCATTATGGCATTTGCATTCCACAAGGCTTCTGAGGCAAATCGTATTTACACAGGCATTCCTCCATTTTTACAATGGAAAATATTTATTAATCTGAGCTGAACTTCTTTTCTTTGCTATTTATTTAAGGATGCAACCATTACTTTATTAAAATTCCAGCTGATTCTTAAGACAATGATCTATTACATTCTTTTCTTATCTGGGATACTGTAATGAATTAATACTTGCCAACTCAACAATTTTTCGACAACCCCATTTTAAGATGTACTTAAAAATAATTTTCTTACTTACTGTAACTCAATAAATAACTGAGCGGGAATTTGAGGTTTATAGAAACATTTTTGAGAACCATGATTAGGCTTATTTTTAACATGATATTTCATTAAAGTTATAAATTTATTTAAGGCCCAATCTTTGCATTTGATGTTTTAAAGGCGAAATTTTAATCACATATGCAAAGAAAAATGGGGTTTTTAGAACGGGAATCGGAGTAATGGTAAGTTACAAGATAATCTGTTTGCCCAAATCCCAGATTAAAATTGCACAAATCATGCTCCATTTAAAAATCGATTAAACCTATGCTACGTGTATCAAAATGGTGATACATGGATAACTTGTAATAGTAATAATGAGATCAATGATATTGGTACCTCAACAGTGTTTCAAGACGAGAAACGAGTGAATTTTCAGTGAAGCTTCTCCCTCTCGGCCATTCATATTCACATTGGTCCCAATAACCACCAAAGAATCCCAATGCACACTTACGTTTCGCCGCGCCCAGATTAAGTGAATGAAATTTCCGCGCCTTGCGAGGGGTTCAAAAAAAATGAATGAGGTCAGAACAGAACCCCGCATATAGGTTTAAGTCACATGACACTTCCTACTTGTCTCTCGAATATGATACGCTCGCCTCCCGAAGACACGGCCGTGCTTTGGGGCCCAAGTCTAATTTAGGGTATCACGCTAGCTTGCACTTCCCTTGTCATTCAATTTTTGTAAAACTAAATAGCCGATTTCTCGTCGACAAAATGAATTTTATGGCCATTTTAAAAGGATTCGAAGAGTTACCGGAGGCTGACAGTTGTACGAAACATGCACCCACCACACAACACTTGAACGCATGCAGAGAAAGTGGCCATGCTTAGTTGTCTCACTACCGTATTACATGTAATGACCCTAAAGTAGGGTCGCTTTTCTCGCGAGATTTCATTGATTATTAGCCTACAAGTTAAGGAATCTTACCTTCTTCTTGTGACTCGTCAATATCCCCTTCGAAATAATATATGTCTGCAAGAAAATATTCAAGTATGAATAGGTGAAAGTGGAAATTACATAAACCTTCTCGACAAACTAAACGATACTCACCCGCCATGTTGAACTAAACACGAGGCCAACAAGGTGCTCCAGGATTGGTCACTTCATTACCTCTCTCGACTCTGATTGGTCCATAATAATTTTATGTTATCTTATTACCGGATACTCCCGACATTACACGAGAAACTGCGATTCAATCATTCATCACATGATTGGATAATAAAATTCTCTTTTTTCGTGAATTACAAACTGCGCAGTAAGCGCCTGCCACCTTTTAGAAAATGGCGCTGCGACATCGGAACGTCTTGTAATCTATATCGGATCGTTCCTGTAGTTATTATTTACATTTTCTGTCAGATTGACCAACTTCCTGTTTATAATAATGATCTTGGAGCGTGTTTATTAGGCTTATTGGTCAAAGCGAGGCTCCCGCATCGGAGCGGCTCCTTTCTTATATTAATCCAAAGATTAAACTTTGAAGCTTCTTTTGTATAAAAATAACCGAGGAATTCGAAAACAGGCCGGTTTGAAGTGAATCTACTTTTTCGTTTGGTTCTATCTTTCTTTTATCATCTATAATTTATTATATTACATTGCTTATCAAACTTTATTAGCAGTTGAGAACTGTTTAACTAAAAAAAAATATTCTAACAATGGACAGTTACAGTAATTCTTATTTAATAATTTAACTTATTACAATGTAACAACGTCAACAAAGGGAAGCAATTACTTTTTTATTTTTATTAATTTGTCAATTTGTGCTAAAGTATTTAGTGATGCCTGCCTTAGAAATTAATAATTTTATTATTGAATTCTTATTTGAACCCAATTCTAATTTTTATTTTATTTTATTAAAATGATAAGAATAACTTCAGGAAGAAAAATGTCTTCAGTAATATTTAAGAGTTCTTGAATGATTTCCCCTACAAAAAATGTATTTTATCACTGCAGATAATTTTAATACCTACTCAAAATTGAACATTTTATCTTCAGCAAATGCAGTTTTCTATACTGATGTTTTCATTAAATTAAAATATAAAAAAAAAATTGAAAACTAACATTCTTTTCCCCCTGGATATTTGGAAAGCTTCCTTAACATTCCAAACTTCCAAAACATTTTATCTTGTTCAGATTATTTTAATAACCTACCAGTAATTTCAGCAAACCATATTCCTAAAAACCATAAGCTTTCGGTAATTGTAATATTGTTTTTAAAAAATACAAAAATATCGAAGAATCACAACACGCCAGAATATTTTGAGGTCTTTCTTAGTAAAAAAAAAAAATTCCCTTTTCCCAAAACATTGGTGGTAGATATTTTGAATAACCTATCAAAAATTTGAGCAAAATTCCCAGCTAATTTCTAGGCACTTAAAAATAGAATTATAACCTAATTAAAAAATTAAATCCATTTCGAAGAATTTCTTAGCTTCTTCGAATATTTGGAAAGCTTCCTTAATATTTCTCATTTTCTGGAAAAAGTCATTCAAAATAATTTAATTTTACAAGAATTTGAACAAACTTTTCCACACTACAGTTTTTCTGTTGTGATGAAGTTTAATTTTTTATTAAAAAAAAATAAAACTTTTCAGTGACCTCTTAGTGCTTTTCAGGATAAATGGAAAGCTTCCTTAATATTTCCCAAGTTTTCAAATTACTATAAAATATTTTTGAAATTCTACCAAATGTTTTAACAAGGCAATCGATATTCAATACTGAAAAAGTTAGAATAATGTTTAAAAATGAAATATATTCGAAGAATTTGTAATTTTTCAAGGATATTTGGAAAGCTTACTTAATATGACATATTATTACAAATTATTTTTCTAAATTCTACCAAATGTTTTAACAGGGCCATAGATATTCAATACTAAAAAAGTTGGAATAATGTTTAAAAATGTAATACATTCGAAGAATCGGTAATTTTTCAAGGATGTTTGGAAAGCTTCCTTAATATTTCCAGTTTTCAAAACTTTCATTATTTTGGTAAATAATTTTAATAACATAAGCATTTGAACAATTTTTCCAGCAATTACGGATTTTTCCAAAGGCACGTTTTTCAAAAATTTGGTTTTTCCAAATTATTTGGAAAGCTTCCTGGATACTTCGTTTTCTAATATTTCTAATTTCTGGAAAACATCTGTTGCTTGAGACAATTTAAATATTCCATGAAAAAATTGGGCTGTATTTCGGTAACTAGTGATGTTTTTATTGGATTAAAATAATGTATATAAATAAGAAATTCATAAAAAAAATTGAAATGTTTTCCAGAATATTTGGACGCCTTTCTTAATACTTCCGATTGTTAAAAATTTTCCTATTAGTTCAGGCAATTTTAACAGCCCCCGAAAAAATTGAGCAGCATTTCCGGCAACGATATTTATAAATAGTAATTTTTTTACTATATTTAACAATAAAAAAAAAAAAAAGTGTAAGATTTACAAATGTTTCCAGAAATTTGAAAGCTTCCATAATATTCCCCATTTTACAAAAAGAAAAAAAATAGTTCTCTGTTAATGTAAGTAGATTTTAATATCCCACAAAAACGGTAAGGAATGTTGTGTAGGCTTTCAATATTAAGAAGATTATAATTAACCTTACTTAAAAAAATGTTAAATACTTTTAGACGAATTAGTGATGTTTCCCAGGATAATTGGAAAGCTTCCTTCATATTTCCCGTTTTACAGGTACAGTATTTCCAACTGTGGAGAATTTTAATATCCTAACAAAAATTTGAACAACATTCTCGGCAACTAGATTTTTCATAGACTTATATTTAAATGTTAACGAATTGTTAATTTTTATATTTCTTTTTGATATATATGTAATTCTCCATTTCACAAAAAAAATGTGTTTGCAAATAGCATTACAATATTTGCTTTACTTTAATAGCAATCGGCTATTCGATCAAACTATTTGAGCAGTACTGAGAAGAAAATAGAGGATTATTATAATAATTAATCAATTGCCGCTTCTAAAGTAGAAATTGATTATCCCTAGAAAACTAAAAGTATAATTAACAGACAAAATACAATCATAAGAAATGTTTAGTGAAATTTAATTTTAAAAAATAGAAAAACTTTCTTTAGATGTTTATTTCAACCAAAATATCTAACTTATTCTAAATTAAAAAATAAACTTAGGATCATAAATTTAAGAATAAAAGATTCACTGCTGTTGTCTCAATGTCTTAAAAATGATTTTGATTATATTATGTAATTTTTAATTGAGTTTATTTTTCCACAATGTTTTCTGCATAGATGGCAACAGATATCTTAATGGGGTAACTGACATTCATTACTGGATTTAACTATTTTTTTTAATTAGTTTAATCAATAGTTTAATTTTAATTATATCAAAGATATCAATTTAATAATTTTAATAAATTCTGGGAATCTTAGTTACAATCTTGATATTCCAGCGATCTATAGTAAGTCATGCGTTATTTATCTAAAAGTTTTTGCTTTAAAACTACATCAAACGCAGTAATTCGTTACGCTTAGAATATATCATTTTCTTTTTATTCCGCGTTAAGATACTTATAATTTATGTTGATGAAACGTTTTGATTCCGGTGAAGAAATCATATAGTACGCATGACGAACTTGCTTGTCTTCTCGCTTTTTTTTTTTATTGATTTAAAAGTATAGTTACTGTAATTATCTAGTTACGTTTATTTAATGTAGTTAATCTTAGTAAAACTCCTGTTTTAATAATATAATTTTTTATAATTTATCAAGAAGTGTAATTTCAGAGTTGTTTCATAAATTCAATCCTTTTAAGCTGTTAGACTACATATATATTAATTAATTAAAAAAAAATATATATATATATTTTCCAACTTTCAGATTTTAGGAACGTTAATAAATAATGTCTCCATCAAAATGCGAAGTGTTTAGTTGTTTACAATATAATTACCGCAAAAGTAAAACTTCACTACTTAGCAAAAACGAAACTTAAAAACATTCAACTAGACATACCGATAAAAAGAAAAGGATAATTTTTGTGATAATATTTAGCTATTTTTTTTTTCTTTAATTTGCTAAACAAACAGCAGTTAATATAAAATTCATTTACATTTGATTAATTATTTAGCATAGCCTAATAAAAAAAAAAAATACGAAAATTTTCTGCTCTCGTGAACTGATTATTTGAGATAATGACAATATGATAAATGCCGAGGTTTGTATTTTATGATGTTTTGGTTGAATCATGTCTAAAAATAAAAGTGCGTATTAATAAGGGCAAGGTAAATGTATATATGAAATGACTAATTATATTGATTTTTTTTTTATTTGAATCACGTACCTGGTATGTTGTCAATCTCGAAAATTGTCGGTATCCTTTTAAAGGAACAACTAAGCAACTGTAAATCCCACTTCAGACAATTATCGGAGGCGGTAAAATCACTCCAAGATCGTATAACACAACTTCCATATTTTTTAATGTACAGAGGGATTGAGGGAACTCGTCGTCGCCTTCTAAGTGTGGCGTCGTCGGGTCGAATCGTTTCCACACGAAAATATTCGCCGATTCACAACGACGTAGAAAGTGACAATTGGAAGAGCTCTTGGGGAAAATCACACACACTAATCTATTTGGATCATTTTCTTGGTAATTGGTTCGTGGGTAAAGAGCGTCGAATCGCTGGTAATATCCAAAGATACCCAAGCGGTTTATCCTATCCGGTGATGCGTCCATCGAGGGCTGGTGGGAACGCCATGGCTTCCGGTTATTTTCCCGCTTCAATTTCGAATGGGCTAGCCAGCAGTGTGGTGAATAGCGGTGAGGGTCCTTCTTCTTGCTTGACTTCCACCCTCCCCTGCACCCCTACTGCTTCCACACCACTCCCTCTCTTCTGCCAATGGTTTCTTTTTCCTGCTTGAACCCACCTCGAGTTCTCGTTACCCCTCGATCGGAGTGGTATATCCCGATTGGGAAGCCGTTGTCCCTTGCCCCCCTGTTTTCTCCCCAACGCAATCGGGAAACAACCCCGCGCACTTAAACAGATAAAAGTGAGGTAAAAACGTCGGGCTTGTACCCGCTTACTGTAAATCCGACGCCACCGTCCTAAAAATCCTCGCGTGTTCGAACCGTGATGGTCTGCCTCAGCTGAGTTCTGGCATGCTCACGGCCTTCCAGGTAAGGCGGGGTATGGAGGGGCACTCTCCAGAGAAGGGAAGGGAAGGAGGAAGGGAGGGCGGTAGGGGCATCATCGGGGAGCGAGAGAGAGAGCACTGCAAAAACTAGGGTTACTGAAGCGCCCTCCCATGGCCGTGAACAAGGGAAACCCTCACGATGGCAAGCTGACCCAACCACCGCCGCGCTAACACTTACTTTGTTCCTACTTTTCCCAAAATTTGGATTTCGTTCGATGTCGTCTTCTTCCGCCCGCGCAAACGCTTCCCATTCGGGTAGGGTACTTCAACTTTCTATTTTATTAGTTGTAATTTTCACTTGCGCTTCTCACATATAATTAGCCTACTTAATATTCTTGGGTCATAAAAGAAACTTTTCGAAAATTTATTGGCAGAAAATGAAATTTTATCTTGCTAGTATTAACAACATATATTTTTATTATCAATCATTTATTTTTTTGTGTTTCTTTTCCTAGTTTCGTAATTTGACATAAACTTTAGAAAAAAAAAAATAACTTTATTTAACTACAAGACATTATTACCAAAATATACAAAATGGATTTACAATCCAGTTACTGTTCTTAAGCCTTTTTTTCTTTAATAACTTTTTGTTAATAAGAACTTTGGTTCCTAATATCGTAACTAATGAATAAAATAACCCATTCTAAAATTTAAATGTCTCAATATCATTTATAAATTTGAATAAAACATCTCTTATCTTGCTAGTACTCTTACATTTACTTTTGAATCTTCAAAGTGGCGAATTTCTCGTTGTTTGTTGTTAATTCTCAGTTTATGAAGAGCAAAATTACAACATGTTTAAGGTATGCTAATAGGATACATAAACAAATACATAGACATATCATATTGCAATTTATGACAGCCATAAATGTCAATTACCAACTTACCTTTAAAGATTCATTAAATGGCAGGTAAAATGATTGATTGCCTTCTATTTCTTGAGTTACTTTAACTTCGCAGGTTTTGTTTTAATAAAAGCCACATTATAAATCTTAAATTATGAAGTTTAGAGGTTTTTATAGCTGTCTGTGTGTGAAGTTTGATTGTGTGTAGGAAATGGGAATGCGAAATCTTCAACTTCGTTTTATAAAAATATACATACGGTATTAAAATTCGTTGGAACAGAATTTGGGGAAGATATCATAATGAATAATTTCTTTTTATAATAACTTTTACAGTAATTAGGCCTATGTAAAAAAAAAAAATTGGAGTTTTATATGTACTTTTATATGTTTTTGTACTATGTAAAATATACTGCTGAAGTAACAAGTATAATAAACAAAAATGTTATTATAATTTTCACATATTTTTAAAGTTGTATTTAGGTATAAATTAAGTGGTTTGCTATTTTTTTATATTGTAAACTAAAGTTTGCCTAACAGTGTCTCAATAAGCTATATTAAAAATTAAAAGTTTTATAATCAGATTTATAATTTAATATGCTTTCAGAACTGAAATAACTTTAAAAACTATCGGAAACATGTAAACTTTAGTTAATTTTGCATCCCATAATAAACAGTAATATAAAAAATGTTAAAATTACTTTAATAAACAAAATAAGACATAAAATTTCCCTAAAAAAGAATTCGGGATATATCTGTAATCAAATATGAATCTGAAATTGCTATTAAAAAATCAAAACAAAACAACAACACTTAAATTAATGCGTTAACTTTTTACTGTTGTTTTTAATTTCTTTCCCGTAATTTTTATTACTTTACTTGTACTTAAATTAATAACTGTATATTAGTTTATGCAAGATGAAGATGTATTTCTTATATTTGTTAGAAGTTTATCTCATTTTTTTTTTTTTTTTTTTTAATTATGAACTTAAGTCATTTCAGTCTTGATAAGATTGAGTTTAACAAGTGCGAAATTTGTAATTCTAATCATCCGATGCGTTTTGCAAAAGAGAAGAAAATCATATAAAATATTCTGTAATTATATCTAACAAAGTTTTAACTAAAAGAAGAAATATAATTTAAAAGTAGGGAAAATATTAATTATTACCAACTTGTATTAAATGGTTTTATTGAATTAATTTTACTTACCAACATATCTTTACATTGTTTGCATCTTTACTTAATGCATATAATCTGCAGTTTCTTTGATAACTTTCTTTTATTGCTGCACTTCTTTTATAAAAATAAACAGTTAATATTGTTAATAGTTTTAATAACAAATCATTGTCAGAAGAAAGGTTAGTTCTTTAACTTTGCGTAAATTTTTAGAACTTCAATTTCATAATTTAAAACAGATTGTAATGACCACATTTATATTTAAACTTAAAACCATTACCATTAGTTTTAATTATAAATAAGAAATCGGTTGAATTCTTTAGGCTACTCCAAATTATGCAAAAAAAAGGAGAGATGTTTTCATCAGTTGACTCCCTCTAGCGAGTTATCAAGGCATTAACAAATCTTACATTGATCTGTAGATTCCCGTAACATTTTCTTAATCCTAGATTAATTTTAAGTTTTTCTGTATTTTTTTTTTGTTGTTGTTGTTAAGTTCAAATGCATTAAATCTTAAAAAAAAAAAAGGAGGCAGGATATCTTTATATCTACAAATGAGTGAGATAACGATCACGTTCTTCTAAGAAAGCATTAAATGGTTGACGGAAAAACTTCAGAATGTGTTTCTTGTTTTTCTTTCCATTTCTCCTTAAAAAGTGTTTAATTAAGCGGACATTTCCTCCAAATTTTGAATGAAATAATGTAGTCGAGAAGTAAAGTATTAAGTTTTCTATTCTAAGCTACTAATTTTTTCTTTTAAATAAAATTTCTTCGAATTGTCTTGAGTAAACATTTACGAGAGGAAGAAGTAAAAATTCTTAATCGTGCGTTATTCGCTTTGATAAATTCTGGGATTTTCCCTGTAGACTAAGTCTGTTTAATAACAGTTACTGTTTCGCTATCTTACACTTGCTTTTAAAGGTAAAGTGAGTAATGATTTCCCACATAATAAGAATGTTAAAATAGGCATTTATCATTTTCACTGTTAATAAGAATGTGTCTTTACTATAATAACATAAAAATGAATAATTGAAAATTGAAGAAAATTCACTCTCTCTCTCTTGTTTAATTTTGGAACATTATGTCTTAAGATTAAGAAACGCTACACTTTTATTTATTACTATTTTGAAATTCTAATACAATAAACGCCGAGTATGTAGATAATGTTATTGTTCTAAAACTACATAACTAGCGTAAAATATAATAGAGAAATGTGGTTGGGTTTTAGAATTTCAAAAGCTACAGTTTTGTTATATAAATTTCTGTTTATACTAAAACTTTTTTTTTGGGGGGGGGGGTTATTTCAGACTCCAATTTGCTACAAGAAATTGATAAAATACTCTAGAATATATTTATATATTTCGAGAACTGAAATTAAATTATTGATCCATTATTATATGTTATTTCCTTCCTTTTTGTTTATTTGGTTGTTTTATTTATCTTATTCTTATAAACTGATAGGAATGAAAATATTAAAAATAAAGTAAATAAGTTAAATTATTAAGAATTATTAGGTTTTGTTAGACTTTGCCATAAATATGGAGAAATATGTCAGAAACTGGAGATAGTTTTCATTATCTGTAAAACAATTATTCAGTTAAATGTTTTCTGGAAGTAACGAAGTCTTTTGGCCTATTTAAATTAATATACAAATTTATAATGTAATTTTCAATTTTAAAAATGAGTTTGTGAAGACATTAACTTTGTAAGTCACTCTTGAAAATAATACTTTTGTAGTATTTGTTTTTAAAACTGAGAAGTGAGCGAATTAATATATCTAAGTCCCACACTATTAATATACTTAAGGTAGTGGTTTTTTTTAGTAGTTATGTAACAATGTAGATGTTATAATGTAAAAACAGCTTCATGTAAAGTCATTAGAGACGAAGTTTAGTGTTGAGATCTTCTAAGGTGATTATAGATTATATAGTAGTAAATTTGATTCAAAATTTTGAATATATTTTGATTAGATCTGTAATTAAAATATAGTCATCGACTTTATATTGAACTATATATTATAGAATAAGTGTTCACTTATTCTTTCCCTTGCCTATTAGGCTTGTGTCTAAGTAAATTAGAATTCTAACAGTAAATGAAACTGAATAATATTATTTCGTTGAAAATAACAAATCTGAGTAAAAACATTCAACATAATTTAACAATATTATCTAATAAATCGCTTTGACATTTTAAAATTAAAACTGCAGGAAAATTGCATTATCTTTTAATATACAAATACTTAACTATCTCTTTAGGATTTTAAATTTTATTATTTATTTATAAATTGTCGCATTATGAAAGTCAATTACCACTTCAAGTGTTTTAATATATGATTTATATCCTCGCTTTTTAATAGTAACTTTATATATATAAACAAACTTAATATTTTAAATCAATTTATAGAAGAAAAATTATTTGAGATACATTTAAATCACAATTATTTTTGAAAAAATACCCAATCTATTTCGTAATTATTAACATTCGCAGTTATCCACATTTATTAGCTCAGAGGAAATAATTTGTTCCATAAAATTTATTTAAATTTTAAAATCAAAGAATGTAATTTCATATTTAAAAACTTACAATGCAAAAGGTTTTTTTGATTTTGATTATTTTTTTTCTTTTTTAAAATTTTGAATTACATTTAAATAAATGGGGAGGTGGTTAAATTTTTCTAAATCAGAAATTGCTATTGAATAATTTAAAGATAAATATAGATGGTCCTAATTTTTACTTTTTGTTCTGTTTTTTGTAAAAGTTTAGAAATTTAATGTCGGGAATAACTTAAAACTTCCATTTTCCTGTTAATTAACGTAGACCTAATCGAAAAATTATAGTTATTAAAAAATAATGTTCAGTAATAATAATAATAATAATTACAAGCATGATAAAACGAAAAGAAATAGACGAAATAAAATTGCCACTTTAACTGTTATAAGGACATTATATAAACACTGATAAATAAATGTATCTGTTTTATTTTATTACATATAATCATAGTTTTATAAGAAACGGTATGGTTTAAAAACTAGTATTTTTGTTTTTGTTTTGTTTTTGTTATAAAAATTAGAAGATAATATAGTATTTGTATACGAATGCATTAAAAAACTAAAAATATTATTTGATAAGATTCTGCTATATGGCATTACAAGATTATAATGCCATGTAAGAATGACACAAACAGAGGATTTATATTAACATATTAATTTAGAAAATGCAATGAGTAATATCTCAACTGATCATTACCAAATCAAACAGCAGGAAAATACTAGTAAGGAATTATTAACTACCAGTAGATAAATATTTTATAAATTTCATATTAATGTCGGGATCTTTAAAGAAAAAATGAAATCCAATTTAATGCCGATAGATTTTTAATACTTTTTAAAAAAATCACGTTATGAAAGTATAACAGAATATTTTTATTCATCTGATATAAAATTATAGACGTTCGTCTTTTTTAAATGTTGTTCATAATTTTGAGCTTATTTACATTTGGCAATTATTCGTTATTTGTTATCATTTAGTTCTTTCTATTCTAATGAATTACGGGTTTGTTTTTCTTTAAATATCATTGTAATTTACGATCACATTCTAACATCACTTAAAAAAGAAAAAGAATTTTGGTGAAGAAAAGCGGAAAATTCCTGCAGAAGTTTTATGACGCCTCAAGCCAAAAGCTATGGCTGACGAATTTCTGGATTCAATTCTTCGTCATAGAAACCCGTTCCCAAATTGTTTTAACTCTTAATCAAGGACCAGTTGGGTTACTTGCACCCTCTTAACCAGTTATTCCTTGAGCCATTTTACAACGGAAGTAAAAAAACGCCAAAGAAATTGGCCAACGAAACCCTCAGGTTATGCAAAACACTTTAAAAAAATAAAGTACTATCTGAAAAGCGTTCTAAAATTTGGGTGTAGAAATTCCAACCACAGTTTGCTGAAGTTGAATTTAATTAAAAAATTATAATTCCTGTAATTCAGTATAGAGCGAAAAATACAATGAAGAAATAATTAAGTTTTAAAAAAAACAAACAATAACAAGCTCGATTGAAAACAAAATTTTACGTAACATTTATCCAAATTAATCTATTTATCCAATGGAGAAATAATTAAGTTTAAAAAACCAACAAATTCAACTAAAAACTAAGGTTTTACGTAATGTTTATCCAATCTAAATTAACCAAAGGCTTCGTGATCTAGTAAAGTTTTAACCAAAATACAGTACTTCAGTAATTTTCTAACGTTAAACTCTGTACGGAGAAGAAATCAAATTTTACAATATATTTACAAATTTTACATATATATTTTTTTCCTATTTCTAGATATGAAGCCATAAAATGTCGTAATTTTAACAACGATCTATTGCTTAATAATTCAAGTAAATAAAAACTGGGAGCTACACACACAAAAAAAAAAAACGGAATCTAGAATATATAATAATAAGAAACTTACCTTACTAATAATTCCGGTAAAAATAGGATACAAAGCCAAGCTGAATGAATATTGTAGCTACAATTTGCGTCATAAATTTTATTATTCAAAAAAACTTCGAAATCTACGTAAATGTAATAATAATAGTTTTTAAAATAAATTAAATTACTTAGTCGTATCTCTAAATTTTGTGATCTTGATAAAGTTTTAATAAAGTAGATATTCAAAATACAAACTACTTAAGTTACTTGAATATCTGTATATTCTGATCACATAATCTTGATTAATTTGAATAGTTTACTAAACTATAAAGAAATCCTTTTGCTTGATTATAAAATCTAAAATCATAAATAAAAGGGAAGCTTAGATAATTAAGTTTGGCAGTTTAATATAAAGAATAAAATGAACTGATATTGTTTTTTTTTTTTTATCAGATAAGCTAAATATGGTATAGAGAAATATATATTTTTCTTTTTTATTCTCTATATATATCTGTATGTTTATAACTCTCAGTAAAAGAGCCAATTTAAGTACAAATTTAAAAACGACAAATAATAAACATGTTCGTTAATTTAGCTAAGATTATTTTGACTGCTATTTTTTTATTTAAAAAAAAAAAATCGCATTTTTTTTAAATTTATTGTTAATTTAATACAATTCGATTACACTAGTAACAAAAAAGGTTTTAAGGCTTACATATAGGTACACCAAATTAAGAAAAATAAATTCGGGGCCTAAGATCGCAAAAGCATTCGATTCCATAACCTCTGCTATATAAAAAAAAATAACCACATTATCGACTTGCCCAAGAAGCCATTGTTCAACAATCTTTTCTTAGCGTGCCTTGATTGACAGTAATGCTATCTACAGTTAATGTTTCGAAGCAATAAGCAGCCCTAGAGGCCGGTAGGTTTAACGTCAAGATCTATGGAATTACAGTAAAACGCTCTTAATTAAAGTCTACATTTATAATTTTATTTTTCCAAATGGGAAAAATATGTACCCGAAAATACAAATATCTTTAACAGTTCTTGCAGAAGAACTGACGATTAAATTGTTTAACAGTGTGTCAAAAAAATCCTACTATAGGCCTATCAGAAGAAGAAACTTTCACAATCGAACGAGAGTTAACGGTAAATCAATTTAAAATATTTCGAAATTATAATCGGAAGATTTAAAATATTTCGAAATTATAATCGGAAGATCAACTCTTTTTGCTTACCCAAACATCCATAGAAAAATACTGAGATGTGACTGTTGAAGAATAGAAATTGTCAGTAGGCCTATTTTACGATGCAAGAACACAGCAGATGTCTGCAAACGTCTTCTTCGAGGAAATAAATAAATAGCAATGCAGCCATTGTTAGACTTTCTCCACGTTTTTATAATGCGTCGTTTTTCTCGCTGTAAAGCTTTGTTATGTAAACAAAACATTGCTTTCACTTTACTGTTTTAACGTAACACCAAAATGTAATCAAAACTTATAATGTACGGAGATCTTAAATTGTTATATTAAAAAAGGAAAAACCCCTAATGTATTTGTTGAGATAATTAAAGGTTTTGGGTCAGAAATAAAGTGGGTCTAAAACGGGTCTACAAATTCCCAAATCTAATCAGACACAGACAAAACGACTAAAACTCTGAGATATGAAGTATCTAAAGTTCAGATCACTGCGATTATCTTGAATCATAAGATTCTAAGCAACAGAATGACAGAAAAACACACACAAAAACACTACAAAAACTGCAAACAAATGTTCTGCGAACTACCCTTAGTTTCTATTAAAATCGGACCATAGATATTTTGAGCAATTACTATATTAATCATAAACAGCATTTTTGAGAAATTAAAATGAATAAAAAAATATAAATGCATAATTTTTTTTATATGATCTGCGTAATCACAATGCTTTCTAATTGTATTCTTAAGGTGAAAGAATTTAAGTAATTTTATACATGACACTGCCTAAGTAGCTAAGAACATTGTTATTCGTTGTATAAAGCATCGGAAATCATCGAAAATTGTGTGTACTTCAAGAAATAAGGATTTTTTTTTTATTTTAACTTTCTAATTGTTTTCGCTTCAAATTAGAAAAATAATAAAAGTCCATAAAATAAACCCAAATTCTCTTAATACTGGAAAGAAAATAAAAAATTCTTGACGAAACTTAATACTCTTGATTCAATGCTTGGAAATAGTTAAACGTCATTCTAGATTCTTCTCTTGTGTTGCCTAAAGAAAGGAAGTAATTCGTTAGATCTCGTTTGTCGAAAGAAAATGAAGTGATGTAAACCAACCATATGGTATAAGTCTGCGCAAAGAGAATAGTCCAAGGCTAAAAGTGGAGACGCTTGATCTGATGGTCTTTCTCTCTTCAAGACAAACCATTCTTGTATTTTTAGTTTGAATTTTGCTTAGATCGGTTTTCCCATATATGGTAAATTGGCATTGGGGGTTGATTCAGCTGTTCGGGCTTCTTTGTTGTGTGCAAAAAAGATTGAACGTTTATTTCGGTACGAATGCTCTGTGAGACATGCAAAATCGAATTCGGAGACTAAGGTCGAATACCAGGCGAAAGGATAACTAATAAAAATCTTATATAACTCTCCCAGATTCTTGTCTCCCCTCAGCTCATTCATGACCTTTTATTCATGAGGGTTTTCGGAATAGATAAAAAAATTACACAAGAACTTAGAGCCTTCTTACTCGCAGTATTTCAATAAAAACAGATACAAGTTAAAAGCCTTTATTTTGATGATTATATAACTATCCTTATTAGCATCAGTATCGTGGCATCTTCAGTGGTTCGAATTGCTATCCAGTTTCCATCGATTTAATTAAGTTCACTTTGTAGTTGCTGTTTATATATTATTTAAAGTTTACTTAAATTCGAAAGAAACTCACTTCGAAAAAGACTGCCTTTCCTTTGCACTTAATTTTTTGAAGAAAATATTTCAGAGACAACTTTAAATAGAGAGGATCTGCTGGTCAACCAGAAGAAGATACGTTAAATAGTTTTGACGTTATTAAAGGCAGGATACTCGTCGACATTATAATTCTCTTTCCACCTGAAAATAGACTAAATATTCACGTATGATGATGATAATAATAATTTAAGGAAATCCGAAAATGAAAACAGTTAATTTAACAGAGAATTTATCATACTTGATATTACAATAGCGACAACTTTTATTTTTGAACTGCGAATAGCCAAAAATATCCTTCCTTGTAGAGTCTATTGATTGGGCAATGATGTTATTGCTACTTCTGCAGATGAAGAAACAATATCGGCTTACGATAGCAGACAAATGAATAATAATATTCATCCAATTCAGAATTTGTTTTAACTAACTGTAGCTAAGGATATAGAATACGACAGGTTCTATATTTCTTACTTTTGATAAATATTATTATTCAGTTTTATTATAAACAATACTTATAATACTAAAACAAGTCTAATCTTTTTCAAAAAGATATCGAAGAATAATGTAATACTTTAAATCTACGATGTAAAGGAGAAAAAGGAAGTTTTATTGGGACCGAAAAATTCGTCTAAATAGTTAAGAATGCAGAAGAAATTCATACATATTATGTTCTATGTTTTGAGCTTCTGTATTTTTCTTCAGATCCTCTGTTCAGATCTTAAAGTGATTAGAATTTGAAAAACGCTAAATAACTTTTTATAATTCAATTATTTTTCTCTAAAATATTAACGTCGTATTATCTGACCGTCTTTTAAAATGTCGGTCTATTTTATATCCTTTTAATCTTAAGACTCTATTATTATTATTATTATTATTATTATTATTATTATTACGAAAAAAAAATTCAAGCAAGGTATATTTTCTTTTCTTAATCTTTAAACAACATCTAAGGCCTTTTTTATATATATATATATATATATATATATATATATATATATATAAACAGGCAATGGGGCTCACTCACAAGAGGGCGGGAGAGGGGGCATTTGCCCCACCCTGGAATTTCCAATTTCAGTGTAATTCATATAGATTATTTCTCGCAAGAGGACTAACTGATACAAAAAAATAATGGTAAATTTTATCGTAAATTATTACCTTAGGTTAATTAACTCCTTTTATAGCATTTTACAGAATAAAGTATAATTCTTACCTATTTTTTTTCTTTTACACTGCCAAAATATTTTGTCCCCTCCTGTTAAAGGTTCTGTGGGCGCCCGTGTGAACAGGGGACCGTCTCTACTCGAAATTTCTCCTCTACTAACGACAGTAAGAACTATTAGAGCAGCTTCAGAGAATTTCTCATTAAATCTACCGCATTTTCTGTAAAAAATGTGTAGAACACCAAAATTATGGTTATTAATTATGTATTTTTCTATGTTCAATACATCTAATTTAAAATATCTCTCTTTTGAAAGAGATAACACAGGACTTAAAACTAGATATATCAGTGCAAAGAGATATTTAGATTCGGAACAATAAAGAAAAACAAATATTTATGTTATTCAATTCGAAAGTTTTTGGTTTTTCTGGGCTTCACAGGTAAAATATAAATTGAGAGTTGTAAATATGTAATAAATACATAGAATATTTTTCTTTATGTTCCTCTAAATTCAAAGATTACATGATTTAGATTAGAATGATGTTGACATCATCATTATTACTATTATTATTTATTTATTTATTTATTTATTTTATTTTTGTTTTGGTTTATTTTCTTATTGGAGACAAGTTATAAAATATTTAGTTTTGCTTATAGTATTAATTTTAAAAAGCAGAACATAAGCAGTCAACTAAAAACGTATGAGAAATGATGATTACTTATTTTGATGCTAAACAAAATTAATCATTTTTTTTTTTACTTGCAAATATTAATTTGGTTTAATTTATCTTTCATATTTTTAAATAAAATTTTTGCAATTAGGTTTGTAGAACTTCATTTAGTTTAGATCAATTATTCTTAATTTGTATTAATTACAATGAAAAGCAAGATTTAAAATGTAACTTATATAGTATAAAATTGTTTAATTTTTCAATTAAGTAAATTTTATAAATTTGACTTAATATTTTTAATCTACCCAAAGGATCTTAGATATATAGAGGCGTCAAATTTTCAGATGATTATGAATTATTATCGAACAAAATAATAGAAAACGATATTTCTTATATAACAACTAATTATAATAAGTATTTCTTACTGTCTATTCCTTGAGAGCATTGTTGAGCTAACAATGAAACTGGTGCGTGTTTTCTATACATTCTTCGTGACAATGATTCTTATACTATGACTAACGATTACGACTATGACCTAACAGAAAGCAGTTATACGTCCACGTCATAGTTGGCCTCTAACAATGGTCTCCAACAAGTTTAAAAGACTAACAAATAAGGATTGCTTTGATATAATGTATTCTTATAGACTTACAGTACTATGAAGTCTATTTGTAATCGGCTGTAAAATTATAATTGCAAAATATAAATAGCTCTGTGGAATAAAGTAACAACACTGAACTGATTTCAAATAAACTATTCAAGCATTTTTTTTTATACAAGCTTGAATAATTGATAAAAAAAAAAAAAACGTATTAAGTTTTTCCAGTTGTTTATTTGTTTTTATTTTTTTTCCAGTAATATATATTTTCATTTCTAACTGAATATCATATAATTCAATTAATTCGTATGAATGCTATTAAATTAAAATAGAGTATGTACCTCAAAAAAATAGGTGACAGTCAACTACGACAGATTTCATCTGTATTACAAACAAAATTGAAAATTTATTTATAAAGGCTTTATAATTGTTATTAGACGAATTAAATGAATTCTTTTAAAAGGAGCGACCAATAATAACAATAATGAAATATTCATAGTTAAAACCCATTATCTGGAATATAGTCTTTGACAGACTCACAAGTATTGATTGCTAACCATTGATTATTTGTCATACTGGGTCTATACTTGACTGTTCTTCCTATAGAAGCTGTATGATTTTGAATCATCTTTATAGAAATCGATGTGGCAATGAAGGGAATTTTAATAATCCGTATTTGCAAATACTGACGATTTTAATTAAGAACCTACGTCGCAAAGTGGACTGTGTTCTTCCAATGCGTGATTCTCAAACGCTTGGAGTTTTGTCAATTGGTGAGAGGCGGGGGTGGAGGCAATCAGTGTCTATTAAATAGAATTCGTGTCTACAGTAAGTATTTACCAGAACATAAATAATAATAATGAAAAAAAAAAAAAATGCTTATTTCCGCATTTAGTGCGTTTGGCCAAATAATAGAGACTGTTCCATTGAGTTGTGCCTGTGAATCGAGTAGGGAGGTGTCAATTGGAATGTCCAGTTATTCATGCATCCCAGTGCGTGGGGGTAGGGTCAGGACGCTTCTGACTCAAACTTCATGGATGTTGGGAGTAATTTCACGAGAAACCAAAGGGCGTTTTCCAATGCGTCTCCTGGAAAAAATCCATTTCGGGGGGGGGCAGAGAGTTTTCCAGCTGTGTCTGCTAATTCATTCAAACAATCACGATTTTAATTATTATTATTAAATTTTTCTTTTTTAAATGAGGATTCCGTTTAACTAAGGGTCGATGATTCTATTTCGGGAAAGTTCTGACAAAAAAATGCTTTAGAAAAAAAAAAAAAAAAAAAAAACAATCCCACCATATTTGATTGCGCCGTTAGAAAATAGAAAGCAGCGATTTTACATTATGTTTTTTTAATCAAAGAAAAGAGGAAGTGATTCAGGGGAAAGTTTAATTTTACCGAAACACTGCGACGAAATCTTTGAGTATGCGCTAATTATCATAACGATTTGAGTAAATCAGTATTAAAATATATTTACTTACATTGTTACGTAATGCCTCATGTTCTTTGAGATTCAAATCTTGAAATTTGAAAACAAACTTACGGAATGAATGTCTCAAAGTTCGGATTTAAACAAAATGAAAATACTTTAGTCAATATTACATTCAAATTATTACAATTAGTGCAGATGTAAAGGTTTCGTTAATTTCGAATAACGAAATTGTTGTCTGTTATTACGCAAAGTTAAATTCCTGAATTACTTCATATTGTTTTGTTTGATTTATATTGTAAATTCTAATTGATATCTTACATGATGTCGGTAAATTATTATCGCCACGTATCTGGATGAGAAAGACGTGGATTGCGTAAAGAAATACCTGAAAATTTGCTTGTAAATATAAGTGTTTTTTTTATGGTGTTGTTTAAAAATTTTATGGGATTTTATAAGTGTTGTAATAAAATTTTTATTGTTATTATTACATGAACTTACGATAGATTACATAAGGGAATGTAGACTGAAATATATTTCTTAGAATTTTTTTTCTTATTATTATTATTATATAAATTAGAAGTTATTTTTGTAGAATGATATTTACTAAATCTCTTTACATCCCTTTATAGTTCTATAGAGCTTCTACTTATTCCCTTTTACTTGTACACAAACTTGTTCAATTCATGAAGTCTACTTTATTGTTACCGACATTTAATAAAAATAATCTCTACAACATCAGCTATTCGATAACATAAAAAAAAAGTCGTTTGTCTGCACGTTCAGGTTTACACAAAAGTCAGATCTCTTAAAAAAACAGGCCTTTATTATATATATATATTACAAAGTATCAGTTCTTCTCAATCTGTGGTAAGGTTTTGAAGAGAAAACGATAACAACACGTAATTTCAAATAACTGTATTGGATATAGTATCGCTTCCTTATCGGGAATTAAAAATATTTTAGATACTAGATGAACAGCAATGGACTTTTATTTAAACCCAGGCCACTGTTTAAAGAAGGAAAGGGATCCAATCAGCAATAATGACTTAATTAAAAACGGGGGCGTTATTTTTATAATATTTTTTTATTTTTTTTTTGCAACGCAAAATTAATTGCAACGCAAGAAAAAATAAGAAAAGTTGACAAATCCTAATTGCACTGCGGAGCACAAAAAATTAAGAACCACTGTTATAAATGTACAAATATTTTCTAAATAATATTAATTTATTGTTCTACATTCACAATAAGTATATTATATATTTTTTATTAAATACACTTCATAATAGCAATCCTCCCCCATAACTGTGAAACCTAACATTCTAGATAATTTGCAAATAAATAACAAATAAATAGTAAATTATTAAGCTATAATATAAACAAAAACCTAGATAAAGTTTAGAAATATATATATATATAAATATAACGAAGTTATAAAATCAGTAGAGAAGAACGCACATTTATTAGCCAGTAAGTAAGAATTCGCCTATTAATACGCAATTATTTGATAAGGCTTTAATAGAGCTTAATAAAATATAGTCGATAATATCAGAAAAAGGTGAAGACACTTAAGATATCTAAGCCTCATATACTGGAAACTTAACTATTTGGAATTTGTACAAAACACTAAACTTTTTTATACATTAAAGTTTATTCCATTTCATACGCAATTGGATCTTTACAAAAATTTTAATTTACGACAGTGTTCCTATTTTATTCTGTTTTTAGTTTTGACTAAACTATCAAAATCCCTTAGCAAAAATATTCCTTCTTCCTTAAACTCGGCGTCTAAAATACTTTGCAGAATTCTTGTACGATTTCTCATTAATAAAATGTTAAATGCGTTTTGTTTTCTTAAGAGGGAAAAACAATACGCAAAGAAATCACCTGAATTGGAAAATAGAAGCCAAAAACTGTTTCTTCTTTTTGTTTTGATTAAAATGGCGAGGGGGAAAATGAGTGAACCCTCACAGATGGGTTTGGAAATGGAAGAACAAAAAGTTCGGGAGATAGGAGGGATAAGTGGTAATCGCCATGTCGACTATTTTTAGTAGTCGCTGGTTGATGTGTGTACAGAATGATGGTAAGCGAAAAATATTTGAACTCCCTCAAGAGACTTCGGCTTCGTTAAGCAGGGTTTTGTCTAGCTTTTTTTTTCCTTTGGGGTTTCTTTTTCCACGAACCCAATTAGATTTTAATGAAAATTGAAGATAAAAAAATGTATATAGCAGAAGAATCCTAAAAAGGAATAGCTACAAAACTGATGATAATAATAAAAATCATTATCTTACTTCAGTTATATAATATATGAATATAATGTATAATAATGACATAATAGTCGACTTGCAGAAATGTTCGGGGTTTCTTTATTAACCGGCATTTTATTAACTACAAATGCATTTTTACAACCAAAAGTAGAAAATATAAAATGAACAGATACAAAGGTATCACGATCTGTAATCGTTAGGTTTGTTTGCTAATCTTGATGCTACTAAGATCATTTATCTGAAAGTATTTCATAATCAAAACTCTTTAACATTGAAAATGGGATGTTCTATATAAACTATATGAAAATAATATTAATGTAGTTCGCTGTAACTAAAGATAGAAGCTTGAAATTGTATAACTTTTATTTTTGACATTTTTTGTTGGTAAATTTTGTTTGGAAACTTGTTTTAGAGTGAAAAAGCCTT
Source organism: Thereuonema tuberculata (assembly GCA_023159025.1). Lineage (NCBI taxonomy): Eukaryota > Metazoa > Arthropoda > Chilopoda > Scutigeromorpha > Scutigeridae > Thereuonema > Thereuonema tuberculata. Next base: position 267,329,076 of record JAFIDM010009631.1, on the reverse strand, counting down.
TTCTGATGTTGTAGCTTTTAGTCTGTGAAGGGAGAACAGGAAAAACAAACCCGAAAATTTACTGATTTGAGGATGTTTTATGTTTATAAGACGGAGGAAGGAAGATGCTGCAGAAGAAAACTTATTACCCTTGTCTGTGAATCAAGTTTGCGAAAATTTATCCAAATTTTCAGTTGGTTTGTAAAACGAAAGTCGAAGATGCATTCAAAATTAAAACGTAGAAATGTATGGAAGAAATTAAAAACATCTTTTCTTTTTTATTCCGTTCTACTACTTCTGCTCTATAAGGTTAATTTCCGCAAGGGAGTACAAACCGCGTGAAAAGATACTCACTCTACCCGCATGGAAACGTTCAAAAAGTTCCAAGATTTGAAAGCGCAGCATATCAGTTTACGCTATTATCTGATATCTTCAATGATATATTCCCTTACATTTTTATAATTAATTAAATATCAGCCATCTTCATTTTTTATTCTTAAGTCATGAATAGATCCACTTTTTATTTCATAATTTTGGTAAGTCACAATTTAGATTAGTTTGTACATTTCAATTTTGATAACAAAAACCACAGTTTACACAATATTAAACAAAAACGCAATACTTTTAACTACGTCTCAGAATGACTTTTTTTCACATATGTCCAAGCTAATAAGCAAGATTTATCTTGTAAAAATAAAATTCAAAATATTAACATCAGATATTTTGATTAAAAAAATACTAAAATAAATAAAATGTTATTTATAAAATTGTAAATAAAAAAATTAAGTATGAAAATCGGCCAGTACTTTTAAAATAAAATGGAGAAAAATTGGAATGTTTACTTTGGTTTGAGTTACGTAATAACTCAGCAAAATTAAATATTTACAAATTTTAAAATCAAAATTTCTATTATGATTTATGATGCATTAAAATTAAGACAAACTAAAAGTCATTTTGCCAAATGATAGTAATTTTATAATGGGCAGTAATGAGAAATAGAGTACTAGTCATTTCAGTAAGAATTTCAAACGCATTTCAAATAAGAATATTTTTAAGTACTATTTAAATGTTTTATCGTCAGTATTGGGTTAATTTCAAATTGAAATAATGTTGCTTTTCCTTTAATTATATATATATAATTAAAACCACAGTCTTTGTTTACACAATATTAAATAAAAACACAATACTTTTAACTACGTCTCAAAATGACTTTTTTCACATATGTCCAAGCTAATAAGCAAGATTTATCTTGTAAAAATAAAATTCAAAATATTAACGTTAGAAATATTAAAAATATGTTTATATATTTTTATAGGTTTGAAAATATTTCATTTTGTCTCTTTGCATTTTGATAAAAATTGGTTAATTAACCAGCTAATTCGTTAAGCAACTTCACTGTTTCTTCAATATTTTGTTAAATATTTGCTTAACTAATATTTTATTGTCAAAAATGCAACTGCACTTAATAAAAAGGACAATTTCTTCAAAAAAATAAAAAAAGAAACATGAAACAAACATACATATAAATATTTATGAATGGAGGGATGTTTTTATTTGTTTATTTATATTTTCTTTTGATGGAAAAAAAAATCGAAGAGTTGAAGTACAGTTATTCAGTTTGTGTACACATTTGCGAATAAGAGCGGGAAAGAAAAATGTAGTTGAAGGTCATTTGCTTATGACGCTTAGTGTTATCTCCATAGAGGTAGTAAATTAGCTCTTTGAATCTTTATTGAGTGAACGGAGGCGTAACTTTAGAGGAGAAATACCCCCATGAAATTCGATGATGGGTAGAGGTATTCTTACAGATTTAACCACTATATTTTGCAATGAAACAAGCCAATGCTTGAATCGTCATCGTCCCACCTTTCCACTGAAACCTAATTACCACTTCTCATTTATTTTGTGACGTTTTATCAATTAATCGTTAAATAAAATCTTTTTTGTTTTGTTTTTTATCGAATGTGGCATATCTAACTTTCACTTTCCGTGTTTAGATCTCAGAAATAAACGAAAACTTTAGTACTGAAAGTTGTACGTATACTATTAACAATATGTCCTATATTTTATACAAGCATATTTTTATAAACTGCATTTACTTTATCATGAAACGTTGTTTTCGTAACTATATTGTAGTCACTGAAAATCAAGATATACATTAATATTTATGGAGAAAACTAATATGCTAAAGTTCAACATCAAAACAAATCACGAAAATTAAAAATTTGTTAGATTAAAATGAGAAAAAATAAAATATCGGTAAGTTAAAAAAAAAAAAATATATGACACTGTAACAAAGCAAGACTTTGTGGCAAATAAAAACCATAACTAAATTTAGTTGCTTTTCGTTCATCTTGCTTTTATAATTTTATTTCATTCCGTTTTTACAATTCTAAATCTTATTTTTGCTTTGAAATTTAGTTTATGATAATTATTTCTAAGAGATAAGTTCATTAAAGAACTACACGTTTTCCAATAAGAAAGCCTTTTCTTTTTTCTTTTTTTTCTATTCCTTAAAAATTTGAATTGTTTTTGATTTTTGTTTTTAATGATGTTGACTCTTTATATTTAAAATTTCAACACTAAAATCTGATTTAAAATCAAATTATCTTAGAATTATCACTTTCATCAATGGCGTTACTTGATTATTATTCTTAAGTATAATTGGAAGATTTCTCTTACAATTCATTAATGATTCAATTAGAATGCACTTACAAAAAAACTCTTTTTAATTTATTGTTTCTTTCTTCCAATTTTTTTTGGGTAGGCTTCCATTTTGCCGAGGTGGCCTTGCCGTTACACCTTCTCGTCGTAAAACAAAGTAGATAACCTGATCGAGCAAATTCCTTTACCTATCGCACCAGTCAATGAATGAAGATAGTTAGTACACAGTTGAGTAGCTTTGTAGCCTCCAGTCGTGAGTCTGTAGTTTTCTCTGTAATAAGAATACGACCGCCATCAGCATTCAAGCCTTACTAGTTTATTTGGCTAATTCATGAATGCCTGTAGGTGTCAACATGTTGGGCTTGCATGTGCACAGAATTTTAAGAGTATTGTAATTAGGATTCAAACCAGAAGTAGAGAGGGAAATAGTTACATAATTTCTAGAACACATACTTTAGAGATAACGATAGGCCTACCTGTAATAAACTATTCGCAATATCTTTGTATTTTCTTCCTTTTTTTTTTTTTTTTTTTTTTTACTTGAGCAATGCCTAATCACAAACATTTACAGAAATTATATTTAATCCGAAAATAAATGGAGAGTAAAGAAGGAAAAAAAAAGGTCTAAAACAATTACATTACAATCACAGTTTAGATTCACATCTAAAACACATATTTACTATCATTTCTTAAAATTTGTCAGCCATGTAAAGAGAAATTTTATCTTTTTATTTTTTTTTTACATATTAATTTTAAGTATCTTATTGTATTTGTAACAATTTTATTCGACACGGTTAACAAAAAAAAAAATATCTATTGAGATTTACTTTTTTTTATTTTAACGCACAGTTGTAAACTGTCGTATTGGAAATATCACTAATGTATTTATTTGAAACGAGATAAGCTTATCATTATTAATTATCTGGTGTATTTTTTTTTCCAAAAGGCCATTGAAATGACCATGAACTTCTGTTTATATCAAAAATACAAGAGTATATGTTCTTTTTTTCTTCTTCTTTGTAATTACATCGTTCTTTTAATACATCATTTTATTAATTTCATCTGCTTATTGCAGTATCTCTCAAATACCCACATTAACAGGCAAAACCATTTGACGTAACTGTGGGATTTTCATACGTATGAGGAAAATTTACAGAAATGTAAATAAATAGATCTTCTTTCTTACATTAAATGTGCAGTTACATCAAAATGAAAATAACTGCTAATGTTAAATCTAGAATGGGTGATCATATTTCTTTGCTGTGGTAATTTTATTTCTATTTTAGAACCTAAAAAAAAAAACTCGTTTTTTTTGTTTTGTTTTTTCCCGCGCAAAAAACATGAAAGAATGTGATTAAAAAAAAAAGAATAATAATAATAAAATGAATTCCTTTCTATTAAAATGAATAAAAAACCACACAATTAACGGATACATAATATATTTATCACAGATAAAAATAAAATCTTACTCTTTTTCTTCGTTGAAATTACTTCTCCGGAAATTCTTTGATACATTGTTTATTTCAAAATATAAATGGAAACCTTTTGAAATCTCCTAAGTACGTCGAAAAATAAGAACAATTGCACAGATCTAAAATTATCTAGATATTTGAATTTCTTTGGTATTTAAATAATACATTACTGTAAGCAATTAATGTAATTGGATGTAACCATATTCTTTGAATTGGTATTAATTATCTTAAGATAATTACGTTATAAGATATTAAACTTACTCTGAATATAAAAAGAACTGTTTTCGTAACATACAGATATGTATAAAAAAGATTTTTCAACCTAAGATATGTGTTTCTGTTTTATCAGAACTAGGAATATCTAGTTATTTCTAAAATTGTTTTTAATGCCTATATTTCCCGATGTTTTTCTGGCAAAGAATCCAATAAAAGAAGGAAAGAACTTGAATTAATAGAGGATTTTGTTGATGGAATGTCTGTAAGCAAATATGCGTTCAGAAATAAAGCAGCGGCATCACAGAGCCTAGTAAGTGTTACGGATTGTTGTTCTTTATGAAGGCAGTTCTTGCTCTCTTTTTAATATTGCGAACAGAAGGAATTTGAAATTTAGAAGAAGCCACCGTTCCATTTCTCTGCTACGGGAACTACGAACAAAGCAATAAAACGACGGGAAGAGATAGGAAAGTCATAGGCCTAGCTTCGTGCCGCTCGTAGGAGGCACAGTCCGTACCCGCTGACCCCGGGCACGAAGCCTGTCTTTCCCGAGATTTCACAACTCCAGTAGTTATCTATCGATACCGATTCTCCCCAGAACATCGTTAGGAAGAAAGGGAGAGAATAAAAAAAAAAAAATAGAAGAAGAAGAAGATAAAAAGCAGCTTCGAAATAGACGATTGTGCAAAATAATGCTACGTCGGAAGTCATTCGCCGAACGCCGACGGAGTTGTATGGCGGCACCGGTCGAATTGCAGCCGATCATCAGGCTCTAGGAACTGAAGATGGTTCGAAAACAAACAAAAAAAAACAAAAACAAAACGAAATAAATAAATAAAAATAAGAATATCGCGGCTGTGCAGAAATCAGAAATATGCACGCTAGAGTTTGGTTGCTTTTTTTTTTCTTTTTCGGTTGACTCAAGGGTTCTCCATTGCAACGGAAACTCACTTAAATGTCTTTGGAGCAGTGTCACTGCCGTGAATGAGTCTCAGTCTGTGACAAACAATGGTATCGTTGTTGTTACCGAAACGTTCGACAAAAAAAACCAACTCCGAAAGAACTCCCAAATCCAACCCATGGGAAGAGAGGCAAAATGGGGGATCGTTTCCTCGTATCGCTCTTGTGCACCGGAAGCACTTCTGGACAGCCGTTTCTTGCTATTATCCTGGCTTTGTGCTTATTTTTATCACTTAAATCCTTCTCTTACGATCCATCCGGATAACTATTTAATTTCTGTACAACTATAAAAACGCTCTGTTTGATATCAAAGTAGGTTAATTTGCGATAAATACGGGGGAGGATTTAATTTTAATCTTTCAGTTTTAATTTTGATTCCACTTCTCAAAAAAAAGATTATTTTTTTTTTCTTTGTTTCTTTCGGAGTTTGCAAATGTAAGATAGAATTGCTAATATATTGAAAACAAAATGAATTCAAACAAAACGTTCGTATTCATATTTGCACAATTGTTAGAAGTGAAAAAAGGCATAACGAATTAAGTGATTTCGGATTAATTTTTTTTTTAAGCACATCTTGATTCAACAAAATTTCGCCCCCCCCCCCCTCTCCCTCATACTCAATTTGTATTGCGAAACGTTACAAAACATTTTTTTGTCTTAAGAAGTTTCCACATTTATTTTGGTGGGTGAGGAGGGACTGTTACATTATTCCTTGCGACTATATTAAGAAAGATTATTATTTGGGGAAAAAATGGTAAAGGGGGGGGAGGGTCAAACCCCCTTCAGTGATAGCAAAACATGACAAGGTTCCATTTATTTATTTATTTTTTTCTTACGTATATGTTGCGTTAAAGAACTTGATTTTCTACGTAGTTACAGATTTAACTAATAATGATTTTCTATGTGGTTATTATTCGTATTTCTGATGGAAAGAAAATCTAGATGTCTTATCCTAGTTCTTAAAGAATATATATATTTCTTTTAATTATATGTTATCCGTCGAATCAAATACAAAGTCAGCTACTGACCGCTTCCATTCCGGCTTGCTTTTTATCACGTGACTATTAGTGGATTGGTCATACGCACGAGCCACGATGAAGGTGTCACGTGAAAGTGGATCAAAAAAAAAGGGGGGGGGGGGAATCAGAATGCTTCCCAAAGACCGCAACGATTATCTAATGGTTTAAAAAAAAAGGCTGCTCAAAATTAGCGGAAGAAGTTCTCACAAGCGAATGACATTTGCGAAACTGATATTCGAATAACTCATATTTTTAACATGAAATTTTTTAATTTCTTCCTATTATGTAAGAATGAATATAAGAACGAATAATTCTAATATCTTTAAAAAATCATGAATCTATATATTGCATCATTATTTTCCTATAATAGGCCGTACACTGCATTTGACATTATAAGGAACATTCTTCATTCATTATCCTTTCAAATAAAATATGAAATCTCTATTAAAAAGACTGCAATCATCTACATTAGGAAATGCTATGAAACTATCATTTTCAACTTCTAGGATTCTGAGCGGGTACATTAATACATATGTTATAAAATGATAGATTTTTTTTTCTTGAATTTTCTAAAAAAAATTCATTGAAACTTCTATTACAACAAGCGATAGTTAATCTACTTCATTTGAAATAATTTAAAATCTCGGCTTTTTCATAGTTTCTTGAATTTGGAAGTATGCAAAGTTAGGAAAAAAAAAATCAAAACATTTCACTAAACCTTTGCATATCAAAAAATGATAATCCCTAAAAACTTTATTTATTTACGGCTTGGCAAGAATAGAATTAAATGATTTCAAGCAATGATAAACAAATCATATTTAATTAAAAGCAAACGGGGGGGGGGGGGAATAAGAAAGTACTCGAAACCTTTCCCTCCCACAAAATATTACATTTGAAATTTCCCGACTTCTATAGATTTAATCTTCCATTTAAAAAGGCTATCTTGGCTACAATATTTCTTGCAAATTATAAACATGAAAAACATTAATGAAATAATTATAGCATTAAATTGGTTTAATAAAATGATCTTTGGTTCTAACTGTAAAATTTTATCGTTTTGAACTAGATAGTCTTCAGTTATTGTTTAATTTGTAACATAGTAAAAGTATGTGTCACTTTTGAGATAAATAAGTTAATTCAGAATATTAGAACATTGTAAAATAAATGAAATAATTCTTATTATTTTCTTTCTTTGTTTTTTATAAATTTTATTTGAAACTGCCAGAGTAACCGAGTACGAATTTCATCAATTATCAATTCTGGATCTTCTACAATGCTATGTTACATTTCAAACTTTAATTTTCTTGTATTTCACGTACTATTGTTTAATGTAATTGAACAATGCATTATCTATTCTTATAAATATCTCTCCTTTTTTTATACATAAAATAAAGTTACAGCGAACTTGGATTGTTACGCAATGATTTTATTGTTTCGATTTCTTCTGGAAAATTATTCCAGAATTTTCTTTATTGAAAAAGCGTCATTGCCAATAGATATTTAAGACATTTTCAAACTTTCTCTGTTTGACATTCGAATTCAGTATCGAAAATGAAAACTGAATCATTAAATAGTAAAGATATGTTATGAAATTAGTAAGAACTAATAAATAAAATGTTTTTCTAAATTTGGTAGATTCTCGTTCGACGAAATTCTTGACACTTTAGGTAAAATCTACAGTCAGGTGTCGTTAATATATCAACACTGGTCAATGTCAGGAATTTTGACGTTCTCAAACTCTTCCGGAAATGAATACAGTATGGTTTTATAACTCTTTGGTTTTATAAATTGCTTTTTTTTTTAAAAAAAAAAAAGGCTGATTTGGTGACGAATTTAGAAATATACTAAACAAAATGATTTGTCAATAAGAATAACAATGTTAATAATAAATTTTTCGTGAATTTTTGCTAAATACTAAATAGATATATGCTTTTTATAATTATATATTTAATTATTTGTAGTAATCTTAAAATTCATCCGTGATTTTTAACCTAATTTAAAGGCATTTTGTAAAACTTTTAATTAAAAACCGTAATGCTGTTAATTGATACAAGATATTCTTAAAAATATAAATTTAAATAACTAAGTTTATTTTTATAATAATCACAGAATCACAGGTTTTCATTTTTCAATTTGTTTTTAATGGTGGCTTCATATTAAACATTTAAATTAAACAAGGTTATTAGTTTTAAGATAAATGTCCAAAACCGTATCAAATATTAGAATATAGCAGAAAAAGAGATATAGTATTTAGAGTAATAATTTTTCTTTTTAAATTTTTAATTCTATTTATTGATTAATTTCATTTGTGGCGATGATTGATTCTAAAGTGTATATTGTAAGGCTTACGGTACTAACTACAGTAAATATAAAAAATAAATAGAAATCTCTTACCGGTCAGATAACCATTCTTCTGTCTTCGCTTTTTATCAAGTTCTAAAAGACAAAGTAAAGAAAGGAGAGGATGGGAAAGAAAGGACGACGAAGAGAAGAAAAAGAAAAAGAAAGAAAAGATCATGAATTTTTTCATTATTCAAAATCCACAACAAGAATCACAAGTTTAAAGGAAGGAAACGGGAAATACAAACATCATCTTTTATTCTGGAAATTTCAAAGGATGTAATAGTCACTTGGGTTATGAAAGATACGTGAGAAATATAATAAAAGTTATCAAAATCAACACTTGAAAAAGTAAAAAGAAAATGAGGTTCCTTATTAATTATTATTATAAAAATTCTGATAATATAATTAATTTAATTATAATTATTATCAATTGTATTTTAATTATAATTAGAAAATGTACTTTAAAAAAATGATTTCTTAGAATTTAGGATTTTCCTATTTATTTTTTGTTTTTTTTTTTCCTTTTTAATAATTTTAAAATAAAATTTCCGCGTTTATTTTTTTTTATTTATTTAATTTATTGCTTTCTTTAGTTGCAGTAATTGTGAAACTGAAAAGTTCAATAGCGCCATAATAATAATAATAATAATAATAAAAGCGTCATTGCTGAATATAACTCAAGGAGGAATAGGTTTACAAGTTTCCAATGTATGTAAATATACATCATTCTAAATCGCATTCAGTTCTTTCCATTCGGAGATTTGAAAATAAATAAAGAAAAAAGAAAAGCTTATTTTGGGGAACTCATTTTCTTTCCAAAATCTCACAAAATCCTTTCTTCTCACTCAAAAAATAAATGAGACTTGTCATACAACGAAGGCTGCATTTTGAAGAGTTATCATCAGTTCCTCCTTAGATCTACAGCAAGACAATCCTATTTTTTTGATGAAGGACAATCATTAAAGAGAACTTTTTATAACGAAATCGGATTAATACCCAAAGATACTTTCAATAACTACTTAAAAAAAGTCTCCATATTAAGCCTTGAATTTTTCTGTTCTTTTCTGTTCCTGTTATTAGCTCAAAATGTTAACAAACGACATAAGACCTTTCTTATTTCTGTTAAGTCTTGCAAATTGCAAGTTTGGAGCTTAGCAGGACCGCAGCATCTTTTGAGCGATTCAGAAGAATTGTAAGACTAATACTTTTTGTAAGTTAAGATCTGATGGCATAATTTAAAATAATAATGATAATAAGAGTAATAATTTAAAAGTTATTAATTACATGAAATTCAATATACAGGCGGGCCCCGGGTTACGGACAACCCGACTTACGGCGTTCACTATCTACGAACGGGTTCCCAAGGCTCCCCTTAAGGATAATTTTAATTGAATAATTAAATTAATAATTCGGGAACTATTTCTTCTGCGCATGTAAACAAATCCGTATGGCGTAAGAGGTTCGTTGGAGTAGCATCTTTAGGCTAGGGGCTACTCTCATTGTTCATAAGGTCGCTTACGCACAGCATCACTTTCGTCTTAACTTTTTTATTCGATTTTATAGTCTGTGTTTACTCTTATGACTATGCCTCCAAGATAATACACTGCAATATTATTACCATATATGAGCCGTTATAGTATTGTTATATGCGCTGTTCCTCAGGGATCCGAGTTACATACAGATCCGACCTAAAGACGTTCTCAGGAACGTATCTCGTTCGTAACCCGCGGACCGCCTGTTCTTAAATTATTAAGAATATCTTAATGCAAATCAGCAGCAAATGTTTTGCAATGAAACTAAAAACTATCACAGCTAGTGAGCCTATATAAAGCTTTTAATAATCCAGTAGTAAGATCATAAAGCTATTCTAATACGAAAACGGGATTTCATAACAACAATTTCAAATAATAAAAAAGCAAGTATACTGAGTTTGCAGCTTTTCGTTGGTCTGTTTGTGTTTTGTTTTGTTTTATTTTTATAAAAATCATAAATAAATACGGTTCCATTATGTAAAGTAATGTACAAATAAATTGTAATCTCTGTGGATCTTACTCGTTCAATTGGATTTTAATAAAAATAAATAAAAATATTTTAGAAATATTTAACACAATTAATAATAAATTAATAATTCCAAACCCTATGTCATTAAGTAACTGCTCAAACAAAATTCAAATAATAACATTACTTTGAAAATAGAAATTTCTGGACAGGAATTAGTCTGTAATAATACATATTTTAAAGCAAAGTTATAGGTTTTCTTAGTTATAAAGCTCTCATCTATAGAATTTTCTTTGCTTACATAGATTTTTGTACAGGTCTTAAGTAAAACCCATAAGATCTTAAGAAGTATTAATATAGCAATTAATTAGGAACGTTAATAGAATGTTTTAGTTAAAAATGAAAACTTCGAGTCTATTGCAAAAATCTAAATAATTTCTTAGAAAAATGATTAAAATAAGTCTAGAAATAAATTTAATTTCATTAATCAATTGCCTAAGAGATATTTCAGCTTACTACAGATTAACTTCAGTCAAATTTGACTGGAGCTGTTTCAGTTTTTATGTAATTTTTATTAAGAATTATCAAGAATTTAAAAGTTTGATACCGCCAACTGTTAGCCGTGATCAAATGAAGAAAATGTCTGGGCAAATCAGAGAATTATTTCAAACTTGAAATATCCTGTTATAATTCTGTGGAATTTTCTCGAAGTAACATATATTTTAATGAAAATTTATTTCAAACAACATTTTAAGAAATATAGGCTTAAGAACTTCTTGTAACTCAGTAAAACGAATAAAACCCCGATTTTAATTACCGCTATATCGATATTCCATATTTTATCCGTTGTTTTTGTGGCTTTATTGTGAGGTGCTTTATATTCTTGTTATTATTAAAGTAAAATTTTCCAAATTTTAAAAATTGCTAATATTTAGAATTGCTGAGTTCCTTATGAAAAAAAAAAATTAATATATACCATCTCATAATGCCTGCATTTATTTCTGTAATAGCATGTGCTCTGACGTCGTTAAAATTCCTTGCCTTGTTTAATGACAGCTATCATTTCTTTAATGCAGATTATAGTCAATTCATTAACCACACGAATAAAAATCAAGCCATAAAATACGAATCGACCTTCTGTATGCTGAAAGCCGTCAGTCTTCATTAGAAGTCGATCACAGTGAGGTTGACTTGAATCAAAACAATAACCGCCATTGTTGAAATATCCGGGGGGGGGGGGGCCTTTTTTTTTTTTTTTTTTTTTTTTTTTTTTTTTAAAATAAAAAATTTT
>JAFIDM010009631.1:267304141-267317037 GCA_023159025.1 Thereuonema tuberculata | reverse complement strand
TTTTTTTTTTTTTTTTTTTTTTTTTTTTTTTCAGAAACAAATAATTTGAATTACGAAGATGTAATTTATCATAGATTTTACATTGTTAGTAACCAAGTGAAGAAACACAGGAGTAATGTGTGTCTTCATTTATCTTTTTTAATTTTTATTAATTAAAATAATGTTTTTAAGGAAAGGTGAGGTTCATATGTATATGTGTGTTTTCACGAATAACAGTTGAACCAGTGAATGGATCCTCTTGAAACTTGGCGTGCCCATTCACAGACAAAAAGCGATCTAAGGTTTATTAGCTGAGAATCTTTTACGTGCAATTTCTTGTCGAGAAATTTGCAGGTGAAGATGACAAAAGTTTCTCCAAACTTTCTTTAGAAACGAAACGTCGATGTGTAACAATGCATAATGAATGTATTGAGTAATCCATTGTCATTTACGCTTGTTTCGGTAGGATTAAAAGTAATTAAGAGTTAAACCATTTACGGATTCAATTAATTTTCAGTAAATGAAAAATTTGAATATTGTAACAGTTTGTATATAAATATTTTTAGAAATTATTTATTTATCTGTATTTTTGTAGAAATTACTTATCTATATTCATTTTTATCCTTAACCGTTATTTATTGCTTTGCATTTCCTAATTACTGATGTTAAGAAAAATAAACAGTACAACTGTTAAAAGCACTTTGGTTTATATATAAAGTTAAAAAATTACAAAAAATATATAATTACATGATTTTACGGTGCTCAGGAAGCTTTTCAAGCGTTTTTGCAACGCTCTTCGTCACCTTCGTTACAAAAGCGCTTCAAAAGCTTCCTGAGCACCGTAAAATCATATAATTATATATTTTTTTGTAATTTTTTAACTTATGTGCTTTTCACAGTTGTACTATTTATTTTTCTTATGATTTATAATTAAGCACGTTAAAGTTCTTACTTAATTACTGATGTTCTGTTTATTCTTAAATTCTTTTCCGTTGTATCTGTTAAATCATTTAATTCATGTTCTTGTCCAATCATTCTGTATGTTTTTAATTACTTAACCAATCAAATCACACTATGTAAATACTATATAAACCAATTTTTTCGTTTAATAAATTAATTCAGTTCAGTTCCAGAACTTGACTCGTTGTCTTTAGAACCCTAAGATTCCCCACAGACACCATTACAATACGTTGTTTGTATTTTGCAGGTATTCTGAATATACGACACTTTTCCTTCGGCTGTAGAATAAAAAAAGGCAATGTTTAACTGAAGGTGTTTCAAGAATTTCTTATTTATAAGTAGATTAGAAGTGTTGCATAAGCATAAGGAAAATGTTTGGTCATAATTCCACATAATAAATTACTGAATAAAAATTTTAAAAAGTCATCCTACAATAATACATATTTTATTCACTTGATACCTTATTCAGAATTTCATTAAGTAATTAAGAATTAATTAATATTCGAGTTATTCATAAAACCGCAACGAAGCATTAATGTACTGGAAATCCACAGATAATAGCTGCATTGTAAGCATGGAGTTGGAATTCTTTTGTTTGAGACGCCCTACAAGATTACGAATTCCTGCAACTTGTATGGGAAGTCAAGTACATCCTTATGTGTACGTACTTACTTTCTTTTAGCTTTATCAATCACTTTCTATTACAATCTCTACTTGTAATAAAAAAGCATGTCTTAATATAACATAATGATAAATTAGGATAACACACTATAACTTTTAAAAACATGTACAGAAACTTTACAGTTTCGAAATAAACATTCGTCTTCCTTCATCAGTAAGAATATTACCAATACTACAGTTATTTTTCCTTTTTTGTCGCGTTCTCGTATAGTTTAGGAAACGATTGAGAAACTATATGAAAAATCGTGTAAATCTTGTGGAACTCTAAAGTCACTGATCGAAGTTAGTGGCACTTCTCGAATAAGAATAAGCTTCGGCGAATTACGAAGCCTTCTGCGGGGGTGACAAATCAATCTCCACGACAGCTCAGATTCAAGTGCGCAATCATACAACGATTTCAGTCTTTTCTCAAAATATATTTAACCTCAGAAGGAAGTTAGCGAAGGTAGGTTGACTTTCCCATTGATGGACGGCGTTTTCCGATAATATTGAATATAAATAAACTTTTCAATGTAACTTGAAAACTGAAAGGGAAAAAAAAACCCATTGAAAATCGATGACAGCACTGGGTCCTGTGACTCTGGCGAATTCCCAAAACAAAATGCAAATGAAACATAGGTAGTGGGATTTCAGCATCTCCCAGTATCTGAGCAAAGATTTCCAAAAAAATGTTCATCACACCCGAATTTGTCTTCTTCTTTTCTCGCATTTCAAATTTCTATTGACCATTGCTTGTTTCTATTAGACTTCACCGCAGTACTGAATATTTGATGCTAGGGTGACTTAATAGGAAGAAAGCATAAGACAGGATCGCCGTTAGCTACCGAAAAATGGTTTATAGAAAGCTAAAACGGATGTAGAAGATCAATACACTAAAACATATTTTTTATATCACTAAGTATTATTATGGTCAAAACATTATTATCGTGTATTCTATCGCATGTAAGTATTAAATAGCAGGTTTATGGTATTCCGAAGATATGCTGAAAATATTTCTTTATCTGAATCCATAATTTAAAATCAGTATTTTATAACTTGAGTGACTTTATTACATTTGCTATATTTTGTTAAATATTAAATTTTGGGAATGACTTTTTATAACTTGAGTGACTTTTTTATATTTGCTATATTTTGTTAAATTTTAATTACTGCGAGCGACTTTTTATAACTTGAGTGACTTTTTTTATATTTTATATATTTAAATATTAAATACTGCGAGTGACTTTATTATATTTGTTATGTTTTGTTAAATATTAAATACTGAGAGTGACTTTTTTATATTTTCTATATTTTGTTAAATATTAAATAATGGGAGTAACTTTTTATAACTTGAATGACTTTATTATATTTGGCTATATTATGTTAAATATTAAATACTGGAAGTGATTTTTTATAACTTAAATGACTTTATTATATTTGCTATATTTTGTTAAATATTTAATATTGGGAGTAACTTTATTATATTTGCTATATTTTGTTAAATATTAATTACTGGGAGCGACTTTTTATAACTTGAGTGTCTTTATTATATTTGCTGTATTTTGCTAAATATTAAAAACTGGCAGTGCCTTTTTATAACTTGAATGACTTTATTTTATTTGTTATATTTTGTTAAATATTAAATGCTGGAAGTGACTTTTTTATAGTTTCTATATTTTGTTAAATATTAAATAATGGGAGTAACTTTTTATAACTTGAATGACTTTATTATATTTGGCTATATTATGTTAAATATTAAATACTGGAAGTGATTTTTTATAACTTAAATGACTTTATTATATTTGCTATATTTTGTTAAATATTAAATACCGGGAGTGACTTTATTATATTTGCTATATTTTGTTAAATATTTAATACTGGGACTAACTTTATTATATTTGCTATATTTTGTTAAATATTAATTACTGGGAGCGACTTTTTATAACTTGAGTGACTTTATTATATTTGCTGTATTTTGCTAAATATTAAAAACTGGCAGTGCCTTTTTATAACTTGAATGACTTTATTTTATTTGCTATATTTTGTTAAATATTAAATGCTGGAAGTGACTTTATTATATTTGCTATATTTTGTGAAATATTAAATACTGGAAGTGACTTTTTATAACTTGAATAACCTTAATTCGTAACAACTTACTTCTTCTAATATATAAACAAATCAAAAACATCGTTTCTTACAGTATTAAACAGCTTTATGGTTTCTCAATATTTCTACACCCTGAACTGGTATTTTCTTCAGGAGAAATATTTTCTTCAGGAGTTCAGGGTGTAGAAATATTGAGAAACCATAAAGCTGTTTAATACTGTAAGAAACGATGTTTTTGATTTGTTTGAATAACCTTATTATATTTGCTTTATTTTGTTAAATATTAAATACTGGGAGTGACTTTTTATAACTTCAATGACTTTATTATATTTGCTATATTTTGATAAATATTAAATACTGAGAGTGACTTTTTATATTTTCTATAATTTGTTAAATATTAAATATTGGGAGTGACTTTTTATAACTTGAATGGCTTTATTACATTTGACTATATTTTGTTAAATATTAAATCCTGGGAGTGACTTTTTATAACTTGAGTGACTTTATTATATTTACTATATTTTATTAAATATTAAATACTGGGAGTGACTTTATTATATTTACTATATCTTGTTAAATATTTCATACTAGATTAACTTTATTATATTTGCTATATTTTGTTAAATATTAAATACTGGAAGTGCCTTTTTATAACTTGAATAACCTTATTATATTTGCTATATTTTGATAAATATTAAATCCTGGGAGTGACTTTTTATAACTTGAGTGACTTTATTATATTTACTATATTTTATTAAATATTAAATACTGTGAGTGACTTTATTATATTTGCTATATCTTGTTAAATATTTAATACTGGGAGTGACTTTATTATATTTGCTATATTTTGTTAAATATTAAATACTGGAAGTACCTTTTATAACTTGAGTGACTTTATTATATTTTCTTTGTTTTGTTAAATATTAAATACTGGGAGTGACTATTATATTTACTATATTCTGTTAAATATTAAATACTGGGAGTGACTTTTTATAACTTCAGTGACTTTATTATATTTGTTATGTTTTGTTAACTATTAAATACTGGGAATGACTTTTTATA
Organism: Thereuonema tuberculata; assembly: GCA_023159025.1. Taxonomy (NCBI): domain Eukaryota; kingdom Metazoa; phylum Arthropoda; class Chilopoda; order Scutigeromorpha; family Scutigeridae; genus Thereuonema; species Thereuonema tuberculata. The sequence continues at coordinate 267,312,270 of JAFIDM010009631.1, read as the reverse complement.
ACTTCAAGTGACTTTATTATATTTGTTATAATTTGGTAAAAATTAAATATTGGGAGTGACTTTATTTATATTTGATATATTTTGTTAAATATTAAATACTGGAAAGGAAGAAGGATAGGAAATACGTAAGAGATAAGTAAGTAAGTAAGTGTAAGTATAAATAACAGGTTTATGGTATTCCAAAGATATGCTAAAAATATTTTTTTTACCTGAATCCATAATTTAAAATCAGTATTTTATAACTTGAGTGACTTTATTACATTAGCTATATTTTGTTAAATATTAAATTTTGGGAGTGACTTTTTATAACTTGGGTGACTTTTATTATATTTGCTATATTTTGTTAAGTATTAAATACTGGGAGTGACTTTTTATAACTTGAGTGAATTTATTATATTTGCTATATTTTGTTAAGTATTAAATATTGGGAAAGGAAGAAGGATAGGGTATTTCCTTATGTATTTATAAGAGATAAATTAAATAATAATTTTACTCAAAAACATTATTGTATTCTTTGACAAAACTACGCACTTAAAAAAAGATTTGGGAAATTTATTAGTTATAATGATTAAAGTATGGCAGGAAAGACAAATCCCCAGTCTCGAATCCTTTAATTGGTTATTTAAAAAGAAAATTGAATGTAATTAAGAAAGTAATTTTTGCGGAAATGTATAATTTGTCTATATATAGTATTTTTTTTTTTTAATAAGCGTTTTAAGTAAATAGAAGCATTATAATCTTTTGAATCACAGTGTTTAGATTATACTGACTACATAACCCCACCACCTACTGAATTTTTTGATTTGTCTAAAACTTAAGTGATTTATAATTTCTAAATAAATTTGCCTAATTTGTTTTTGAAGTAATTTTTGGCAGTAAAAACAAAATCTTTTTTATAATGCACAGCAACCTTTTTTTTTTTTTTTTATTTTTTTTATTTAATGTTTAAATTAGATAAGTTGTTTTAGTTTTTTTTTTTTTTTTTTTTTTTTTTTTTTTTAAGGTTACTATAATTTATACATTTATTATTTATTTTTTCTCAGATTTACTTAAATTCAATTGTAAAATCAATCAGTTGACGTAATTTGGTAACTTGGTTCTCTGTAAATGTGAAAAATTAAATAATTATAGATAGAAGAGCTGTAAAATATTTTTAAAGCTATATTTATCGGAATGGAGCCACCATTACTCCATCAATTGTCCCCTCAGCTGATTTTTATGATCCATTTGCTCCATAATCCAACTCTTCCTGATTTTCATTATTTTTCCTTCTCTTTTGTTTTAATTGAAGTTTTATTCTGAACTTTTCTTCCGCTTTCTTTTGTTTTTCAGAATTTTAATTATTATTTTTTTTTATAGATTTAAATAAACTACAAGCACATTTATGAAAAGGTAGCAAACTTTATTATTATTTTTTTTTTTACTTTTTTTATTAAAATTTGTATTTAAGTTTTAAGTAACTTTAATGCCTTAATAATATCATTAGATTCAAGATATTATTGATCTAAATATTTTACAATAGTCAGATTAGTTAGTTTAACAAAATTAATGAAAGTTTTTAATTTTTTAAGCATTAAACTATAAATTAATTTCATTTTTTAACTGAAATTTTAAGATTCATAATTTTGATTAAATGTTTTGGTTCCAGATGTGAATTTTTTTTTATTTTTAATATTTTTACAAGAGTAATTCCCAATCTTTTTTGATTTATAAAATAAAGTCATTACAGAATTTTGAATGTAAATCATCTGATGAGAAACTATTTGCACTAATCTTTTATTTTTTTGAATTTTCGTTAATTTAGATTGGGGATAGGAAAACTACAGTCCTCCCTCTTTCCTCAAATAAAACCAAAAAATATTCCTTTTAACAAAAAAGAAAAAAAGAATTGTTGTTATATTTCATTGTACTTATGTGGCAAAGTTATACTGACAATACAGAAAAAGTCACTAATACTTATCTCCCTTAAACAAAGCAATCCATAATTATATAGTGATATTCAACAAATGAAAAGAAAAATTATTATATAAAGCAATGTAGAATTGTAATTTATAAGTAAAAATTCCAAATATTGAAGATTTATTAATGGCTTAACAGAAAATGTTATTGGACAATTACATAAGCAATTTCATCCAATAACAATTATTATGTTAATGATATAATAAAATCAAAAATACTTAATTATTGAACACCCAAATAGATTATACCCAATGTATCTTGAGCTTTTCCATTATTATATTTCTTTATTGAGGAATGAGAAATGGCTTGAGAATTTAATGAGACGTATGCTGTGATGTATCTTACTAATTGGTTTCTTATCCAGTTAGGTTTGTCCGAAGTTTAGTTTACAATTCATAATATTAACCACAATTACCTAATTGATGTTAAGACAGTAACGTAATACCTCAAAAAGCTTTTCTCTTATTCTCATTTTTTTTTCTAAATCCATAATTTCAGTAATATTCTAATCCTAAATGAAGCTGAATTACAGCTAATATTTAATGTTAAGAACTGCTATGAATTCTTTTCATTTTTAATTGGATTAATTCGAACTTGTAGTTCCTGATTTTGTGTAGAGTAAAGATGTGTTTGTTTGAAATAATATTTAATTTAAAACAACGTCAAAGTTAAATGAATGTCAGATAACACTTTAATAGTGTCAAACATCTTCTATATATAAACAAAATCCGTCAATTAATAGGTTTTCGAACACTCTTTAAGTGAAGGTAAATTTTCTTACTCTTTTACAAAAACCTAATTACAGTAAAAGAAATGAATACTTTTTTTCCTTCATTCTTAAAATTTAATTTTTATTATCACCATTTTGCATAAGTCGTAACCATTTTGCACGACTTTTCATGTGGATATCAGTAGGCTAATGAAGTCCTTGTATTTATTTGAGATATAATATTATTTTTAGAATAATTGCCATCACTGTCGGTTATAAAGCTGCTGAAATAGTCGAGTAGTAAATTATTGTTTTGTTTTGATCATAAACAGTTTGGTTTAATCTCATAGAATCAGCACGAGCTTATTATCAACAGTTAATTATATTCCAATGTTAGTTAGTTTTGATTTATTTCTTGATGAGGAACTTTTCTTGAATAGAATTATCACAATAGATAAAAAACGTTAAAAAGCAATAAATAAACATTAAATAATTCTAACACACTACAGTTTAACAATTTGTAATATTTTTGATTTATTTTTTTTCCAAGCTGAATGGTTTAAGATAGTACTTATTATTGCCCTTGTTATCAATTACTTCAAGAAAAATGATAGTGCAAACACTTTTCAGTGACGTATTTACGGGGAGTTTGTTGGGATGAAGGGTCCCCAAGGCAGTAAGTTTTCCTTTTCACTTCACCGTGTTTTATTCGATTACCAATAAAAAAGAAAACATGTATTGAATCAAGGAATACAGTAAATCCGGGGCTCAGTTATTCTTGGAGTCACATTAACTTTTGTAGTACATACAAGTTTCATGTTTTTTAAATTCTGTATGCAAGTAGAGTAGTAAAATAACAGAAGTTATTATTGCGAGTTTTAAATAAAATTATATCATAATTAAACAATATTTCATCCTGTTTAGTTTTGTACTACAAGAAAGTTATCTCATGTCTTTAAGGTTTTTTTTTTTTTGTTGTTGTTGTTGTTTTACTCATTAAAAAGGTAATTTGATTTAACCGTGCTTTTTCAATCCTGACTCTAATGTCCCCTAATTACCACTGATAATTGACGTTATAAGATAACAAAAATTTATTTAATTACAAATATTCTTTTATTTATAATTATTACTATTTATGAACTATTACACTATTTATAATATTAATGGTAATTATTACACTATTAATAATATGAAGTATAATATAACTAGTATAATATTTCATAAATAGTAATGAACTATTATATTACAATAGTTCTACAATATTACATATAAAATATAATAAAAAATTGTATCAGGGTTAAAAAAGCTCAAAAAAACCAAAATCTATCGTTGTTCTCCCCCTTCTCCCCCACTTTCCCAAAAGAATCGTAATGCACCAGTCTTGAAGTGTAATATATTTATTTATTAATTTATTTATAAAAATAATTTATTTAAGTTTGAAATAGCTTACGGGAACTAAATTACGATTTTTTTTTTGGGGCGGTGTTTATTTGACACTATATATATTTGAGGTGGCATTTTATTCACAGGTATACAAGTCAATATAATGTTGGAATGACTCATATAAGTCGGTGTGTGGCATTTCTTCCGTAGAGGGATGCAAATAATGACCTCTGAGTGAGTCTGATTACGAGTTGGACTGACTTTGAGGAGTTAAGTACCGCGAATTAAACGACCCTTGGCTTCATCTCCACCTGTGAAACTATTGCAAGATGCGCTTCAATAAAAACCGCTTCTGCAAATGGAGTTTCTTTGAGAAAATTCGTTTAAGCAATAGTTTAATTTTCGCACAACTTAAGCAGAACATTTGCCAGAAAAAAATTACTAGTTTACATCCGATAAAAATTGATTGTGCAATACAGAAACATAACTTAAAGATTGGAAAACATTAATAGAGAAATATCGCTTCATCAACAGTCAATTCGATATAATGTTTTTAGAAGTCATGAACGCAGTGGTTCCTCTACGAATTAATTAAATATTGAAAATTCACTGCCTTATGTCTACTTAAAACAAACTTCAAAGTTCGAAGGCATTTTTATAAAGCGTTATATTAAGCAAAAATCAAATTAATCAAGCGAGCGTAAAGAATTGAGTGGGACATAAACGAAAATGAGTTGAAATGCAACTTAAAGCTTCCTTCAGATATTTTTGCAGAAGGACATTGAAGAATAGACCAAATTCCCAGTTAGCATCCCTCCCCCACAGGGTTCTCCAAGCATCTCGACGCATTTTTAAATTAATTAAATTTCGTTTTTGAACCTTTTCCCATTACATTATATAAAATCTGTAACCTTGATATGATAATGCTCTAGCGAATAAATTGAGAATTATTTTTTTATTATTTAATATTAGATTTCAGTCATTATTCCGACGATTGAAAACGTTTTTCCTGTGTAATACCTAAGTTACAGATAATGGACATCCAATGTTGTTAATTTTGATGCGATGAATAGCAAATACATAGAATTCGCGAATCATCTATCAGGCCGTCAGCAAAAAATGCTTGTAAAATAACGTAACTTTTCGAAATTTCTCTTAATTTATGATTTTGTAATTTCGTCATTTACTGCTTGTTTATAAAATAAATAAATAAATTAGAGAATTAACTTGAATTAATCCACAAGAAAACTATAATAAAATGCACATATCAGATAAACAGATTTATTATTCTCAGCTTACAAGGTTTTACAAGCAAATCACTGATTACGAAACTTAATAAGAAGTTCCAAAAAACTAAACCCTACTTTCCTTAAAATGTCTTTATCTTTTTTGAAAACGAGAAAAACTAAAAGCTTACATTTATTTTCAAACTTTGATATCTACTTAATATAATAGTGCATATTTTATATTTGCTAAAGAAAAGAAAAAAGAATTAAATTCGCATTATTTATTTAAATTGTCTAAATCAGATTAATTTAAATAGCATCAAAACATACGCAGTGGACTAAGGCTTTGATATGTGTTACTTAAAACAATGAGATGTTAACAGAAAAAGATTTCCAATAGAAAAGTTAGCTCATCCCTAGTCCTCGAATAGGCATATCAAGTTTCAAGAAGATCCGTCTAGCTGTTATTTAGGGGTACACACACAAAGAGTGTGATTTGATGAGCTTCACTTTTCAATTGCGTAAGAGGCTGAAAAAATATTAATCCTCAATGAAAAACAGAGAGAATTTAGTTGTAAATCTGTATGAATTACTTTATAAATTCAAATAATTTCAACCATCTACAACGCTACCCACACATTAAAATTTCGAGAAACCCAATTTAGAGTCAAATGAAAAGTGGGTAACTGTGTTATTATACGATCTGAATAAATGAGAAAGAAATACATAAAACAAATTCTAAAAACGAATGGAGAATTTACTACCAAATTTGCTTATAATAAGTTAACAGACAAATGAAAACAAGTTAAATATAAGCTTTTATTATTAACTTTTGGCTTATATATTTAAAAAATATCCATAAAACTCTTTATAGATAGATCACACATTAGTATTATTTGCTTATTTATTTATTTACTTACTTAATAAGTTTCAGTCATATGGAGGTTAGATCGTCCTAGTGGCGAAATTAGAAACTATAATTTGTAGATGAGAGATATTTAAATGACGCTTTTGTAAAAGGATTTATGCTTTCAGAAATTACTTTTCTGGAATGAATGTACGTTAGAAAGGATTACTGCCAACTTCTGAAGAAAAACAAATTATTCTTTTCTCGAAGATAACCAATCACAGATAAAAGATAAACATAAAGCTTGTCAAATAAGCCTATTTGATAAATGGACAATGATGATAAAAAATACACACTTTTTCTTAAAGAAACGAACCACATTGAAATAGAACTTCAGGAATTTTTCAAGCCTTTTTTTTTTTTCCCTCAAAAGAACAAATATATAAATATATTGTGATCCACAGAATTTAAGTTTATTGTATAGGTATTTTTCTTTAATAAAATTTTATTTAAAAAGCAAGAATGCTAAATTACTAATTATAATTATAATAATAATAACAATTACGAAGAATATTTAGAAAGCTTCGAAATCTACTTCAGAAGGTCACTCCATTTTTTGGTTTGTGGCTCATACTTGAAATTATTTTTTCTTTTGCGGAAAAAGATTGGAAGAAAAATAAGAGAATTGGTATTATTATTATTACTATTACTGGAATTTGATTGTTGATTTCAGGCTTCTTGTCTGGGTCCATTTTTAAAGAAATTCAAAATAAGACATGAACCTGCCATTAAAATTTGCAGCTTTCTAGGATAAATGGTTTGAAGTTGCACGAACAATCTTAAAATTACATTTTAACTTGAAGCATAACTCAGATTGCACATGTACAGGATATTATGCATGTATTTTTTTATATCATTTGGAGTGGACTTTTAAAGAATCTCTCAGATTATGTGTATGTCATGGGAAGTATAGATTGGATCTAGCATCTATAACCCCCCCCCCCCCCCGCAGAATTAAAACGTGATTGTACATTGCATAGAAAGATGCTTCAATAAAAAAAATAATAAAAAGCTTTTAGAACAGGGGTTCTCAAACTGTTGAAGACCTTTTGACATTAACATTCTCCTAACCTATTATGCATAACTCTGCTCGGGTATTTTTTACAAAAAAATAAGACCCCATTTCCGACATTAATACTTAATATTGCTTCAGAGTCTAAGGTCAATATTCTTAATTTTGTAAAAATTCAATATTAATTTTATTTAAAATTCACCAAATAAGAAAAAAAGAAGCATTACTCCATTTAGCTCACAAAGAAAAAAAAAGAAGACATCCAAATATACTTCGTTTATTTTGCCATTTTAAGTTTACATAAAAATATCCATTTAATTTTATTGTATTTATTAAATATCTAAGAAATAGCATTACAACAAATTATACACGATAAAATCACGAGCATTTACTATCAGGACGAATTCTCTATCTAAACCAGTGAAGATAGGCTCATTTAATGGGTATATTTTGTTTTTTTTCCCTCCGCGCAATTAATTTAAAGGCCTGTTAAAAATCCTCTAAGATTTGCGCTATCTTAATTTATTTCTAAGATGCTTTTCAGTTTCAAGGACAATGTAATTAGGTTTGTTTTTGTTTTTGTTTTTTTTTTCTTTAAAAAAAAAATAAGTCAACTTATTATGATGTTTGCTGTTTTAATGTAAAAAAAAATAAATAAAAAATAAAAAATAAAAATTTAAAAAAAACTACACACACTTTGTAAATAAGATTGCCTTTTTTTTTTTTTATTGGTTATTTCATTATTTGTTGTCAGACCAAGTAGGAGGTCTATGTTTGCTTAAAAAATTAGAAAATTAATATTTACAAAATGAATAAAAATAAATTCAGTAAGTCAATATAATTTATAAAATACCTATTTATTTCTTATTATTTGAATCATATATTTAAATAATATTATTGTTATTATTTTAGAATTAATTTAATTTAGAGTTC
>JAFIDM010009631.1:267261362-267296249 GCA_023159025.1 Thereuonema tuberculata | reverse complement strand
AACAACCAAAAAAAAACCCTGACATCATGCTCAAAATTTAAGGACATAGTCCGATTTTCCCGTACATTTCATGTCAAACCAAATTTTCCATACAATTCCCAGTTTTCCCGGTTGGTAGACACCCTGTGTAATTGCAAATACATAGAAGGTTTTTCATTTTTGTTGTTTTCACGACTTTAGAGGAAAAAACAAAAAAAACAAAACAACGAAAATAAAAATACAATAACCTAAGGCAGTGGTTCTTAACCTTTTTCGAACTTCTTAATTTGCAGACATCCCGCGGCAAACCTAAAATCCCACAACATACATTGCTTTTATAATAGAATCCTTTGTTTAAGATTTACAAATGAATTTAAGAGCTTATTTTAAACATTAAAAAAAAATATCCTGCAATATTCTTAAAGCTAACTTGAATACTTTATTAACCTTATTATTAGAATGAAATAATGTAATTGATGTTATGTTCAGGCTATTTAATGACTACAATATTCTTCTATAGATCTTTGGCTGAATGCTGTTGGAGACTCAGAATTTTCTTGCGGACACCGATTGAGAAGCTCTGATCCAAGGAAGTAGGCTTTAAGGTTTTCAAGAATTCTCTGTTTAAGAACTAATATTCCGTTAAAAAAACATAGTATTAATTGGGAAGATCAATGAAGGAATGATTCAAGCAATCACCAACCTAATACAAGAGCAGATATTTTTAATAACAGAATAGAATTTAAATCTTAAGAAAAACAACTAAAGCTTTATTTATTTGAATATTTTACGTTTTCACTACAGATTAAGGGAATTTATAGGGAATTACTATTAGCGAAGAAACAGTTGAGTCGCTGAGATACTTGAGAAAAAAAAAAAAATCAGATGTTTAATTATAAATTCTATTTTAACAATTTGTTATTTTTGTTGGGAAAAGACGGATTTTTAGTGTTAATAAAGTAAAATATAATATGCTTTAACATTTTAACTTATTAAATTCCCTGTATCTGTTTTAAACCTGCACGAAGGAAATCGTCACATCAAGAAGTCATTTAAAATGGAGGATTGGCTTACTAATATAAGTACATGTGTGTCATATTTTTTTTTTTTTTTTTTTTGTATTTGGATTGAAAATTGAAGTTTTGAATGAGTTTTCATCATATTATAAATAACAACAAAAAAAAGCATTGTTGTTTAGTACACAAATAACAACAATATTTCATCTTTTTTTTTTTAAAAAAAAAAAAGGTAAATGTGACCCAGTTGATCAATGACCTTTACTTGTGTACAACATATTGCATCCGCTGTAAGACGTTCTCTACTGCTGCGCGTAAAGTGTCAGTTTGGATGTTTGTAACAGCCCGTCGTACATTCCGTTTTTGTTTACGAGAGCCTTTAACGCTTTTGCGCATGTGTCAGGTCTCCTTCGATTTCTTCTAAATAGGGGTGATTAAGATCGGATGTTTACTTTTTGTAATGTTAGTTTACTAGTAGCTGGGTTCTATTTGCGCTTTTCGGGAAAGAATTATGGAAAGAATAAATACTATTGCAAAAATGCTCCTCCGTTATTTTTTTCTTAAAAGCGAAAATGTCCAAAAGAATTTCTTAGGAAAGTATCCATCTCAGCGTATCACCCCTCTGCGGAGTAAAATCGTCCCGCAGTGGTAGCTTTGCCATTCAGAAACGGACTGTACGTACGTTATCTTTCAACGAATGCAGGTTTGTAACGCCACCAGTATACACAATGGATTTCAGGACCCCCACAACCAATAGTCACATGGGGTCATGTCCGGGGAACGGGGCGGCCATTCCATCGGAAAATATTGACTGATAACCCTCTCATTCCCGAAATGTTGGCGTAACAGGTTCTGTATTGCACGAACAATATGTGGTCGTGTTCCATTTTGCATATAACATGTCGAGTGTTATCATTGTCTTTGTTGCAATTCAGGAATGTCAAACGTTTGCAGCTTTTGCAGATAACTCTCTCCATTAATGGTACAGGTAACAGGACTTGTAGAAGTCATAGTCTCAAAAAAATATGAACCTAATATGAACTCTGCCGTGAATCCACACCACACAGTTACTTTTGGAGAATGCAGTGGCACTTGATGAATCACTGAGGGACGTTCACATGCCCAGATTCGGCAGTATTGAGTGTTGACTGACCCATTCAGATAAAAATGAGCCTCATCTCCCCACAATATGTTCCAAGGCCAATCATTGTTGATATCCATTTGGGCAAGAAATGTTAGCGCGAAAGTCAGGCGCTTATCATAATCTGTAGGTTTTAGTTCTTGCACACGACTGATCTTACATGGATAGAAATGCAGCATTTTCCGTACGATTTTCCAGACAGTCCCATAAGGCATATCGGTTTGGTGAGCTATTGCACGAGCGCTTGGACCACTACTAGTCCCTGTGTCGTCGAACACTGCAGTGGCAACATCTGTTACTGTGTTGTCTGATACTGGTTTTCGTCCTCTGCCGGCTCTCACTCCTAGCGATCCAGTTTCCTCCAATTTATGAATCATAGCTCGCAGTCCTACAGCAGACATTGGACCTTTACGTAGGTTATGAAGCCTTCGAAAGTCCCTAAGAGCCGCCGCTGCATTGCACTCTTTAGTGTAAAACAGCTTTACAAGTAACGCACGTTGAGATAAGGTAGGCCGCATATTGAGTACAACTCAACAGTCAATCGACAAACTGCTTGACTGAACGTTCGCTCTTCAATTTTTAAAAGGACTGAGTAGTGCTGCTGTCACTTCTGCACTAGAAAATTTGCATAATCTACGTTAGGCAGCGCCGAATTTTCTCCTATCGGCGACTTTTGATACTACTGTAATTTCTTTTTTTTTTTTTTTTTTGCAGAATTCTTCTCCCCATGCCCTCAATAGACTATACCTGAATTTTGGTTTCATTCCGTTCATTAGTTTTCGCTGCAGATGCCTCCAAACAGGGAAAGTTATTTTATGGCCACCTTGTATAATACTCAAATACAACATTGAAAAAGATGAGTGTTCATTAGAAATTAACAAAGCTGGTTTTATTTTTTAAAGGAATAAAATGTATCGGTAGTAAATAAACTTAGCGCTTACTATAGATTGTTATATGAGCACCAGCAAAAACTTTTCCAGAGAGAGCAAATTAGAAAAATTAAATTCTATAAAAGAAAAAATAAATATACTAACAAAATATTGAAATGACTAAGAGCAGGCAGTTTTTTTTTTTTTTTTTTAATGTCGGAACGATAGTTGTAAAACTTATAAAACTGTTAGCTCATAAGGAGAATTGACCTTTCTGGTATTCGTCCTTCGTTTCATATACTCATTTAATTTATTCAAAACGCAAATTGCTTTAATACTACAAATTAAATGCAAAACATATAAAGTTAAATTTACTATCTGCGTAAATATTCTAACAATAAGATGTTGCTCCTTAACAGATGTAGAGAAAATCGCTAGATAATATCAATATACTTATAGTTAATTTTAGAATATAATAATTTCGAACATCGAAGATTTCCTTTAATTGACTAAAATTAGAAATATGATTAACAATTTTGAAAACTAACGATGATTTTAAATTAACAAAATCTGGTCAAAAAAATTATTGGAGCTTATAATATAAGTCAATAAAGCACAATTCGGAAGTAATTAATTACAAAATTTTAAACTGATTATTATATATAAATTTGACTTTGTGGAGATCGAATGAAAATAAAAAAAAAAGCTACCAAATAACAGTCTAAAATATACAGCTACGGTCTGGAGTAGAAGTTTACTATATTTGTTTAACACTTTAAAAACTGAAAAAAAAAAGAAAATAAAACACACACACACATACACACACACAAAAAAAACTTAGAACTATAAAAACAAAAGTAAATACGCAGTTAATGGATTTCTTCTTTTGAGATGGTGACTTCTTTAAATGTGACCTAATTTACAAAAATTTACTCAATAATAACAAAATATTTACTAAATAATATTTTTTTTTTATCAGCATTGTTATTTCCATGCAGTCGTTCTTTGTTTATTTGGCTAAAGTATGAAGATGGAGAATAGCTGTAATGTTAAAGATATTCGGCATAAACTTCACATTTCTGAGTTATTATTAAGTGGATAACAGTAACATTGACGAGTGTTTTCTTTCTATTAGGTCATAATGAAATATCCTAATTAAATGTTATGTTACTCTAACAGAAAGTAGACATGCATCTATATTAGTGTTAGTCACCTGACTACTTGTCTCGATTAACATTTTTCATTAATGCAATTCAGTTTTAATTTATGATGCTATGGATTGATTATTAGGACTATGTTTCTATGATTATTCTTTTTATTTCTTTAACGTTTTATGAATACATTTTATAGTATTATATATTTATCAACGAATTGGTGTTTCTAACGCAGTAATCAATTATCCAGTTTATTTATTTTACAGTGTATAGATGCGTTTAACTAGTATTTACAATGGGGATTCCCAGTATATCGGTTTGATGTAATTCTAATGAACGAATAAAACAAACAAATAAGGTATTTCATTGGAATTTTTCTTTTAACTATCAATTCAGCCTTTTTGTTTTTATTCTTTAACTTTTTATAATACTAAAACTTGATAAATATAAAAAAGTATAATGCATCGTAAACACTTTATTATTTTAAACACGAAACATCCATTTTAACTTTTCGAGTTAATGCCTTCGGACGGACGAACCTAGAGAATTTAGATATGCCAAGACGATCGTTCGTTAATTCTGGATAACAGAATTAATAAAACCAGTTCACTCTGGGGAGAGAATTCATAACACCTACAAAAGTATAACTAGTAGTTTTACCTTAAACTACTGTAATTATAGTGTGAGTTTTCTTTTTTTTTTTTTTTTTTTAATCCATTACATTTTTTTTCCGTTTCCATGAGCATCTTTCTTTGAAAAGGCAGTCCACTAATCTCAAGCTCAAAAGATTCCTATAATTACTGGAAACTTGTGGTTTCGTTGCGTGACGAACGCTGGCTCATTCCATTCACTAGGCGTAGAAAAAGTAATCGAAGCACACTTTCCAAGCCAGCAATTTTTCAATCAACTGCTAAGATGCCTCCTTACGTGGATTTGGAAATACATTGTTTCATTTTACAAATCCATTTGCAAATAAAGTTTAGTGAATTAAGGATTAATATCAGAATAAAAATCATCTTGCAACATTAAATTGAATTATGTTTGATAAAATGACGCCAACACTTAATTAAGTTAAAAATATGCCTATATACAATTAAAAAAACAACCGGTTTCACTAGCGAATCGTCTAGCATCCTCAGGTGATGGTATCAAAATGGTCCATGAATTTGAAGCCTCAAGAATAAGACCGCATTAACATTTAGACAAAATTCAGGGACCATTTTGATTCCATCACCTGACAATTCGCTAGTGAAACCGGTTGTTTTTTAATTGTATGTATGCTTATTTTTAACTTAATTATGTGTGTTGGCGTCATTTTATCAAACATAACTAATTCTACACACGTTAATAAATTTTTAGTAAATTAAATTGAATTGTTGTAATTTTTTTTTCTTTTAATTTTCTTTTATTTTAGTTAGAGGTTCCTGAAAGAACTTGAAGTCTAAGTCACTTTCCTTAAAACTTCGCATTTTTAATCCGCCATATTTTCTTAAGTTGTCTGAGTCCAGTTACTCATTTAATCATATTAAAACTCGCGCAGACAATAAAAGGATTAATTAACTATTTAATACATTTTGTTTATGATATCGATAGAAACCTATTCTTTCGGTTCTAGTGGCTTGTCTGTGGGATTTTTTGTCATCCTCTCGCGCTACATTCACGACTAGATCCCAAAAAGGAAACAATACTAAATATAAAAAAAAAAAAAAAAAAAAAAAAAAAGCTACATCGTCTCTTGTCCATAAATGTGCATGCCAAGTTTCAAGAAGATTCATCTAGCGGTTCAAAAGTTACTACAGAGTTGATGAAGTAGTAGTTCCTACAGCACGGAATTGCATTTTAGCGATTTGCTAAACTCTTTATATCAACTGTAATAAAACTTCACATTGTTTTAACTTATCTTTCTTCACTACTAATATAAAAAAAATTTAATAATTATTCTCTATTGTTATTATTCAATTCTAATTTGTTTTTTCATTCACTTTCGTTTTTCTGCCAACATTAAGGAATACAAACACGATGATTTACCAGCTGTTAATTATCTTGAAGTTAGTACGATTTTATAATTAGAAATCAGTTGATTTTCAATGATAGTGTTCATGACAATGAACGAAAAGTAAATGAATAAGCGCCTAGTTATGTTTGTAACGATTCGCGATTAACTATTGAACTCATACTCTTAAGTATGTAATCCCAATGCAACCACAAACATGAAGCGTGACGTCACAGTGGCGAAACAGAAGAGCATCAATTGAAACAGAGAAAGGATCGTAAAATCTGTCATAAAGGAAAACAAATAATAATAATAATAATAATAAAGGTCACCGCCGTCATTTTTGAATACCTTATAGTCAGCAGTTTATTATACACAATAAAATATAAAATATATCTTGTAGCATTAAATGGGTTGAGGCAGATTCCCAGGTCCTCAGGGATTTCTCGTAAACCGTACGGAACTTGTCTAAAGGAAAAATAAAAATATATTAAAAAGTAAAGAAGAGATAGGAATATTTAGGAGCAAAGTCTCTTGTTCATAAATCTGCAGGCTAATATTTCAAGAAGATCCACTCGTTGGTCCCAAAGTTACTAGGCTGAGATCGTCCACACATCTTAATTATTATCAGAAAAGATTTTCCAAATAGTTATTATTCAGGAAATAACGTGAGGGGAAAAACAACAAATATACTGTTTATACAAACATGGTGATCTATTAAAGCTTCCTTTCCTTCCCCAAAAATATATAAATATATTTTTTTTTTTTTTCAAATCCATATTTTGCTAGTTAAGATAATAATATACTGAGGAATGAACAATGGTAAATCTTTTAATTGACAATATATATAGGCAAAAATTTTAGAATGAGCATTTTTTTTTTTCAATGTTTATTACTTTTGATCTTATATGCACATTTAATTCCTGATTGCGTTTTCTAAATGCAGACATGGTCGGATTGGGCCGCCGAGACACCGGGCAAAGTCCCGGTGGGCCAGTCTCCATTTATGCAGAGCAAGCGCTCACTAGTATCAAAGCATACATTAATGAGCCGGCTTTACGTGTTTGCCAGGGCCGTTATGGGCTCCCAATCTACCTCTGAATGCATGTGTATCTTACAGTACTGTAATACATTCTGTCAAAAAAAAAAAAAAAAACTTTTAAACCATATGTCAGCAACTATTCTTTAATGGTCATTAATTAGAATTTACCAAAAATCATACATTACAATGGACCAAATTGTTTACCAAGTGACATCCTGGAACAGCTGTTTCACGCTCTTTGGCAATCATCAGCCAGGAGCAGTCACCAGTAAACAACGAGGTCTCAGTATTGAGGCTAATATGAATAATCGTATGAAGCACAGTGGTGCCTCAAAAGCAAAACTAAACAATAAAAAACTCACTAATGAAATATTAGTGAGAAAATTCATGTGCCAGCAGTCAGCCGGCCTCAATAAATTTTTTTAAAGCATAAAAAAAATCCAATCTGTGCATTAAATTATTAATAAACTACAATGGATGAGACCAAGTTGTTTACCGCGTGACATCCTGGAACAGCTGTTTCACGCTTTTTGGCGATCATCAGCCAGGAGCAGTCACCAGTAAACAAAAAGGTCTCAGTACTAAGGCTAATATCAATAATCACAGTGCCTCAAAAGAAAATATAAACAATAGAAAAAAAAAAGAAAAAAAAACCTCACTAATGAAATATTAGTGAGAAAATTCACGTGCCAGCATAAAAAATTTAATCTGTGCATTGAATTATTAATAAACTACAATGGATGAGACCAAATTGTTTACCGCGTGACATCCTGGAACAGCTGTTTCACGCTTTTTGGCGATCATCAGCCAGGAGCAGCCATCAGTAAACAAAAAGGTCTCAGTACTAAGGCTAATAGGAATAATCGTATGAAGCACAGTGGTGCCTCAAAAGAAAAAAAAAATCACTAATGAAAAATTAGTGAGAAAATTCAAATGCCAGCAGCCCGCCGAAATCAATATTTTTTTTAAAGAATAAAAATTCAATCTATGAATTGAATTATTAATAAGCTACAATGGGTGAAACCAAATTGTTTACCGGGTGACATCCTGGAACAGCTGTTTCAAGCTCTTTAGCAATCATCAGCCAGGAGCAGTCACCAGTAAACAACAAGGTCTCAGTACTGAGGCTAATAGAAATAATTGTCGGAATTGCAGTGGTGTCTCAAAAGAAAATATAAACAATAAAAACCTCACTAATGAAAAATTAGTGAGAAAATTCATATGCCAGCAGTCTACCAGCCTCAATTAATTTTTTTTTAAGCATAAAACATTCAATCTGCGCATTGAATTATTTAATAAGCTACAATAGATGAGGCCAAATTGTTTACCGCGTGACATCTTGGAACAGCTGTTTCACGCTCTTTGGCGATCATCAGCCAGGAGCAGTCACCAGTAAACAAGGAGGTCTCAGTACTAAGGCTAATATGAATAATCGTATGAAACGCAGTGGGGCCTCAAAAGAAATTATAAAGAATAATAACCTCACTAATGAAAAATTAGTGAGAAGATTCATGTGCTAGCAGTCCGCTGGCCTCAATGAATTTTTTAAAGGATATAAAATTGTTTCTGCGCATTGAATTATTAATAAACTACAATAGATGAGACCAAATTGTTTTCCAGGATGAGTGACATCCTGGAACAGATGTTTCACGCTCTTTAGCGATCATCAGCCAGGAGCAGCCATCAGTAAACAAAAAGGTCTCAGTACTAAGGCTAATAGGAATAATCGTATGAAGCACAGTGGTACCTCAAAAGAAAAAAAGAACAATAAAAAACTCACTAATGAAACATTAATGAGAAAATTCATGTACCAGCAGTCAGCTGGCCTCAATTAATTTTTTTAAAGCATGAAACATTCAATCTATGCATTGAATTATTAATAAACTACAATGGATGAGACCAAATTGTTTACCAAGCGACATCCTAGAACAGCTGTTTTATGCTCTTTAGCGATCATCAGCCAGGAGCATCACCAGTAAACAACGAGGTCTCAGTACTGAGGCTAATAGGAATAATCGTATGAAGCGCAGTGGTGCCTCAAAAGAAAAAAAGAACAATAAAACCTCACTAATGAAATATTAGTGAGAAAATTCACGTGCCAGCAGTCCGCTGGCCTCAATGAATTTTTTTAAAGCATGAAAAATTCAATCTATGCATTGAATTATTAACAAACTACAATGGATGAGACCACATTGTTTACCAAGTGACGTCCTGGAACAGCTGTTTCACGCTCTTTGTCGATCATCAGCCAGGATCAGTCACCAGTAAACAAATAGGTCTCAGTACTAAGGCTAATAAGAATAATCGCAATGATGCGATTTTAATAAGAACAATTGCAGTAAGTGGTGTCGGACTCACAGTGGTGCGATTTGAGGCACTACTGCGATTCCGATGACAAAATAATCTATGTTATCGGTGTTAACTGATTGAATCACTAATCTTTTGCTCATAAAAGTTATTCTCCTTCTTAACTTTTCTCTGTTCAAATTAGAAGAAAAAAAATTCTTTCTTAACCAAGCCTTGGATTATTCTTTTTATTTCTTATATTAAAATTTATCTCTTCACTCCGTATGTCCCCCACCTTCTCGGGTTAAGTCCCTAATGGAATAATCAGTTTCCTCAAAATACATTTGCCTTTTAAATATCAAATTTTAATTTATATATTTCACTCATTATATACTTCTTTTGTATTAGTCTTATATTCTATCATAACCTTAAAGTTAATATCTGCCGATTATAAGATTTTTTTTTTTTTAATTTCCTGATATTTACTAAATCTGTATTATCGACTTAAGTTGGCGAAATCCAATTAATTTTAATCAAATCAAAGCATGTGCACGAGTGCTACTAAACTAATTATTAAACTTTGTTGACATCAACAAAATTGATTGTTTAGATTCCAATGCTTTTCTATGTCATATTCACACGCAAATTTTTCGATAAAAATCCATATGGAAAAGTTTTCAGACATAAAAGTTATATATTTTCTTGCCTATAAATGTATATACCAAGAAATACAAGGTTAAGAATATTTGTTCATTGCTTCAAAAATTATTGGAGGGGGGTGGGGGTAAACGGATCTCTCACTTATAAGTAAATTAACTTAAATTACGAACTTCCTAAGAAAGTAGGTTAAATGGTTACAAAGCAGCTCCTAATTATTAAGTAAAATTCTAAATTATATTATAGCTTTTAATTTTAAAATAATATTTAATAAATGCATTTCTAAGCATTTTCTTATGATTAAATTTAATGTTTTATTGTTTCTTTTATTACAGATTCTTCACCAACTTCACAGCCATTATTTAGGCCTAAGTTTCGGGAAAGTAATAAAAAAATAAAATAAAGAAAGGTTAGAATTTCATTTAATATTTAATTATCATGAAGTAAAAACTGTCAACAATAATTGTAATTTTATATATATAACAATAAATTCTTTAGTTTAAAAAAATCTAAATTTCGGCCTAATTTCATATTTTATTTAACTGTTATTCATATTTTTTATTTACTTATTTATTTATTTATTTATTTATTTATTTATTTATTTTGATTTTATTAGTAAAAACGAAAAAATTAAATATTTATAGGTGCTGAGATAAAAATGAAATTATATCCATTTTTTTAATGAAATTATTTACATTACTTTTAAGACTGATGAGAAACAATTGCGAAAATGTAATAATTATATCAAATACAAGTTGTGAGAAAAAATGAAATTATGTACTTTACAACACATAATGAGAGTAATTTATAATATCACAATATGGTTTTGTGATTATTCGGATGATTAGTATAGTTTTTATAATTACGATCACTAATTTAACTATACATGATTATTTAGTAAATAAGTATACATTATTAATAAAAAAATATTAATAATAATTATCAAATTAAAATAAATTGTATATTAATATTCTACGTTAATATATTTCACATACATCAATAATAATAATAATAATATACATAGATATTGCTCAATTACTTGTATCATTAATCATAACATTTTATAAATAAATTACTTTTAGTAGAATAATAAAAATAGTTATAAGTGCATAAAAATTTCAATTAAAAATTTAAATTACATAACTAATAAAAGTTATTATATAAATAATAACTAAATTAATTTATTTTGAAAAACTTGTAAGTATAGGTATATTAAAACCTATACGTATCATACTAAGCTATATTATACGATATAAATTTTACTTTATATGTATTTATATATATATATATATATATATATATATATATACATATATATATAAATAACATATATATTTATTTATATATATAAATAACTTATACCGCACATAAATTAACTGTACATCGATATTGGCAACTTTTTTTTTTAAGAATATTCTAAACATTTAAGGATTTTAAATGTACAAACCTATAAATGAAATATGAAATGTTTACTAAATAAAATTCAATCTCCAGAATAAATACATTTCTGATACAAGAGTAAAAGTGAATTCAAGTAATTCCTGGGGGCTTTGTTCCGTTGGTTTAATTTGAAAACGAGCTTTTGCCCAATGGGCTAAAATATTTAATTAATTTCTACCAATATCATGTTTGTGTAACCGTTCAATCAACGGAAATTGAACCGAATAAGAAAATGCGATTGCTATTTCTGGATGATTGTAGTAATGTAAGCCTCTTCTTCTAAGCTGTTAACCCTACGGAGAAGACTAAGATTCACTGAGCTCTTAAGACATTGTGGGAAATTTATCGTTCGTGTGCCAACTTTCGAATACTTGCGTGATAAGTCTCAGATAACAAAAACAATTTCTGGCCAGGGCCATCTCCGTGGAAGGAGGAAGGGAGGGGTCTTCTACTTTTACAAAAATAAGCTTTTTTAAGAGCTTTAAGTTTGGCGTTATCATAAATTCGTTAACAGCAAAATAAATGTGACTTTGGTTTTCGATCCTCTACCTCCCCTCCCAAGGGCCCAATATGTATCAAAACCAATAGAATACTTCCATTTAATAATCTAAACTAACATTTAAATTTCAGCCACCTAAGATAAATAACTTTTGTATTATGCTTCGTCTTCGTTATCACAATTTCATTGAATCCACAAACACACAAATTGTTTTTAAAAGATTAAAAATATATTTAAAAAAATAAATTACAAACTACATAATCGGGAGCTTTCGAGTGCTATACACAGCCACCCATTGCCAACCCCATGTTGACGGTGGGTGGCTGTGTATAGCACCCGAAAGCTCTCAATTATGCAGTTTGTCATTTGTTTTTTAAATATATTTTTAATCTTTAAAAAAAAAATGTGTGTTTGTGGAGTCAATAAAATTAACTTAATTTAACACACGTTAAAACATTTTAACTTCTTTAACACAAAAATATATTTTGAATTCTAAACTTCTAAATAAGAGAAGAAATGAAAATGTCTATGAGAATTAGGGATTAATACATTAATACGAAGATTGCGGATCTTACGAAAGCCATCAAAATAATTCGTAATATGCTAATTTCTAAAATTTATAAAATACATCTTTAATTTGGTTCAGAAGAAATTGATCCCTGCTTCGATTTGTTTTCAGTTCATTTTTATCCAGTTGATGAACAGTTCAGAATGTGCAGAACATCATGAATCTCACTTCCACTTATAGGGATCCAAGAATCAAACAGCAATCAGAAAATATAATGTATAATATAGAAAAAAAAAATATCTAAATAACAGTTGGAACTTAGGCTTGTGCCGATTGGAACAAAAGGCATTTAATTTAAATGTGATATCACCAATGGCGCCATCACACTTCTTTATTGATGCAACAAGGAAATTATAACAAAATTGTTTATCGTTGCCAAAGGAATATAAGGTAAACAGAAGATAAATCAAACACCATCATTTAAGGTGTTTTTCTTCGAGTAAGGAAAAAGAGAAAGAAACAAAAGATACATCCGTGACTTACCTGGAATTGAACGGGGACTTCACTTGCGAAATTACCGCTTGGTGATCCTTATTTTTGTTAAAAAATGAAAAAAGTAATTCTGCTTTTTGATAAAATTTTACTACTTCCAAACTGCCCTTAATGATATCATTTTTATATTCAAAAAATGTACATATCTCATTGCAAACATCGAATTGAAAATAAATAAATAAATAAATAAATAAATAAATCAAACAAATGAAGACCAAATGAAAACAAATCGAAGCAGGGATCAATTTCTTCTGAACCAAATTAAAGATGTATTTTATAAATTTTAAAAATTAGCATATTACGAATTATTTTGATGGCTTCCGTAAGATCCGCAATCTTCATATTAATGTATTAATCCCTAATCCTCGTAAATATTTTCATTTCTTTTTTTATTTAGAACAAATACAGTTTAGAATTCAAAATATATTTTTGTTATAAAAGAAGTGAAATGGCCGCTCGGTTGGCGTTGTCGCTATGACATCGGCCTCTCACCTCTGAGTACCGGGGTTCATTTCTCATGTGGGTTTCGTGATGGTGGACGATCCGCGCTGGGCAGGTTTTCTCGGGGTTCTCCCGTTTCCCCTGCACTTCTCCCACCATACTTTCTCAGTCTTTCTCTCCATCTGTCCATATTTCCGTGGGATAGTACAATAGACCGCCGGTCGCAGTGCTTGGCTTCTCTGCCATCCACATTCATTACGTAACATAACACAACATAAAGAAGTGAAAATGTTTTTGCGTGTGTTAAATGAAGTTAATTTCATTGAATCCACAAACACACAAATTGTTTTGCTTTAAAAGATTAAAAATATATTTAAAAAATAAATTACAAACTGCATAATCGAGAGCTTTCGGGTGCTATACACAGCCATCCACCGTCAACCCCATGTTCTTTGTTGCATCAATAAAGACGTGTGACGGCGCCATTGGTGATAGAAGATTTAAATTAAATGCCTTTTGTTCCAATCGGCTTACTTCGATATTTTTTTCTTTATTATGCATTATATTTTCTGATTGCTGTTTGATTCTTGGATCCCTGTAAGTGGAAGTAAGACTCGCGTTGTTCTGCACATTCTAAACTGTTCATCAACTGGATAAACCTGGCTGAAGGGTTCTAACAAGGACGAAATGGCTTTTCAAGACTCCCCATTGGTTTGGGCTGTAAAAAAGTGCTTTTTATTACTTTATTGATGTTTTTTATATAAAACCAGGTATTATGGGTCCGTAGAGTGGACCCATAATGTGGTAATGTATGGATCTGAGAGTTGGTGTTTGACTAAAAGTGGTGGAAACTTGTTAAAGATTTGGGAAAGGAAAGTGCTAAGGAAAATTTTCGGAACAGTATTAGACAAGGGAGAATGGAGAATCACAACTAATCAGGAGTATGAAACAGAATTTAATTAGGATATTTATCAAAAACGAAATATAGTTACTGAGATCAAGATAGCAAGAATTAGATGGATAGGTCATGTAGAAAGAATGGATGACGAAAAGGTAATCAAGAAGGTCTTGTACGGGAAGATTGAAGGAAGATGAACAAGAGGAAGGCCCAGATCTAAATGGTAAGAGGAAGTTGAGAGTGATCTGAGGGCAATGAATGTTAAAAGTTGGAGATGTGCAGCTTCTTCTTCTTCTTCTTCTTGTTATGGACACCCAGAGTCACTGGCTCCGATAGTCCGATGTCCATAATATGTCGTTGCCGCTAGAGTCCAAAAACGTTAATTTGTATAAGCAGCTAAAGGCTGGAAACAGTGGGTTAACGTTATGAAGGAGGCAATAAGGTTCTGCAAGGACTGAAATGCAAAACGAAGAGGGGCTTATTATTATTATTATTATTATTACATTGTTGATGGTTGCATTGAAGAAGTAGTCGATCCTCCCAAATATTTCAAGTATTCAAAAAAACTATGTTTTAGAAAATTTCTAGAAAAAAAACTGATACATTCTGAGTCGTAAAAATCTCTTAAATTTTAAGCTCTAACGTGTAATTTCGATTTAAAATAAAACGTTCCTAAAAGAACTTTTCTTAAATAACTGTCATTATTACTTATGAGGAAACTGACATTCCTTTGATGTTGATTTTTGAAGAAAATGTTTTCAAATTTCTAGTTTACTGCATTCTAAAAGATTACTGTCTAAAATTCAATTTAGTCGATAGAAGTCTGCGTTTCACCTAACTAAAAACAATCTTCAAACACAAAGGAAGTATCCTTTTATTCAACGATATATTTTTTAAATTTATGTTTACCAGTCCTATTACGTGTAATTACAGAATTACCTCCTGTCTTATAGGCACTGAAAAGTTTAAGGTGTCTTTTTTCAAAAAAAAAAAAAAACAACAAAAAATCTAATTAATGTTAAGAGTAAATTAATTAATTAATGTTAAGATAAATTAAAAGTTTTTTACTTCATTTTTATTTGCACGTCATATATTAATTTGTTTTTAATTTCTCTAAAATTATTACAATTTATTTGTCTAAAGAGTAGGTGTATTCACTCACTCTAAAACCAAACTTATTGTTTATAGTAGGAATGTTGAAAATCTTCAACCAGTTATGTCTTGTTTTGTTTTCAGAAGAGTATTTTTCTCTGATATTTTTATATTTATGTATATTTTTTAAAATAATACTAGAAATAAATTTTTCTTCTATATTCAAAATTTTATTTTTTACTCTTAGTCTTGCTTTATTTTCTTCATTTCGATTTTTAAAATTTACTTACATGTTATCAAAACTTTTATAGATTAATTTATTTATATTATTTGTTTGTTGCTTGTTTAAGAAAGCACGCACTACTAATCCATAGTTCAAGACAGAATTAACAAGAGCTTTAAAAAACAATCAGTTTCTGCTCAAATTGGTATTTATTTCTCAAATAGTAAAACATAAAAGTGAAAGAATGTAATCTTTTAATTATATAGTTATATTGATTACACCAACTCAAACGATTATCAATATTTATACCTAAATACTTATGATTATTTATTATGTCAATGCTCTCACAATTACAAGCATTTTGATTATCTTTGTTGTTATTTATTATGTTTTGGCACGTATTTATATGTAATTTTAAAAGGTAATTTAAGATTTAATTTTTTTTATTTTTTGTTTTGATAATCATAATTTGATTTATTATTATTTTATTCGCTGAAGCCTAATCTGAGATATTTTATAAGTCTTGTTGAAGATTCATAAAAGTAAGAGTTTGATCTTGGTGCCTAGTTATTAATATTATATCATCAACATATATGTAAATTTTACAATTTTTAATTGAATCACTTGTAGAATTAATATATAAATAAAAAACAAAGGACTTAAATTTGAACCTAGCGGTACACCTGTTTTATTATTACATGTTTTACTTATTAAATTATTTACTTTGATTTTGAATTTTCTAATTTTTAAGTAAATTTTAATAAAATCGTAAAAATCACCTCTTATGCCGCAATTTTCTAATATTTTAAATAGTATTTAACGGTCAATATTATCAAAAGCCTTGCTAAAGTCTATAAATGCTATTATTGATATTTAGGTTTTATTTAAATTTTGTGTAACTTTATTATTTAAATGATTTAATAGGTCTTTAGTACCGATAAGCATATTGGTTTTGTTTTAAGAGATTTAATAATAAAATCATTTATTGATTTAGTAAAATAACTTTCTATAATTTTTGAAAAATTTGATAAAATTGAAATTGGCCCATAATTTGAGAAGTCTTCCATATTTCCTCCTTTATAAATTGGTATAATATAAGCAATTTTCCAAAAACTAGGATAAATTTTGGTATGATGTATATTTTTAAAAAGTTCAACAATAAAAATATCTTTATTATTTTTTATATCATTTATGATAATACTATTCAGTCCAATGGAATTTGTGCTTTTTAGTTTATTTATAATATTTAATATGGTTCAAGATTTCTTCATTCATCCATGGTTTCTTAAAATTATTATGTATGTTTTTATTTTCTTCAGTTTTCTAATTTATTTTTTACTTCATTTTTAAATTCTATAATTGTCTTCGAATTGCTCATTATTTTTGTAAGTTTTTTATTTACGAATTCGGGTTTTTAGTATAGTTTTTTTTTTTTTTTTTTTTAATTTAAGATGATAGCCATTTATTACGTTCTCTCCTATTTTGAAATTTTATTATTAATATTGGTCTTATATTGGATTCTTCCAAATCTGTGGACAGTTTCCATTGTATTTGTAGGGGATATTCCAATTGTACGATTCTTACAAGTTTTGATATTCTTTTTGGAAGATTTTCATTTTCAATTCCTTGAATTCCAGAAATATCAATGTTATTTTTCCTCATTTTATTTTTTCCTAATTCTAATTTGTTTAAATCTTCTTCAATATTTGCAATTTTGTCTTTCAGAGTTTTATTTTCTTTGGTTCTCTTCTATTACCTTCTGTTCATGGCTATATTTATCTAATTTCTGTATAATTTCATTATGTTATTTATCTAGGAACTTCATAGAGTATTTGATTTCGGCAAGCTCTTTTAAAATAGACCGTGCTAGACTGCTATCAATTGCTGTTTAGATTCTTCCATTTCATCATTTGGGGTTTTGTTTCAGTTCCATTTTCATTCATAGTTTTTTCCTCAGTATCACAGTATGAAGTTATATTATCTTTTGCACTTCTAATTGTTATATTTCTACTGTATATGTTATGCAATTCCACGTGCTTTTTCTTTCTGGAGTTGATATGTCAATTTCTTCATCGTCGTTAACACATTTTTCATGCTGTTTTGAACCACATGCTTTGCAACGCAGTTCAGCATTTTTCATTACTACGTCGCATTTACAACATTTTATCTTAAATTTTGCTAACTAGTCATGATAACGATATTAAGTTTTTAAGTTAGATTGAGACAAACAAGAATATGTAATTAAAAAGTAATACTTATATTTGGGAGTTGGTGTAATGGACTGCACATGACGCATGCGCCTTTTTCGTAGGCATGTCCGGTTTCAAGAAGATCCATTCTTCTTTCTTCGTAAGTTCAGAAGGCTACTGACATGCTGACACAGTGATCTTATAGGAACTCCTTTCCTTCGGAAACTAGGCTAATAATGATTAATTTTCTACAATTCACGGCAGCAAAACTTTTAAAAGGTGTCGTAATTTTACCAGAAAATCGGTCTAAAAACTCGATATTAGAAGCAGATTTTTCTTTTTCTTTTGGGTCTTTATGTTATAAGGCTGAAATATTATTAGTAATAATATTTTAAAATTAATTTCAAAAGCCTGAACATTTCATTACTGTTTGGATACAAACAATAGAAATTCATTAGACAACTTGAAGCATATTTTCCTTAAAACCGGTTTTCTTTTATTTATTTATTTATTTTTAAATCGTCAGCAGAATATAAATAAAAAATCTTTGCTTCCTTTCAAATACGTGCTGAACAGTAGAGCTTTTTTATTTACTTTCTTTGAAAAATGTTTTAAATAAATTCGTATTATTTACTTAACTTACCTAAATCCCATTTCATTTAATCATACCACAACAAGCACAAGTTAGTGGATTATTAAAGGGATTAATAGGCGTTGCTAAGACAGACAGAAACCAATGCTTTTAGTTGAGAATTTTTCAGCTAATTCCTAGATAAGAACGAACTCAAAGAAAACAAGATAATAAATGCTTTTAGACAGTGTCAAAAGCAAAGCGGTCCCATAATATGCACAATTTTATAAACAAAATTTCATCGGAAGCGATCAGATCGTAGTCGGCGATATGCTTCAGTATTTCTTTCTCGTTCTCTGTCTCTGACTTTGAGCGAAACCGTTCTTTACGCAAGCGCTAACCTAGGGGCCGCTAAAAATGCATATATAAAAAAAGTTATTAAAAAAAACTCTTCTCTTGTCTATAGAAATTCATGGTAAAATTCAAGATCTTTCACCTGTTTTTAGGGTAGACAACGGACACATACTTGACAGATAGACTGATTGTATTAGTCTTTCTTTCTTAGGAAAGTAGGCTGGAAAAAAAAAATCATCTTTATACGTATCTATAAAAGAGATCAAGTATTCCTGGAATGCCATTTTTAGACATAAATAAACCCATATATATATATATATATATATATATTTATATATATATATATATATATATATATATAAAAATAAGCTTTGTAATTAATATAGGTCTAAGATTTCTATACACTTTTGATTATTTTTATAATAATGTTTTACAGGAAAAAGTATCTTACAAACATTAAATGGTTAGTTGTAATTGCAAGAATTCGAATTGTATGAATATTTTCGAGTAGGTTTGAGGTTTTGAATTTGATTCAGTCCGATTGTTGTAGCCAGTAACGAATAAAATGGACTGTCATTTGTCAGAAACCATCCCACATATCTTTGATGACAGCGCGTGCTTAATGTCAACACAAAATGAACTCCCGTTCTACAGAATCCCATCACCCATTCACACAGACGTCATAAGCAAATTAAAAAATACAGCAGTCATCAATACTGAAAAAAATAATTGTAAATGACCTACGGATCAACTGGTGCAAACAGCGCCGTAACATTCAAAGTGAGATAAAACATAAAATTCAGTTTTAATTGATATTTAACTGCAATAACAAAGAATATCTTTAAATCTTGTAAGTGCGGTTTGATAATGACGTAATAAGACATCTAGGTTGAAGATTTGTGGTTTCGAAATGTAATGAAAGTATCAGTAATTAGGGTTAAAATTATGGATTTTTTTTTTTTAATGTAGGCTTATATAGAATGAAAGGTCAATAATAAAATGGCTTCCAAATCATTAAACCAAACCTCCTCCTTAAAAAAAACAAATTACAATAATAAAAAAATAAAACAAGATCTTTGATTTTGTTAAAAGTACTTCCTAAGACCTAATTTATTTTATTTTTTTTCAAGGTTTTTAATTAATATTTCAAGGTTTTTTTGAAGGTTGCAAGCCGTTTTTCTTTATTTGTCTTTAATCACAACAACAATTAACTTTAAATGATTTGGTTGTAATATCGTTTTGCTTAGGATACAATATTTCTTTTAAATTTTTTGAATGCGTTTTTGCACTTATTTTGTAGTCATTATATTTTTTTTTTCCTTTTCCTTTATGAAATTCTGTAAATCGGAACTTCTTTATATTTTAGTTTTACATATAATATCGTTACTTTTTTTGTTTTTGCGGAAAAGTTTACTTTATTTTGTAGCTCTGTTTTTTTTTTTTTGTTTTTTTTTTACATTAAATCTTTTATTTATTTATTTATTTATTTATTTATTTATTTATTTATTTATTTATCCTACTTTTTTTTTCTTATTCTTATAAAAGCTTATTTAAAATACTTGGTTTTATTGGATATTCAATATATATATATATATATACCGGTATTATTATTAGTATTATTATAGTATTATTATTACGAAAGAAAAAACAAACAAACATGTTTTTATCATGAATTTCTTCTGTGTTCTGTAAATCTGGAACTTCTACTTCAATGGACGGTTCTCAATTTGAAGAGGAAAAAAAAGTTAACTCGAAAGAAAAGTGGTTTCTAGAAAAATCAGTGTTAGAAAGGAGGGGAAACCGTTGCCTGAAATTGATGAAGAAAACGAGAAATTGACGTTAATGAAATTTGGACTGTCACATGATCTGACCACTAAGACTCAACAGAAAGTGGTCACGTGATCAACAATTGAAAGAAAGCGAATACATCAGGAAGCTTAAAGCAGAAATTATTTGAAAGAAATACATTTATTTAATAAAAAGTTGTCAACGTTCATTAACAAGACAAGAGATTTAGTTATCTTCAAATTAATTATTAATACTAAAGAATAAAATAAAAAAGCCAACTATTGAAAAAAATATTTGGTAAAAACAACATTTTTCTCAAATCTTGTTCCATAATTCACTTACTGTCTTCTGCATCACAGTGGCACATTTCTACAAAAAAAATCGTTAACATCATGTTGTTTCTTTTCTAAAATTAAAGATTGCCACTTTCACTTTTTAATGTTTGAATTGAAATAAAACTCTAACGCATGATGAATTCGCCATTGCAATCTCAAAGCCAAATTTGGAAGTAGGTTGTGAAAGAAAGTATTTTCTTGATGTTGAGTCGAATCTTTACGTTTCTGAAAAAATAATTTCAAGAAAAGTTATTTGTATAGAAATACTTTTTCGTGACACGAAATTTCATTCAGCTTGAGAAATTTATACTAAAGTTATGGGTTAAAATTCAAAATAGTTTCATTTGTGAATTGTAGATACAATAGGAAATGTTTTCGTAATAACGGAAGTACATTCTGCACCGCTGACTCAATAGAAGTTTGACGTGAAAGAAAGGATTTTCTTGATATTGGGCGAATCTATACAGATCTGAAAAATACTTTCACCATATAAAATTTTATTCAATTTGAATCATTTGAATTAAAGCCATTGGTTGCAATCCAAAGCTGTTTTCATTTGTCATTAGAAAATGCAATAGCAAATCCATAACATGCTTGACGTTTCTTGATATTAAGTCGAATCTCAATGTTTATGAAAAGTTATTCTAAATGAAGTTGTTTATATAGTCGTGGTTTATTACCTTACAAAACCTCATTTAAATTTTGCCATTTGTACAAAAGTTATTGGTTAAAATGCAAAGATGCTTTTATTTAGAGTGATCGAAAGAATTAATAGATTTTATTCAAAGTTGGTTAAGAAATTTATAAAACATTTAAAAACAAAGTTTGGTGAAAATCCAGCCAGTCATTAATGAACTGCTCCATGACAAACAAATGGACGCTAAAAAATTCTAAGAATTCACTCATTAAATAGTAAATTTGACAAGCCTTCCTTAAAGTTAAAGTGTTCCTCTATAGGTCTATGTAGGCCCTCGGAAGGTAAGGCTTCCCGCGTTTTAAGACCAACGGGAGTAAGTTGAGGTCGAGTGGTCAGCCCAAAGCCCGCCCGTCTTTAACCCCGGGAAAGAAAGTCGGTACCCATTTTACAGAGGACTGGGAGGACCCTGTGAGTAAAATTCCACGTGGGAAAACTCCTGACACTTCGGCGGGGTCGGGAATTGAAACGGGACCCTCCAGGTCGTAGTCAAGCACTTTACCATTTGGTTATCGGGCTGACCAAGCCTTTCTTAATAGGTAGAAAATGATAAATAAGAAATTAAATTAATAATAATAATAAAAAGACTGCTGGAATTTCAATACTGATAGAATATATTTCATCTGCGTTTTAATACTCAGTTTATTGTTTTGAAAAAAAAAAATCGAAAAAAGGGGAGGCATATTTTTCTTTTAAAAGTTAAAACCTTTTAATTACATTCATTGTAATTAAATATTACGCTACTGCGTCCCATACACGCAGTAGCTCTTTTGTCTATTAAAACATTATAGAAATGAGCTTTTAAATGTTAACAACGATATAGTGTAGCCGTCACTACTCCAAACCGTCCAGTATTGCTACCATTATCAATGATGGCACAAAATGAGACGATACCTTTTTTTTTTCTTTATGAAAGATAGACCGAAAATAATTTACTAAACATTATATAAATCTAACAACACTAATATGTAATTTGATAGAAGAAGTAAAATACTATTTTAAAAAAAGTTGATTTGTTTTTTCTCTTGACAAACTAATAACTTAGTAGAACTTAAGTCTGATGCTTGTAACGGAAGCCGTAAAAACATAATCGATGATAGAAATAATAGAAATCTGAATTAAAAATTTAAGTAGAAATCTAAAACTAAAAACCGTAATATACGATTACATACCGAAATGTCACTAAAATCGTGAAAAAATAAACCTCAAAACGGATACTGCTGCCCTTTGCAACTAATGTCATATTTGCCCTTCGAGATTCATGAACGAAATATGCTTAAATTTTACTTTAATCAGATACTCAAAAAACGAAAGTAGAATTTTAAGTTCAATATCATTAATGCAGCTCCAAAAAAAAATTGGAACGCCAACTAATATTTTCTTGTTTTACGTAAGTAATTTTTCTTAGAAAAACAACAGATATTTCTTATTTAAAGAAATGTCTGGGTCTTTGACTCCAACGCAATTCATTTTTTTTTTCTTTTCTAAATTTTGTAATTTTAGATTCTTTCAACAATTAATAAGTTTGCGGAATATTAAAAAAAAAACAAAAAAACAAACAAACAAACCTGCTTCTAGTAGCCCGTGATTTAGTTCCAATTATGTAAATAGTTCCTACATTTGTCAGTTTATTTACTTATAATTTTTTTATTTTTTTTTTACCGAAATTTTAGTAATCCCATTTATGTTTTCTCTGCTTTCCAAGACTTTTTTGTTGTCGTGTTCGTTGTAATATGTAATTAAGATTTGTAATATCTTAATATTACGGAACCTTTTAATATCCAGTTTTCACATTTTCAAAGTGAGTGTAATTTCGTATTATTTTGAAATGCTTTGCTCCATTATAATAAGTTTCCGAAAAAATATGCCTGAAATAAAGATGATTGCAATTAACACCCTTTTAATTTCCTTATAGTTAATTATAGATTAACAAAAAACCAATAAAGATTTCAATTTTTAGTTATTTTTTTTCCTTGTCAAATATTTGAATTTCGTTGTATTTTTAATAACTTTTTACCAACACTTTTTATTTTGACTTTTTAATAGCTTCTAATCTCATTCAAAACTTTTTTTATTTTTTTATTTCCAGTACACAGCAATGTCAAAAGTTTTAGATGCCACTCCTCACGTTTTAGGTATCGCCCATTTGTTAAGCTTAATATGTTTCTCTAATGGCTAATCTCCTAACTTTTATGCTAATTATTTGTATTTAGTTAGCTTCATCCATTTTCATATTATTATTATCTGAAAATGATTTTTCTTCCGAATCTATATGGTTTAAAAGTTTTAATGTTCTAGCGTTACAAGTATGTTAGTCCACTTCATTATTATTAAATACTCTGTTAAACAAAGTAGTTAATAATAACATTGGATTCCCCGATTTAGATTCGCTAATTGCGTAAATTTATTTCCTTATCTTTTGATTCTTTAAATTACTTTGAAAAAAAAATCTACAAGATCAAAAGGTTTTCTTCTTCTTCGAAAATACAGTATAGTCTACAATTTACTATTTCTATATTTTTTTCATAAAATGAACTCTTAATTCTTTAACAGATCTCCATTATTCATTCACTTCTCTTCGACTTGATTCAGTTTTACGAAATATTTTTTATAACATTGCAAATCCGATTATAAAGGAGGAAGAGAATCTGAAATCTTTAAATAATTCCAGCTAAGAAGCATTAACATAGAAAAAAATGCTTGTCTAAGATGCTTCCATTCATAAACGTTTTTCACATAAATGTTTAAATAAAGAGTTTGGAAGAAATTGGATATTAGAACGGTGAAATATTAATTACAGTGAAATCTTATAACTATCGTTCATTCATCTTCTCAGTCTGAAAACGTTGAATTGTTTTACAGATATTTCTTGTTATATGTGAGTTCGAAAAA
Organism: Thereuonema tuberculata; assembly: GCA_023159025.1. NCBI lineage: Eukaryota > Metazoa > Arthropoda > Chilopoda > Scutigeromorpha > Scutigeridae > Thereuonema > Thereuonema tuberculata. Next base: position 267,271,636 of record JAFIDM010009631.1, on the reverse strand, counting down.
AAAAGCAACAACCGCAATTTCTATTGATATTAAGTCGATTCTTATTTTTTCATTGTAATATCTATACAAAACAGTAACGGTACTGTTGCAAAGCAGTAGAAATTTTTCATTTCCGAAAAATAATTGATTTATTTACGCATTTATTTTTATTGATTTATTTTTATTGCGGATCAGAATTACTAAAGGGTGTGATATCCATTGTTAGATATTGCTAGAAATCTAGTGTTTCGTTTTGAATGATTTTCTATGAGAATCGTCAGCGGAATTTCAGCATTTTGATTGGGGAGTCAACAGTGAATATGCTTATCGACGACTTATATTTAGTTTTTTTTTCCTCAAAATATTTTATCCACCTCCCCTTGCCCTCCCCCCAAATTCCGCGTATGATGAGAGTCTCTGCCACCTTCATGAACTACGAGGGAAAAGAAGTAGGTTGTTTTTTTTTTTTTTTTGGTTTTTTTTTTGTGATCTTACCATGAGTGCCTCGACGTACGACCATTTGGATCATTCTGGTTCCTTCGCAGTTACGGCAAAGCCTTCGGAAACCCTTTCTCTTGCATCCGACAATGTAGGCGTATGTCTCTGGTTCAAGGCGTTTCTGCAATTAAAATAAATCAATAAAAATAAATGCGTAAATAAATCGGAATTAATTATTTTTCGGAAATGACAAATATCAACTGCTTTGTAACAGTACTGTTACTGTTTTGTATAGATATTATAATGTAAAAGTAAGTATCGACTTATACAACAAACCATTACAGTGCCAGTGATATAATACCACATCAAACTTATAAGACCAAACAGTACTCTACGTCTACAATAAACAAATACATATTTACAATAAACAAATACATATTGAAATATTTACAATAAACAAATACATATTTACAGTAAATAGATACATATTCTTTATTGTTAATTGTTACTTTTAACAGTCTCTCTTTACTGTATGCTATTTTTCTTTAATTGTCATTATTGCTGTATTTATGGTTATTTAGATAGTGTACATCTTCTTTACTACACAGAATTGTCAAGAGCAGTTATATATTTCCAGTATTTTGTAAGTTACATATTATCTATTAGAGTTAATTCATATATGTATGACTTGTTATTCAACTGTCTCATATCATTTTCGATTTTACGACCAAATCCACTACGACCTATTGGTAATCTCATCGTAAGTCGAGGTATACCTGTATTCGAAAAGAGAACCAAATCTTGTTTTGTTCGTATTTAGCCATTTTTCCATGAATAAACTGTCATCTTAAATTATTGACCATACTTCTTTTTTTTTTCCTATTTCTTTGTGGGGTGATTTTTCAGTATATTTTCAATTCGACCTTGTTAATTTCTTCATTCCAGTAAAATCTTTTCTTTATCTGTATTTCCTGTTTTCTTTCTTCTTCTATCTCCTTTCTCTAACGCGATGTTTGTTGCTTTTGAAATTCCACTTTTCTTTTCATGTTTATTGTTATTATTGATCAATTTCTTATTTTGTAAATTTCTTTTCTATCCTTTCTGTTCTTCTTCTGTTCCGTATCTCCCCAAAACTCTCTTTTTTTCTTTTATCATCGTTTTCTTATTCTCTTGATTCTTCAATTCTGTTGCTACACGTTTTCATTTCTTCTTTTGTTTCCTTAAAACTTATAATCATTTAACTCCAGAATTTCTTTTATTTCTTTTTCTTCTTCTTCCAATTTTTTTTTTTTTTTTATTTATGCTTTTTAGTGTTAGGCCTTGTCTTTTTTTTTTTTTTGTTCAGCTTCTAGATCTTTCTATTATCGACTTCATTTTGTTTTTCTGCTTCGTTTTCTATTTGCTTTCCACTTTCTTCTATGTCTTCTTTTTCACTTCTCATTCTTCCTCTGCAGTTTTCTTTTTTTGTCTTAACACTTTCGAAATGAATCTATTAATTCTTTTTGAATTTCTTGAATTTTATTTTCACATTGTAGATAATTATTTATTATCTATTCTAGTATTTATTAAGATTCTCTTATCCATGTATTTTCTTGAATTCCTGCCTTCAAAAGTGAATGGGCATTTTTATTGATAATTTCATTCTATTTTTGTAAATAAAATTGTAATATTTCATAACGTATCACATTACAGGGTGTCTACAAATTCTGAATAAAAAAATTCCCTGATTTTTCCCTAATTTCATGAACAATTTCTTTTAAAATTCCCTGATAATTCCCTGATCTGTTCAACCAAAAAAAAAAAAAAAAACCGATCTGTTCAACCAAAAAATTCCCTGATTTTAAGTAATAATTGCAAAATTCCCTGATAATTCCCTGATTTTTTCCAGAATAACAAAATTCCCTGATAATTCCCGGTTTCCCTGATTTCCCTGATTCTGTGGACACCCTGCATTATAATAAAATTCGTTGCTGTGGGTGATGGTATAGACTTCATTTTTCACTAAGTTATCTTCAGTAAGAGCGATATATCTATCTACAAACAAAAAATGAAGCTTCGAAAGACTAAGACAATTCAAGATCTCAGTAAAATATTTTTTTTTTTTTATTTTCTGAAAAAAAAATTAAAGAATTTTTTTTTTTGAAAAGTACAGTACAAAGTTAAAGATTTAAATATTCGAGCGAAGAAAGTGCGAAGGCCCGCGATTCCTGATCAATAGAACAAGGTACTGTCTGGAGGCTAGTCCAACGCTCGCCTGCCTTTAATCCAGGGGAAGGAACGGTCTGTAATTGAATATGGTTTGGTAAACCTCAGGATCGCTTTTGGAGGAAAAAGAAAAGGGGAAAAAAATCACGACCTGTGGGAATGAAAGCCGACACCCGAAACAAAAACCTTTCGTATAACGTGTGGAATGGCCTTAGGAGTCAGTCAATTAACACATTCTTCAAAATCGCTTTGACGCCGGAGATTATGAAGCTTTTTAGCTCTTTGGGGGAAAAAATGGCAGTCCATGCAAGTACTGTGTCCACTTGGAAAATATAGTAATTTCTAATATACAAATTTTATAGTTGGGACTACATCTACAAGAAATTAATTAGAATACGAATGTTGATATGATTACAAAACAGAATGAAATAATAAATCCAGGGCCGGATCTAAAAATTGTTGGCCCCTCAGCGAAAATCGCTCACGGGCCTTATCGAGCTATTTCGAGCCGCACACAGGCCGCGGTGCGCCCCCCCGCAATGTGGTACCTAGATCCGGCCCTGAATAAATCATCAAACATTATAGTGACATCATCACAATATTAAATTGGAATTCTGAATATCTTAGCGTTTTTACAATAAAAGCCTAGATCAAGTTTTATACAGAAAAATCCTGAAAGTTTTGAATGACATAGTGTGAATATTTACTTTATTTGTTTTACTTTAAAATAAGTGTAACCGATGTATTACAATTTAGGCATTATCCACTCCGATGACGTAATCATAATTGGCACTAAGCCTTAAAAGAACCTTTTCTTTAGTCTAAGTTTTAAAGTTCTACTTTATTTATTTAAATTTTTACATTTCGAATTCAACCTATTCTTAAGCCTACTTTATTAAAGACTCATATCTCTGTGTCGGTGCTTTTTTGTTCTCACTAGCGAAGGGATCTTTACGAAACTTGGCAGTGTGGATCTCTTGTGTAAAATGCTCGCGAAGACGACACATATTCTCAAAGCAGCAGATGCGAAAACAATACATCGAAACCCATTTTAAATTTGCGCGTATTTGTTTAAAATTAATTGAATTTAAGCGACTTCAATATTTGAGGGATTATAATTAATTTTCAGTGAATAGAATTTCATAGTAGATTTTTTTTAGATTAAAAGTCACCACAGAGACTTTTTCTTTGTATTGTTCTAACGATTATAAAAAAAGTAAATAAATAAAAATAAACAAAGAAAAAAAGTAAATTACACGAAACATAGTTAAAAAAAATAATAATTTTGATCGTCTTTATAATCGAAATAAATTCAACAATGTGCCTTTTTTTTTCTTTGATAAAACTTTTACATTCTAGACTTTTCCTATTTATTGAGTAAGTCAGTAATTATTAATTTTCGTTTGATGTTCTGATGTTTACTTCCATTTTTTAATTCGATATAAATAAGAATCCCGTTAACTGATTAAATTAAGACGGCTTTCAATGTTTATATATTCTACTGATTTATATCGATGTATTAAAAACAAGTTAATAAAGAAAAGCAACAAATTGTATTATATCTCTTAGAATCAGCGAATTTCTATCTTTATTTAACGATATTTTGTAACAGAAGAAACACGATCTGTCATAAATCATTCTTAAGTATTTCATAATAACATCAATATCCTTCTTTCCACTTCCGCCTTTACAACAAAACTGAATCAAGTTCCTTCACTCCCTTTGATCCTAATTCCTTTAAATTGAGCCCAATTTTATAACTTCAGCGAATCGTGAGCTGGAAGAGCGGAAATGAAATGTTCACTATCTTATTTAAAAAGGTTGAATAGTAACTTTGGAATAACCATCTGAATACAGATGACGTGCCTTGAGCGTCTGACGTCATCAGTTACTAAGATGTCACGTATGACTTAATTGGAAGTTGGTCAATTGTAAAGACATTGACTCATTTCTCATAAAAAATACAATCCTAGCAGTTCGGTTTCAATTCGGTAGCACAGTCGCAGTCAAATATTTGATTTACTATAATCCATTTTCAGATTTCTGCTGATCACGGTTAGAAGTTAACATTGTTTTCTTTATGCTACATCACCGTAACACTATCTATTTTAATTATCGGTAGAATTGTTACGATAACTAACAGAGAGAAAGCAAACATTAAAAGTCATTATTAGCTGATTAATAATGACATTTAGCAATCTCAAAAACAACATATACAGGGTGTCCCTAACTTCACTACATGGTTGACGGAATAAAGGTGAATTTCAAAGTAATGGTTTAATATCAAAGATTAAATTTGTTTACGACATATAAAAAAAAAAAAAGCCCCTAAAATCCTTACTTAGTTTTATATCTCTAAACATTAATTATACATTCTACAAGTGCACCATTGATAGATCTCATCCTCATTGCTAAACACATATACAAGCATTTCAGGTGTTATTTTTGTCACTGACTCCCAAACACGATTTTTAAGATCTTCAATTCTTCTGAAAACATTTGACTTAATGAATCCTAATTGCAAAAAAAAAAAAAAAAAAAAAAAAAAAAATTAACGGAGTTAAATAGGAATTAAATTGTGCAGCACAATTTAAATAAGCTTTTTATGTTTTGTGTAAAAATGTGTGAGTAATCTTGACATTAAACCATTACTTTGAAATTCGCTTTATTTCGCCAAGTAGATAGTGACTTTAAGGACACCCTGTAGTCTTTATCAGTATCTATCTACATAAAGTATAGGGTATTATGAATATCACATACACTCATATATACTCATTTTTACTCATTGATGCTTATTAAATATTATTTTATTGATTATGATACGGTCAATGTTTTCACTATATCTCTATTCAATGTAAATTTACTTCAAAAAAGTTATAATGTCCTATATTAAGTCCTAGAAATATTTCAATTCAAGTAAGGTGTGTAGATCAAAGACTGGAAGTTCAGTACAAGCAGATGTTAAAATAGACATTAGTTAATGTGATCATTCTCAGATAGGAATACAATAGATGGTAGGCTGAATACATCTGTAGGCTGGTTGGAAAGGAAATCTATTTGACATCGATTCCAGAAAATCCGGGTTTTTATAATTCCGCGATAATTCCGATTATAAAATCCAATCAATGTAATTTGAAAAATTTTATAATCAAAACTTTTTTGTCAGTGAGGTCCAATCTCAAAATAGTACCGAGTTTTGTCTTCGCTTACAAAAATCCATCTTTCATTAATACGATAATTACTTTCCCCCTATTTTGATACACACTATTACACACAAACATCGGGATACTTGCTTTTTTGATATGCGTATTCTTTTAATGTATTCAGAAATGGTTTTATCAATTTCTTTTTTTTTCGTTTTTGTTTACGTAATCAGGGTGTCTACAAAATCTGAATAAAAAATTCCCTGATTTTTCCCTGATTTCATGAACAATTTCTTTTAAAATTCCCTGATAATTCCCTGATCTGTTCAATCAAGGAAAAAAAAACCGATCTGTTCAACCAAAAAAAAAAAAAAAAACCTCCACACCCTTCTGTTCAACCAAAAAAAAACCTCCAAACCGATCTGTTCAACCAAAAAAATTCCCTGATTTTAAGTAATAATTGTAAAATTCCCTGATAATTCGCGGTTTTCCCTGATTTCCCGTTCTGTAGACACCCTGGTAATAGTAATTACAATCTAACGGAAAGGTTATTAGTATAGAAATTATAAAATCTGTTGTTTTTCCCTGTACAATATAATGGTAAACTTATCAAAATATGTTTACGTAAATATATTACAACATATATTTGCATTCTTAAATCTGTCAGTTGTTAAGGGTTAGTTTAGCTCAAGATAAGCCCCGTAGATAGTTCCACAAGATTTATAGTAAGGCTTCAAATATACCGAGAACTATTTCATATCAATACATCGAAAAAGAATTGGAAATATTGTATAAGATAATTTAAATTTTACCAATTATTAAGTGAAGGAATCAATTATCAAATCCTGTAATTATTAATAAAGTATAAAGACAATTAAATAATGAGATTAAGATCCCAAGGGTCAACCCATCATCTAAATTTCCATTCCGAGTTTCTACTTTGCTGGAGAATATTACATACCTTTCTTTTAAAGCAAGAGATATCACACATTTGTAGTTACAAAATACAACAGTTATATTTGCTAGCTATTGCATGTCTTAAATCTGAAATGTTTAGAAAACGGTTTTAGTTCTTTCAAAAAATACTATTGAATTTGAATTGGACTCATAGATAAGGAGTTGTAGGCGAAAGCCTCTAAAATACATTGTTGTACAAAAGTAGTCATGAAGATATTATTTGTCTTAGAAAAATGGATTTTTAATTATTAAATAAATGCGATATCAAGAATTTGAATTCATAAGACGGCTTAAAAGCAACCATCAATCGAGTGTCGTTACGGTAAATTACGCAGAAGTAACGTAGACCATCAGTTTCTTAAGATTTAATTTTTGGATTTTAAAAATGCAGATATTGAAAAGTTGGCACGCCAACTACATCTTATTTAATAAAAATTTCAAACAACCAGTACTTCTATTGTAGGAATGACGCATTATTTTAATCACGTTCTTTATTGAAATTGTCAGTGCATTGCTGTTTTGTTGTACAGAACGACTCAGCCAGGATTTTGTTCTTGACGGAAAAGGTTTACGAATTTATAAAGCATGAAGTTATTGTTTACAAATATATATTTCTACAATAAATTTCGGGGGGGGGGGATTCTAAATTCGACTTTCCCTTTTTAAATCTGCCACTAGTTGTAGATTCTTATTTTAATAAACTAGTTGACCCGTGCGAATAATTCGCAACAAAAAACCGCCTTTGAGAAATAATAAACAAATCCAACAGCTGTTGTGCATGTTAGTTAAACACATTGTCAATAGATGGCACCTTCTCCATTTTTATAAAAAGGTTGACCCGTGCGAATAATTCGCATGGTATCTTGATCAGTCACCGAATGGTAATGCGGAATGGAAAATGAATAGATTGTCAATAGATGGCGCCTTCTATATTTTTATAAAAAGGTTTTTAAAATAAAGTTTTTTAACGAAAACATTAATTTAAAACAATTTGTTTATTTTTCGTCATTAGCGTTGAACGTAATGTTCAAAATGATATCTCAATCATTGATTTTGATGAAGTATTAAGGGAGATAAAAAAAATATCTTTGAGAAATAATATGTGAGAAGTTGACAAATTTTTAATGTTATTTTATTGTAATTAATCGTTTATTTTTATTAATATAAATCTTTGTTTATTTTTTTATCTGTTCTTATTAAATAAACGATGAAATATTTTTTTAAAGTGCATTTTTATTCAAAAAAGGATATATTTGAAGTTTACGGCGCTCTAGCATTATTTGAAATATTGTTTCGCTTTCGAAAGATAAGTCGCTTCTGTAAAAGCGTGTCTACATTTTTATAAAAAGGTTTTTAAAGTAAAGTTTTTTTAACGAAAACATTAATTTTAAACAACTTGTTTATTTTTCGTCATTAGCGGGGAACGTAATCTTCAAAATGATGTCTCAGTCATTAATTTTGATGAAGTATTAAGGGAAATATGCCGTACCGACACAAAACACCTTTGAGAAATAATATAAAAGTATAGTCCCACTGCTTATCAGTTATCAAACTCTTGCATATTTACCTGTCTTATTTGAGGATGTTGAGAAAATGGCTCTTTGGAAATCACATATCCACAGAGGATAACTCAAAACTCAAAACGAAAGGTATGAGTTAATTAACTAGAAATTTTGTGAGGAATTGGGTTTCAGCAAGAAATGTGAATATATCGATATTTTAAGTTAAAAAATTAGTGCTGGTTGAAATCGAGACATTGCTGCCAAGAAAAGAACACATATAGTCCTGAGATTCCTATATTATTAAATGGTTAACAATCATATTGTTGCATGCTTCGTTTCTAATAAGTTAGTTAAAAGTGAATGGCGTTAATTATAACTCATTGTTACAGTCATCTATCACAAAGGAAGTATGCATCTGTATCATTGTTAGCCTAACAATGGTCTATGGAAATCTGAGACGGATTGTAATTAGGAAAACATGAATTATTACTTGATTCTACTAATGACAATAACTAAATGTGGATTGCTTGAAGCTAATTTTCAATTTGTGCTTCACAATGATGCTGGTTTTATGGAGATTGGAACAAACTTCCAACATATTATTTTTAACACAAACAATAGGATTGTATCATTTGCATATAAACTCAGCGGAAATTTGTAAAAGACAACTGTAAAATTGTAACTATTGAAAACAGAGTGGGTTTGAATGATTTTTATGCTAACTAATGTCCTTTGTTTTCGTCATTGAACAGCCTTTAGAATTTGCTCTAAAAGCCTTTTCAATGATGAAAATCACACAATCAAAAGTTTCGATGATCAAAACAACGACAAAAACTCTGATCATGTCATTTCGACGTCAGATGTAAAAGTGACGAAGTCAATAAAAGATAAGTCAACTTCAGCTTAACGAAAGGAATTAGGAAAATGAAACCCATTATTTTATGAAAAAAAAATAAATAAATAAATAAGAAAAAACTTATTACATTACATTACAATGTAAATAAACCATTGCATTAACTAGAATTCAAAAATAACTTTATTTATCAAGGCCTTTCTACGAAATTAGAAAAGAAAATTTATGCACATTAGTCTACAATTAAGCCTATGAAAATAGCGTTCGATCTGTTAAAAAACTATGAAAATTGATATCAATATCAGGAATTATATATGATTCCAAACAATATCATAACTTAAGACACAGTAGTCTAATAATTCAATACTTTACAAAATATTTCAAAGATTAGATCTACTCGATATTTGTTTGAAAACCAATTGACTTTTATTACTTTTATTTTTATCTTTGATGTGCATATTATCCTTTAATAGAAGAGGCAGAGCAAAGATTCAAAGACTGTTTTTAGGCATATCAGCTTTTGGGTTAGATAAGTGAGATTTTTTTCTTTTCTTTTTTGGTTGGATGTGAGGTCGAAGGCTGACAAATTTTGTAACCGGTGATAAAAAAGGATCCTGTACTTAAATAAAGGGATTCACAAGTTCATGCTTGCCTAGGGCCTTTCATACTTCTTCAGGCCCAGCACAAAATTCCTGATTTTGATACGTAGATGCCTCAGAGGTCTGTAGGTAACGCTCCTGTAATTCGGAAAGATTGCGTTCAACACAGGGAAGTAAGGCTTTCCATTATATCAGAGATTGACTTTGTTACATCGATAACCACTGAAAAACTGCCTTATTCTTCTTGATGAGAAAATTCAAAGCAAAGATTCAAATTATATTTCCACTAATCTAAGTTTCGTAGATACTGGGATGGATTCATGTTATGTCTTTTGTAAGATCTTTATTCACCTTCCTACTTTGAATTCCAGAAACTGTGTTTCTCAAAAAAAAAAAAGCCTATTTCCAATTGACGACTATTACTTTTTCTAAAAATGCAAATTGTTTTGTCCTTAGAGGCTAATTACTTACGCAGGTACACTGGAGCGTTTTGATAAATCTTTTGCAAAACACATCCTAAGGCCTATTGTGAGAACACGAAACCCACACATTGAGAAACAAAACATTTGAACGAATTTCATCTGATACGAATCATTTT
>JAFIDM010009631.1:267203924-267260962 GCA_023159025.1 Thereuonema tuberculata | reverse complement strand
TTTTAACTTAAGTCATTAATTAAAATATCAGCTTAACTTATAAAATTTTTATTGTCGTTTTAATGTAATAAACTAACTGTAAATAATATTTTACAGATTTGTTTTCCGCCTGCACAAAAAAGTATTGGTACATATATATATATATATATATATATATATATATATATATATATGCTTCTGTATATTTGCCCGAATGAAACAACTTTTGAATTGAGTTACAGTTAAACATTGTATACAAATTCAAATCAATTAATTTCATCACTTATAATAGAAACACACTTTTGAAATAGGCCTAATTCCCAATGTAGAAACTGACAATTTCATAGCCTTCGAGGTTTTGTACAGCATCAAAATCACGACAACTGTTCTGAAGGCTATTTATTCTCTTAGCTATAACCAATGATTCGTATTAGAATCGTGAAGAATGTTTTAATCCTGTCCCACCGTTCAGGTTTTGCTGGATACCGCAGCTGCATTGCTAACCCTGCATTCATTTCCTGACTTGTGCCTAAGACTGAGTCAGTGAACGCGGCCATTTTAACAGTGAATTATTACAGCAGCCCAAGGCACCAACTTATAAGCTGGAACTTATTAGCTGAAAAATACAAACAAATTATCCGTGATTGTTTGCAGAGGCGGGGGTGTGGAACTGCTGCTGAAAGGACCTGTAATTCATTAGAAATGGAAAACATGATTTAAGAAACAAAAGAGAAGTACAGAGAATAATATCTGCTTTGTCGTTCTTGCAATGGCTCATTAACAGAAGCATTTTGGACAGATTGAAAGCAACTGTTGCAAGGTCATTAATAAAGAAAATACTAAGACATTCAAATGTTCCAGATTAGTCTCAGTGTAAGACGCCTGCTGTAAAATTTATTAACTTAAAAAAATAAAATAAAAGTAGAATCTTATCTTATGGAAAGATTAATGTCGTTTGTCAAAGTTCGAAATAAAAATAAAATATTTTCAGTTTAATATTATACAAAAAGATCCAATGTTTTATTTGCATAAAGCATCATCACTCCTCCAAAAATAACAGTATTTCAAATCAATTTCGATTTTTTTTTAATTTCTTTTCCGAATCTTCGAGTACTTATCACCTTTTAGTTTTACGGAGTCGTTTTACCTGCATTCATTTCAGTTTCGTTATTGTTGCTTTCAAATGAAAACTAAGAAAAGTAGATGAATTTTATTTCTTAAGTAAATTAATTTGTAAAATAATTAAGCATAAAAATATATCCCAAATACACAAAAATACAAATTTAATTTCTTTGGGGTTCGAATTCTACTGAAATCATTTTGAGATCTCAACCGCCGTTTTGGAACTTTGTTTAAACAACGAAAAACAATCTTACTAAAACCTGGATATGTGAAAAAATTAAACTCACACTAGTTTAGTTTAAATCGAGGAAAGGTTCTGAACTGAAATGGAAATACTTTAATCAATAAATTTAGTGGAACTTGAATTAAGCAGCAATTCAGTTTGACTAAGAAATTATAAATACAAAACAAGTAATTCCAAAGAACTTAGAGCCTACTTTCCTTAAATGTTAATTCTTGAAATTTCCGTTTTTTTAAGTCGTGAAAACAACAAAAACGAAAAGCCAACATTTATTTTCAAATATTACTATTTACTGAATACAAACCATATAAATTTTCCAATTTTTGTTTTTAAAAAAAAGAAAGAATTAAAATCCTTGTTATTTACTTAAATTGTCTAAATCGATTAATTTTAATCAAATCAAATCTCTGGCAAATAATGGATTAAAGACTCTATTGTTTAAGACAATGAGAGATTAAAAGAAAAAGGATAGAAATCTACTGTTTAAATTCCAGTGCCTTTCGGTGGGAATTTTTGGCGCCAAGGACCCATTTGGAAAAGATTTCAAATAAAAAAGTTGGATATTTCTAAATCCTCAAATATGCATACCAAATTTCGAGAAGATCCAAGCACCTGTTCCTAGGTTATTAGGGATGGGAGACATTCACTGCTTCTGACTAATGGAAAATGGGAACATAGTGAAGTTATATTAATTCTTTTAAATATGCTCTCCTTTGTATGCATATTATATTTTATTTATTTGACGTATATTTCAGGGAGTCTATCAAATAAATTTTATATTTGTTTCAATACAGAAATAGCAAAAAGAACAAGAAGTTCGTGAAAGAAATTAAAACCTATTTTCATTAAAATTGCTGAACCTTGTTTTTGAAAGCCGTGAAAAAGCTACAAAAAATATTAAAATATAACATTCGCTGAATAAAAACAATCTTCCTATTTTCCCTTTTCTGAAAATTAAAAGAACAAGAACAACAATACTTCAATTGCTAAATCCAATTGAGTCAAACGAAGCAAAGGAGTGCCTATTAAAAGACATAGTTAGGCATCATTACAAATTCATTGTTTAGCATTATTTTCCACGGGAATTTCTGACTTCGCTTCATAAAAAATCTCATGGAAAATGTTCATTGCTGAAGTGTCTCCTCCATTATTATTGCATTTACATTATAGGAAGATTCATTCACTGGTTTCTAAGTTGTTAAATAGGAAACATCCACATAAACACTCTTATAGGTAGACTAAAATCAATTGTGGACCACGGAAAACTAAGAAGAAAGAAAAATAAATAGCTAAAAATCAATAGAGAAGAAAACTTGGTAAGAAATTGTAAAGGATGGGTGATATTAAATCAAATTTAACGTGCGTGACAAGATTATTACTTAAAAGAAAATAAGAAACGCACATAACTAGAAAAACAAAAAAAAAAGACAAACAAACAAAAATTCACTGAGCTGATGTTGGTTTATGTGCTGGGAATCGGAGACGGAACCGTTTCGAGTTGCAACACTCGCATCAGACCGATCCAGCCCAGCATACCCAGCTCAGTGAAGAATCTTCACTGTGAAGATTCCCAGCACATAAACCAAGATTAGCTCAGTGAATTTTTGTTTGTTTGTCTTTTTTTTTCTAGTTTTGTGTTTTTCTTATTTTCTTTTAAGTGATGGGTGATATTGGAAGGTTAACATTCCAATGTATTTTATTCATTATCTATTGTTCCAAATATGTACCAGCCTCAAAAGGGAACTTCCTTTTAAGAAGCTAAGCCGTCTCTTAAAATTTCAGCTTACTAGGACACTTAGTTTTTGACTTATAGACTGACGATGCATAATTCGATTACAAACATGCATTCTAGAACACTCGATTCTAACGTCTTTTTGTGATACATTTTAAGATGTTACAAAACGTTAAGACCAAACCTACAATAACCTGTGCTGCCAGGCAAGTATAAAATTCGTATTTTGCTATCAGATAGTTATTATATTTACACACAGCAATTATTAAGATTTTTTTTTTTTTTTTCTGAATATCGTTTAGTTGTGAAGTTATATGATATTATTGAGGAATCAGCTTAAAATGTGCCGGAATTTGGAATCCCAACAATTTTAAAGAAACATATCATTAAATTAAATTAAAACACATAGTTCATCTTCGATTTTTCGCGGATCATTCTTAAATGACTAAAATGACATTGCTGTGTGGTTATTTTTCTTTTTTATTAGGTCACCGCAATAATAATCTTGCTAATAAATTCAGTATTATATTATTTCAATAGACATGCGTTATTTTATCCTTAAATGGTCTAAAAAAATCGGAAGTAAACTTAAATAAAAACACAAAGTATGCATAAAGTTTTCGAGTTTATTAAATATAAGCCTTTTTTTTTTAAATACATTTAACTCAATAAAGCGGAATTTGAATTTACTGTATTTTTCACTTATACTGGTTCTTTAGTCACTCAATTACCAAGGATAATGGATGTTTTACTGTATTTGAAAAAGGTTTCTGTATTTAATAGATTCGAAATGATATGTTTATTTTGAATTAAAATTACATACTTTTTTTTTAATTGCCTTAAATTGTATAGATATCTGATTTTATGGTTTATTTCTATCATATCATTTGTATCATGTTTATTTTCAGAATGGAAATCGTAAATTGAAGAAAACTTGAATGAAGTTTTGGAGTTTCTTTTGACTAGAAATATAGTAAAAATGCCAAGTAAATTGCAAATAAAATAAAGTAAAAAATAAAAAACCAAAGGAGACATTCTTGGGTTCTTGGATCTAACTGGAGTGGATGGTAGTCAGATACAGTTAAGACAAGTCCAATGAGTGGGCGTCACGAGGACTGAGGTGATTTCGAATCGACAACTGAATCCCCGATTGAAAACGTGGGATGTCATAATGCCAGGTTGAAGGGAAAGAGTCACTTCGCCCATGTCCCATCCACCCACCCCAAACGCAACGCCTGCAATTTCCACAAAAGGAAAGAATTACTCTGTTTGGAAGCCTACAGCATAACTCGCTCAATAGATAGGCTTAATTAAAATGTTTATTTTCCTCAATGATTTAATATCGTAGAACCATTACTTCCACTTTGATATTATTATACTTGAATTTGAAGTAGAATAACAATACTTTCCAGTATTTCGAATATTAAATGCTTGTATACCAATTGGTCGCTTCATTATCGTAGGATAATTTTTATCTATAGCAAAACTTACGCAGCATGGAGATTTTTTTATTTAGGGCGGAAGGGGGGGGGGGGGGTTTGCACGTTACTACCTCTACTGTACAATCCAAAAAAAAACCTAGGTCCATGTTAAGGATTCGAACAAAAAACAGTCGGTCTTCAAAATTTCGGGGTCGAGAACAAAGTCCCTTAACCGATCATCCAACGAAAAAAAAAGAAGAAAAATACGGTCTACCCTAAACATTTCGAGATCTCGAGGAGGGGAAAAAGGGCCTCTTTCGTCCTTCTCGCTGTTTACTCACATGATAACATATTTTGCTTTGTACTTCAATTTTTGTTGTGGATTATAATGGGCGAATTCCGTAAAGTAGGTTTAAAATTCTCTCTTATTTTTGAGTTGTTGGAGGTTGACTTCCTAACTTGATCCTCATTTATTTGGTTGTAAGATTGAGGTCTTCAAACTTAACTGAGAATTTTTAAGGAAACAATTTCCAATTACATCCTATGAAAACTTAAAAAGTTTCCAAATCAAGTTAGCTTTCAAAAATATCTAAAAAAAATTTTCTCTACATATTTAAATTTTCATTTTTTGTTGGGGGGGAGGGGGTTAGAAGAAGTTGCGAGAATATGGAATCTTTTATAGTGCCACAAAAAAACAGAAAATACTCTAATTCAAAGCTTGCAACGGAATTATAACTTATCTGTGAATTCACAGAATTTATCGTTTCTACTTTTACGAAGCTTATAAATATTTAAAAAAAAAAAAAAATATGTTTCACACGTTAAATTTTATGCCAGAAGAATATAAATGTCAACTTATTTTTCAACTTTTTAATGGACTTTGAATTTGTTTTCCACCAATCGTAGGACAGGAAAATCTTAGAACGTTTTCAATTAGAAATTGATAAGTGACGTCACTGAAGGACTTCGTCAAAACGTAACTTAAGATTATTTTTTTTTTTTTTTTTTTTTATCTTATCTTAAAAATCCTAAATCTTAAAAAAAAAATTAATTCAATAAATAAGAAATTCGGATTTATTTTTATCAAATTTATTCCCTGATGGCCCATACGAACTCAAACTGCAACAGAATCAAATTTGGTAATTTGGGGAAACCAGAATAAAAATTTGATGTAAGGTTAGATTTTATTAGAATTAAAATCATCTGTTCTTCGCTCGAAACATTTACCCAAATCCAATTATGGAAGCCATTCGGTTACACTTAAAACTTTCAGTTCTGTAAAAACTACAAAACTTAATAATAACTATATAATTAAATAACAGCTCCATAAAACTATGTAACTAACTAATGCCATGAGACTTATAGGTCTGAATCTGGGTTCGGTGGGGCTTGAATGTTTTCTTCTTCAGTGTTTGTTTCTCTTCGTAGGAGGTAGAAGTCTGACTGTTACCTTACAGATAGCAGCAATAATTATGCTATCATAGAGAGTAACTCTATGATTAATGATCCGAAAAATGGGCATAAGTCACAACTACAAGTTTTCAAATTTAACCTAAAGGTGAACAATCTTTTTTCTATCTTTATTATGGAATAATATCGGAATTCGGAAATGTGGAGTCAATTACTGTAAGTATAGCCTTATGTATCTACAAAAAATGTGATTCTATATAATATCAGTTCCTTTTATAATTCTATACGCCAACATTAGAGTGATATGCATTCTTTACATTGCTTAATCAGTTTGTAGTTTGTTTATTTTCTTCAAATACAAATAACTATTGTAAAAAAATATATCATAAGTACAATCCAAACCTATCGAATATCCAATAGAAACATACGAGAAGACTGCTTGCTAAAGCAATAAGTATCTTTAAATCCGAAAAATTGAATTCAAATTTTCCCGTAGTTCCTTGCTAAAACAATCTTTCTCGAAAGCCCAGACATTACTGCGTATTTTGGAATATAAAGACTTACATACATTCCTTCAATTTCACTGGAATCGCGAGATATTATTTGAACTTTAATTGCGTCGCGAGCAACGATTTGCCACCCACTGGAGTAGCTTATATGCAAACTGTGTTACCCGACCAGTACGTGTCTTAGAAGATGAAACGAAGAAGCAAAGCGTCATCGTTCTAAATCTACCAAATTATAAGTTTAGTAAGATTACCAAAAAAAAAAAAAAAACACGCCACCTTAAATGAGAAGATGTTGGAAGTTGCCAACTAAGATATCTGTGGTCGGTAGTAAAAGGTTTCCGTCAGGAGCTTCTGAATTCTTCATGAGATCAGATACCGCCTGCCTTTAAAGACGAAAATACAAGTAAAATACTTGATTAACTATTAACTTATTTGTTGAACAATGTTGAAACTTAAAGAGAAGGAAAAATAAAAATACTCACATTTTATTATTTTATTTTGAAGTAAAAGATATATTCTCCTTAAACTTATAGATACATTTTAGTTGACATTAAAATACACTACAGTAAAAGATTGGACAATATATCTCAACAGATTAAACAAAATGGCGTCTTATATTCTTCTGTCTTATCCTTAACTGTCATAAAATTTTCTTTTATTAATGGTCGAAATACAAAGGGCAATTATAATTTAAATAAAATTAAACTCTAAAACATCTACAAACTCTATATCTACGGTATCAGTTGATCTCAAGTTTGTAAATCGGAATTATTTCATTCATTTGATTTAGATAAAGAGAAATTTTTATTTACATTTATTTTTTTCAGAAGTAATAATGACTAAAAAGTTACATAAAATTAACAGGATTTCTGTTTGAGCCTCTAGTTATTCTTAAAGGTAAAAAAGACCCCTCCCTTCTTGCCTGATATTCTAATGTCTAATATTAAAAAAAAAAAAATTCATATTTACTATCGAATAAAATACGTTTTTATTTTCTTTTCCTTTCCTTTCATCGACTTTGGCTAACTATGGACCACGGGCTAGCCCTACCTGACAATGTCAGGGTGAGGCTAGGAAATTCCAGAGGGGGGACGAGATTCACATCCCGTCCCGAAATAACCCTGAGGGGAAGAAATGGACAAAACACAGAAGAAGAAAGATGAAACATCCATGCTCTCGAACCGGGATTTGAACCCGGGTACCGGCACACCGGCCGCACGGCAGACCGACGCTTTATTTTATTTTTATTATATATAACAGTGGTTTTCAAACTACACGAGACGTAATTTATTCTTTCTTTTGAAATTTTTTTGTTAAATTATTTTCTGAAGCAACTTTCCTTAAAATTTTACTTTTTTTATTTCTCTACTTTTTTCTAAATTCTGGAAAACACTAGAAAAGAATTAATAATATCTGTCGAATACAAACAGTATCTTCAAATTTTCCATTTGCCGAAAATAAATAAGCCCCCTCAATTCTTTACACAGCTGCCTAAAAATCAATTAATTTTAAATATACAAAGCAAATGACAGTGAATTAACGCACCTTAGGTATCAATATAAGTTTATAGTTTCACTTTCAATGCCTCTTCACGCACAAAATAATCAACTTTTCAACCCTCACGAAAAAGTTAGATCATCTCTCGTTCCGTGAGTTTCAGGATGATCCAGGCAACGGTTCAAAAGTTCTTAAAGAAAACCCAGTCCTACTGATTTCCCAATGCTCTCCTTTCTTCGAGAATAACGATCAAGTCGTGTCTGCAATTACTATATAACCACACATAATATTTACAAGAATTCAAATTTACATCATTACTCTTTGTTTCATTATTTTTATAGAAATATCTATGTGAAGACGCCATCGCACTAACAATGGCTAATTGAAAGTTTATTTTTAACGAGATTGTTAGATCTCCAATCTGATCTCAAGAAAGACGTTATTTCTTTCTTTCTCTTTTTTTTTTTCTTTGTTTTTCTTCTGTGTTGTTTTTTAGCGATAAGATGAAGGAAAAAAAAAAAAACAGTTTCTTGTTCAAATGTTGACTTTCCAAATGAACCGAAAATATAACAGATATTTATTTGTGGAGTTGTTCTCAAAATACGGTTTTAGGGAATAAAATACAATTATTTAAATATTATATAGAGTCTAAAACAAACAGCTTATTTGAAAGCGATTTTGTTGTTTGTTTGTTTTTCTTCTTAGTATATTACTGAGTATAGTTGACATATCAACTTTTGGGTTGCGTCCAAAAAATTATACTTATAAAAAAAAAAAAAAAAATAGATAATCAAACTTGTAAATAAGCTTTATTACAGAATTAATATTTAACCAATAGTATCTTTGGATATTCGTGAAATGTAGCTCTTATCTACAAATCGTAAAGAAAAAAACCTGTATGTATATGTGTGTGTCAATTACCACTTTTGAACCATTCTGCTTCTTTGCACATTTTGCTTCTTCTTGAAGCAGCATGCACATTTAAGACAAAACACGATCCAACTTTTTAGCTCTTAATTTATTTATTTTTCTGTATTGTTTCATTGTCGGAAAGTAGGCTGTAAATTCTATCAAGAAGTTCCTTTTTTTATTATTTACGCTTAACGGTCTCCTATTTCAAATAGATCAGTTTGACTAAGAATTTAATGTTGTCATCGATATAGATACTTTTCGGATGTATTTGTTTATAGGCAAAAATATTACAAGAAAACTTACGCCCTCCTCTAACTTCGTTTAGTTACATTTTGCTGCTTCCTAAATGTTTCTTTAATCTTTGATTATTTTAAAATAGCTTATTGTTGAATGTATTTCATTGTTCAATGTTTGTTCGTTTCATTGAACAGCCAAGAAAGACAATTACAGTTGGTGCACCAACTTTCGAATGAAGGTATAAAAAAGTTGTGTAAGCGTCTAACCGTTTTAATACTTCGAAGATTTTCTGGCAAAAAATAGTTATTCTATAAACGCTCTAAGGAGATTCGTTTCCTCGTGGTTTTTGGCGCCTCATCTAATGGTCAGTTTTTATTAAAATTAATAGGGAGATAGAATTTACTTATAACTTGTCTAGTATTAGTTCCAGCTTTTTACATTTACACTTCTTAAATTGTTGTGATTACGGCGCTGTAATAGCATCATTTTTGGCCAAAAAAAAAGAAGAAAAAAAACAAAAATCCAACAAAATTGAAAGTTTCAGCTTCATGGGATAAATCGGTGTTAGTTTGATTGCAGACGGAGACGTAAATTTCGTTTTAAAGTTACATTCTAAAACGTTTTCTTTCAAATCAATATGATAAGATATATTACAAATGTAGCCACTACATCTACATTTACCAAGCGGAAATAAAGAATGTCAGTAATTACAATTTGTTAACAAATAATAAATTCTTTCTTTCTCCAGTTGCAAATATGCTTCATTTATTTTGCAAATTTATACATTACAGTCCTACTAGATATTCATGTACCTATGATGTAGGTACTGAGAGTAGTTAAGTATAGCGATTACATAATAATGAGTACCATAATTATAAATATTACAAATGTTACATAGAAAATTACCTAAGAGTAACGTGAAAAGATGTATTCAATAGGCCTATATATATATATATATATATATATATATATATATATATATATATATATATAAAAATAGTTCATTTACTTTTTTTTACGTGTTCCAAATTATTTTTTCGTAGATTAGTTTTTCTATTAGAAGATTTTTTTTATTATAATTTTCCAATATTTTTGATATTGTAAATTTCAGGATCCAACTAATTAAACAGTTTTATTCAAATCCTGTTAGTGCTTCTAAAGCCGTTTGTATTAAGATATAATATCTTAAAACTTCTGATTTATTAAAAGTTATTAATAATTCTTGATTTCTATTAATTATTATTATTTTCTATTTATTTTGTAAATATTAACATTATTTTTTTCAAGAAATAAGAAACAGTTCCATTGATCTTCTGTATTTGTCCTAGATTATTACTTGTGACTTGTATACAGCATTTATTCCATGTAATGTAATAGCCTTCTTATTAACGACACATTCATTACATGTCAGAAAATTAGAAATTCTCCTTAAATCAATATTATCATTCTTGTAATCACTGTATATTGTAAATAGAGAATAAAAGAAATATTTATAACATCAATTTTATATTTGTTATAAATATTATTTTGGTAACGGATTCAGAATGTAGAGTAATTATATAAGATAAGGGATACTTATAAAAATTGCCAAGAAACTTATCTTTGACATTTTTTTAGCCATTCTTTCATAGTAATTAAGCTAAACGATGTTATAAACTTTACTGTTACATCCAATTCACAATGTTAAATTATTATTATGACAGTATTTATCTAAAAGTCGGTGATTAGAATAAGTATGAGCTGTAGAACAGTGATTCGAATCCCAACTCAGTGGGTTTTTTTTTCTCGTCTCTTTTAATTCTTGTTGATTTTAATTATTTTCAAACTACTCAACAATGTTTTTGGTTTTTTTTTTGTTTTTTTGAATAAAAAAAAAAACCGCTATTCTAGAGACGTCGTTTCTCATTGGTTGCAATAACTGTCAAGGCATAATGAATGTTCCTAAGGCGTATTTGCATACCGCTCATTCCAAGAATACGAAATAAAAATTGACGATAAAACTTCTGAAAGTATTCACTACTTCGAAAATATTCTACTAATACGTATTAAAGTTTTCCGAAAGTTTTATTTTTAATATGATAGGAAATATCCTAACTAAATTGCAATTATAATGCGTTCGTAACAGAGACTTCCAGAGGAATATGCCGTAAATATTTTTTTAGACAGTTTCTGAATAAAAATCTTTAACAAAAACTCCTGAATCTTGATGGTCTATTAGTCTAGCAGTGATCGGAGAAAATTTTATTAACTCGAATTCTGTCGATGAGTTCCTGTAAAACATTTAAATATATAGATAATCCTGACTTACGACGGGGCTACGTTCGTAAGTCGAGTCATAGATTGTTCAGTACAGAGTTTGTCAGAAATCATGTATATAATATACACTACATCTATGTCCAAACACTTTTAAAGTTAGTTACAGCAATGAAGTGTTATATTACAAATTTAATATTCAACATCGTTGTATTAAATATTACAGCCACAAACTTGTTGTTCGGTGAGTTTATGGCCTGACCTACGCTTACGACTACGACCGCCATCGGATGGAATGCTTGTGAAGACACTAAGGGGCTTTCATTGTAAATGCGAATGGTCATATATCAGGATTCACCTGTCATATTAATATCAATCCACTTTATTTCATTTGGAAAAATAGATATGATGAAGCCATTTAATATTTCATAAGAATATTAGAAATCAGTTTTGGTTTTTTTTTTTTTTTAAACGGATGATAACGTAAATTATAAATATAACACCAAACATAAGTTGGGGAATTTTCGAGATCTCTTTTACTGTCGTTCCTTATCAAACTTTTATATTCTATTATATGATAAAGCTTACAACGATATAAAGCTTACAATAGAAAAGACTCGAATTATTATATTACAACGGGACAGTAAAAGACACCCCGTTTGTTATTATGTTTTTTGATTTACTATCTATAGAAAAGAAAGATGGAGGAAGAAAACATTACAGAAGAAACATGATCGTAACGTACTTCACAGATTGTTATAGGTTTAGTTTAATTTTTTCTAATTCCCTTAATTATCCATCGAAGAGGAGAAAAAAAACCCAACATAAAACACGTGTTTGTGATCAACTTCAAAACTACATATCCTAGCAAGCTCAAATTATAAAGATAGCTTAAGTAACCGAAAGAAGGATATATTTTTATTACACTGTACGTCGTAATTTAATGCAATTGGTCGTAAACTTCCAAAATACACGATTACTCAAAAAATTAGCAAGCTAAAATTTAACAATTGATTCAAAGGAGCTCCTGTTGATAGAAATTGGTCTAAAATCATCAATAAAATCATAACATAAGAATAGCCAAAGATAGAAAAGCAAATATATATTTTCTTAAATTTTATTAGTTAGTTTAGACTAATCTTTTTAAATAGCCTTTTGTCATCATAACATTCGAAAGCTGGCATACCAACTATGATTTGTTCATTTCCCTTGCAAGGTCTAAAATCGAAAATAAGTCGCTAAGAATTGATGCCGGTAAATTCTTAATTCTGCATGGAGTAATTATTATTTCATCTTTGAGGGAAAGCAAAGGGAATCGCTGGAAGACATTAAGTCGATCTAATAAACTTGTAATGGCGGCACCGAACAATAATAATGACTATTGAATGTTCACCTATGGTCCACTAAGTCTAATTGCAACCATGGAATAATCTCCGGTCATAGGCTTATTCGATTAAACGAAAATTCGCGTCAGTTGACAAATGATTTATGAATCTTAAAATGAAAATGTAGCCCAGTACAGATTCCCTTGATTAATGGACTGTGCCAACATTCAATGGTTAACTGGTTTATATTTCCAGGTAATTGGTTAACTTAAAAGCCTCGTGAACAAAACCATTGGCGAAAATACTGGTTCATCATTCGATAAGGACGCTTTTTTTTTGGCTTTATACGAGCATTGTTATAACACAGAGATCGCATTTGGTTTTTGTGTTTGTTTTTTTTTTTACCAAGGTTTCTGGTTTTTTATTGCACAACCAGTCTATTCTATTATGTAAATAGATCTTATTAATTTAAAATACTGATTTATAATTTTTATATACTTGTAATCTGTGATGTATAATTTTCATAAATATAGTTTAATCTGTGTCTTAGACATAGTTGTTAAAACTATATTACAATTAGTGTAAGATTGTTTAGTTGCTTAACTGATTACATCCGGATATATAAATATCAGCTTAACAAGTAGATTTCATTAGATTTCGATTTATTAATATAAATTTTAAGTCCAAATAATCCTTATAAAAGAATACGATGGCTTTATGTAGCTTAAGGTATTTTAATAACATAAAATTGAAGTTGTTCAAATGAATAATTAATCAAATTTGGTTTCAACAATTACCCAAGTTTCCTAAAATTCATCTTTTCCCTGTTAACCTTAGCTCTGATTTTTGTTAGCGATTTTTGCCAATTTTTGCGATTAATTATTTGCAGGAATAAAGGGTGCAAGCACTAAGTTTAAGCACTGATCTAATATTGCTAACACACTTTAAGAACAAAATTTTAAGGAGCATATTAACGACATAATAAAAATAATAATATGAACGACAAATAATAATAATAATAATGCAGTGGAGGCGGAACCGAGACAGTACATCGTCCTGTCACATGTGCTTTTGGTCACTGGTCTGGTGCCTCACACATTGCACCACAGCCTTAGCACACTAGGACTTCACAAATACACTTATGCACAACTCCAGAAGGCTGCGGTACTCAACACAACACGCATAGTTAGAAAATTCATGGACACAACCACACATCCCTAATCATTCTTCCACACTTTTTTACACTTGGCAATATGTGCTTTGGTCCTTGATCCGCCATGTTGTCTTTGCTGGGGAAATCCAAGGTTTAGAACTTTTACATGAACATAATAATACGTATTATTATTTAATCAACTGGTGTCGTACCACACAATTGCATAAAAGAATAGACGAACTGGATCTAAACAAAAACACCTATTTCAAGTCACAAAAGTCAATAATCATTATTACTTGCTCAATAAGCCGATGCGTCCTTAAACCGACTAACAGTAAAATAATACCGGTACATGTTTAGCTTGAGTTACTCCGCTATACATGCTAAAAGCTGATATTTAATCCGAGATGAGACAACGACACAACAAACATAATAATAATACTTAAAAAGGAATTCAAAAAAACAAACAAACGGATTTTCATCTTCTGCCTATGATTAAAATACCCCCCCCCCCCAAAAAAAGATAGATTTCAAACAATAATTTTACAGAATTCAAAATATATTCGTTATTGCTTTTGTTATATGTATATTATCTTGAGCGATTAACTATTGTTTCTGTTAAAGTTTTTGATCATAATAATTTAACTGTCCTATGTATCGGAAATTTTAATAGTTTATTTTAGGCCGTACAATGATCTCCCCGATGTAATTTCTGACTTGTAACGATTCGGGGCGAAAAAGTACAGTTTATGTTATACCGTATATAAATAGACAATTAAAAAAATTGGCACGCCAATTCTTTTCTTTGGTAGGAGATAATTTCCCTGACAATCTTGGAAATTTTAAAATTATATTTTATAAGTTCTTAGGCTCCATAATTCTATTAGATTTTAAAACAGTAGTTCCTAAAGGAGTTGCATATTCCACCATGCTATCATCCGTTTTAAAAATAAGTAGAAAAATAAATAAATAAATAAATAAACGAAATTCGCATTTAGGTATTAATTTTATTTATTTACTTTTTTTTCTAATTTTTGGTTACATGTTTCAATAACAATTTGATATCCCTCCGTTTATTATATGATAACACAAACATTGCACATCAGAATTTAATCTAGATGCAGTTTATTAAAAATTATTTTTTAAATGTATTCAAAATTTAAAAAAATATTCAAAACTGCAGATATGAAATTTTTTAAAACCTTTTTCCCTAACTTTTACTATGGAAAGATCAACTGCCCAGCCCCAGTGAAACAAATCTCTGACGCCCCTCCCTAACTATGGGAACAACCATTTTAAAAATCATAGACAACCCCAAAACTAAATAATTAACAAACTATAGCAACTTTGTACGTACTAAAAAGAAAATCAACATTTACTTCTTTCGATTCCGAATAGTTTGATTTTGATTTTCGTTATTTTAATGTTTTATTTTATTGAAAAAATATATCCTAATTCAGTTTAAAATAAAACTTAATCGTTTAGTTATTCAATTTGTTCAGCAGAATTCTATAATTAAAATTTTCTATTTTTTTTTTATTTTATTTTTTAGCGAAATTGTAAGAAAAAAAAATTGTTTCTTATTGGGGAAGAATCTAAGACCATGAACGTCTTAAAAGGTAATTACGCTCGATTTTCCTTTCTTTTTATGATGATCTAAATTTCCTAAATATTAGACCAACCTCCATCTGATATTCTGCATTGTTTTATTATATTACTTTCATTAGGCTTATTAAATCTATATGAATTCTTCTACTAAGTCAGCAAAATGTGAATGTGTGTCTGTGTTTTTCTGTAATAACTTCTGAATCAGTGAAGGGAACATTTCGAAATTTGGCATGGAAATTTAGTGACAAGATACCACATTTATTCTTGAAAATTTCTGTGGTGCTACCGATAGAGAAATCTGTGCTAAAAAATTATATAATTCCATAAAAAAAAATATTAAGACAAAAAAAAAAAAAAAAACTGTCTTTCACTGTATTTTTTTCGGGTGCCAATCATTTACCGTAATTATATTAAATGTGATTAACGTTACTTAAGATTAGTAGATTTAATTAGTATTAACAAATGAAAAGTTGTCGGTAAATTCTATTTGGATAGTTTGATAATTTGCAGTTCAGAACTTTATATTATTATATGAAATTGCACAAGACTATATTATTGACATTACAGAGAGTATATTATTGTAGAATATACACCAGTGTTAGACAAATAGGCTTCAAATTCTTACAGGAACTTCTTGTACCTGTACCATAGTTTTTAATTTAAATATGAATTAGTTCATTGTAATTAAATCTTAAAGCAATGACTATTATATTTTAATTAGAAAAAGGTTTCTGCTCTAAGAGCTTCCTTCAGTCTTTTCCTAGTGCAATTCAATGGAAATTGAAGTTTCTAAGAATATTCTAGATTTGATTTATACAGTTTTACTTCAGAACATCCCAATGTCTGTGATTGAGATAAACTAAAAAACACAAATTTTTACATCTAGGTTTTATGTTACCAAGTTGGAATGATCAGTTGGTTATTTATTTAGTTATAAATATCCAATGAGTGAGGACCAAAAAAAACGTCTCTTCAATAGCGTCATAATCTTTACAATATAAATTTTAGGAGGCTGAAATTTTAATGATCGTTACAGTCTACTCATGTGATCTCTTTTTGATTCTGACTGCCTAATCTGTTACCAAATAAGTGTAATGGAGCTACGATCAGGGTAAGCCAACGCAAAACAGAAATTCCAAAGAACAGATTTATGGTATTTAACAGAATTCCAATTCATTACGGGAGATAATAAGAAAGAGTACAATAATAATAATAATAACAACTTTATACGAACTCTTTTCTGTAAATTTTCTGAATCTTACCAATTATGTTTTTATTTCTGGAATATTCTTATTGTTGTGAATCTGATCTAAATATTAGCGACTGCAAATATCGTTAGGAAAGCATTAGATTCGGAAAAAGTAATTAAAAATAAGGTAGAAAGTAGTAAGTACGACCTCTTTACAGTATTTGGACTGTTTCTTTCCACGGTTGCTATGACAACAAATAGATGCTTCTGATGAGAGGCGTTCTCTGATTGGATTAGAACTTTTGTGTGAAGTTCTCTTTTGTTGTAATTTGATCTTATTCATGTAACTAAAGCAAAGCGAATATATGGCTTACGAAGTAAATAACCCGATACTTAATGATGTTTGTATCTCGTATTGGTTCTAATCAATTAGAAGCAAAAATTGGCTTCAAAATTATTATCAATCAGTGGCAAAAATAAAATATGATACGTGTACATTTTAAATTTACGGAAGAAATGGAAAACCTTGCATTTAAATTGATTAAAACCCACTAAGAACATTCGAATTTATCATCTATGATTCATAACAGCTTATGGCTGATATCTTGGATAGCAAAAAAGATTCGAAATATTTTGTATCTTCTACATAATTTTTGATCAATTACAATTACTTCTCATTTCCTCCATAAACATAATGTTCACAATTCAAAGAATCCAATCAAAACGATTAATTTCAATCGTTCTTACAAAATTTGCAATAACTAAGAAATAAAATTATAAGTTTTTTGAATAATTAAAAAAAAATGAGGTTATTATATTAATTTGCTATTAAAGTGAAATAGAAAAATAATTGTTTTAATTTTTCGGTACAGATATTTCTAGCAAATTATTTTTAAAAATTTAGACATTGTGTATATATGGATATTGTAAGGGGAATATGTAACTTCATAGGAAATAAATTATAAGTTTACAAAAAATATAATCAAGATAATAAAAGTTTATATATACGCTATCAAAAAAATACGTAGTTTATAAATCACAAAATCAAGTATTTTATCTCATTTAAGATGTGAGAACCTAACAAACAAAGAGAAACTTCTAGAAGCACTGTCTAATAAGATTGCTTATTATATGAGTAATTATATGAGTTATATGATATATATTATAAGAATGAGAATATATTGAAAATTGATTTGTTAGTTTTCAGTATTTATTTTATTTTTATTAGCTTCTTAAGAAAACGTGGCTGTAAATAATCGTGCTCTTGTAATCTTAAATGTCAAGAATATCATTCAAATTAAACTATAGTTAAACTATTAAAACGTTAAAACAATTATTATTTACTGAATTTTTATAGTATTTAATAAAGAATTAGATATCACAAGGTATTAATTTAATTTCGTTTTTCTTTTATTAACTTTATTGAAATTTTATCTGTTCAACTAAATAGGATCGGCTAGAAAGTTTTGTTTTTTTAATTATAAAATAAAACCGAAACAATCCATATTATTCTAAACATTAAGTTAAACGAGTTTTTTATTATGCACAACCAATCTTCCTGTGATAAATGTAAATAATTCTCTATACTGATTCTTATTTTTTTTTAATAGAACTTAAAACTTATAATAATACTAACATTTATATATATATAAAACAAGTTTTTCTGATTTCTTGAGGAGCACATTTCGCAATTATATTATTCTAAAAATAAATTAAAACTTTGACAACATCTACCACTTAGTCTTGCCACTTATACAGACAAGATTTAAATGGTAAGAATTAAAAGTAATTCCTAAACAACTAAAGTACTCAATAAAACAATCTAATTATTGAATTTAAATATAAATATTGGAAAGTTATTTTCCATAGATGATTCTCATCTTGTAAGGATTAAGCAATTTCTACAATATTCTAAGAGATAAAATGTTTCTTTTATTAAAATGCTATTACTATGTTTGTCTGTATATATATATATATATATATATATATATATATATATTTTAAATGTTAATTGAATCTAGGAATAATTTTTACTGTTGCAGAAATGGTTTACTAATTATTATCTTTCAATACAGTTAAATTAACTGGACTTAAATACATGCTTTATCTTGTTCTTTTTAATTTGTAGTCAGATTAAAAACTTATATTCTTACATTATTTTCCATTAATTATCAGCAATTTCTTAATATATTTTAAGTAAAATTTTGTTGGTTTTATTTTAAATATGAACACAAATTTGTGAAAATTCAGCAATCTAAGCTGTTTGAGAAAATAAAAGTAGTAAGTAATGATTATCAAAGTGATGTTTACCCATTCTTCTGTTCCATATTTTTCGAAAGCTAATAATAATCAGTTAAACAATCTTTCCAGAATCATGTCTAACAGTAATGTTGTATTAACTTCAAACTACCGTTATTACTATTGAATTAATCACAACCTTAGGTAACAAATAACC
Organism: Thereuonema tuberculata; assembly: GCA_023159025.1. NCBI lineage: Eukaryota > Metazoa > Arthropoda > Chilopoda > Scutigeromorpha > Scutigeridae > Thereuonema > Thereuonema tuberculata. Next base: position 267,241,919 of record JAFIDM010009631.1, on the reverse strand, counting down.
AAATAATATATTTTATAGTTTGATGTCATCTTTTATTTGGAGTTGACTCATTAATTAAATATTGGAACAGAAAAGTCCATTTTGAGGAAGGGAAGATATTCTGCAAATGAGACTTTTTGCCATGCAATCTTTTATTCGTAGCAAACCGATTTCATCCCAAAAGCAAAGTTTACGTTTCACACCATTTTTATTCTCTTAATTCTACATTGAACCAAGTAATCAATGTCTTTTGTGGTTGGGTGTTCCTTTTTTTTTTATTATTTTGGTTGAAATTATTTTTCACGGTCAACAACACATAAAAATTAATCAATAATAGCAACAACAGTGATTTAGAAAAGCGCTTGGAAGAAATCCTCCACCAAAAGAACAAAACAAAACAAAAACAATAAAGAAATAATAAACAAATCATTAAACACAAGAATCAGGATAATTTCTTGTACCGTTAAAAGCAGTACTGGTGATTTTTGAAATGCCACTTAAGTTCTATAAATCTCCTAAAATTGAAACAATATTTAATAAAATGATTAGCTCTTGGCGCAGTCTTTATTTACTGTTTACGGGGTTAAATAGTTAGATTAAGAAAATGAGGAATTCAGATGTTTGGACTATAAGAACGAAAGCTATAAAATGTGGACTTGTAAAGAGAAAATCTTGTGGTAGAATAAACTCGAAATGTTTATGGTTTTTAAATGTTATTCATCACATATTACTGAAATTTATAATGAACAGATAAATGTCTTTAATATGGTTTTTATTTTCCTTCTGTCTCTGTAACTAGCGAAAGCTAAAAACAGGAAATTACTAATTTTCTTTAAAGTATTTAAGAAGGATGTTTCGGAAAAACAACTGCGAATTTTAACAAAGTTTTAAATTTGATATGAGAATATTTGCAGTTCATCAAAACGATGGGAAACTCGCTTCAATTTAAGTTGGTAAGAATCCTATAAGAACAAATTCTATTTCCTAAAATTTTTTTGAATCTGTCATCCAAAGACCTGTAAAATATAGAGACAAATAATGAAGATAAAGGTTACTTTTTTTTTTACCTCAGTGTACAGCTGCTGATGAATCTTTGAGATTCAAAATTTTCCTGTTTCTACTTTTTTCAACAATATAAATTCAAGTATTTCCAATTTTCTCCATGAAATTTAAGTCTTTCAGAAACTATTGTTTCTGACGATATTTAACAAGAAAATTGGAAATCGTTGTCGAAGGAATATTTCTAGGTCTTACATTCCATGAAACCAATATTCAAGACCCTCATGTACCTGAGTGGGTCAACTTGGACAGAACCATTGTGTCCAGCAGGGGTAAGATAGGTAGACTGTAAAAAAACAGGCAAGACATTCCTCCTCCTGTGTCAAAACCTTACCCTCCCTTCGAACAAAAAGTTCTCCCTGATGGGGGATGATGGTTCGGTTGGGGAGACCCCTAGGCAAAGAAAGAGGGCCAAGATGCACAAAACCCTGACCCTGTATTTAGTCCAGCAAGAGATGATAGGCCTCCGTATAGCCTTGCACCCTATTAGCAACATTTGCTTTTTTCGTTATGTTTTTTTTCTTAATTAACAAGAAAAACAACCAAAGTTGGGGGTGAGTTAATTTCCTGTTTTTTAATTAATTTTGTAGGATTCATTGCTTATATTTTCATTAATTTATTCCTTGTCAAAATGGTGATTTCTTTTTTCAATCACAATATTTGTTTTTGCAGTAAGTTTTAGAATCCATCACACATTTGTTGTCATTTTATTTGTATGGAAAATAATCTTCCTTTATATATATGAACATTATAAGTTCTTTCTTTTATATTACATCTTTCAGAACATTTTTTTCGTTCAAATCAAAACTTTTTTTACAGTTTTTCTTCAAATTATCTGAAGTTTTAACAGTAAATCTTCATTGGTAAAATTCAGAAATGCAGTTTTACATCATAATTTTATTACTATTATTAAAATTAGACCTGAAACAAGACAAAACATATATAATTTTCAAGTAAAGTAAATGGTCTTTAAATTAACAATAAAAAAAAACACAAAACAAACAAAACAACAACAAGCTTAAAGACTATCTTACAATCATAAAGAAAATTAATAAATATTGAACGCATTTTCTGGTTCTTGTTACATAGTAGAGTTTTCTGAAAACATATTTTAGAAAAAAAAAACAAAAACAAACATTAAATAAAAAATAATAAAACTTATTGCTAAAATGGTCAGTTAGGAGCATTAAATTTGATTTATTGTTAAATACAGTAAAAAAATATAAACATATTTTTTCCTTCGTTTTTATTTTTTTTTTAAAAAGTGTGTAACAAATTTCCTTAAAACTTTGGTTTTTTTTTGTTTTGTTTTGCGCGTAAGATGAATTTTGTATAATTATACAATCTTATAATCTTATAAAATTATAATAATTTGTTTGTAAACAATCTCATCATTAGCAAATGTAGATTTATATTCCTTTTTATCCAAAATGAAACTTAATGGTTTTTTTAATATTTAGTGGCTAAAATAAATGAGAATTTTGAATTAGAGTTATCTGATTATAAAAGATGATTAATAATATTATAATTTACATCACTAATGAAAATGAAGTGTAGTTTATTAATATATTAATGCATTTTAAAATTTACTCTCGGCCTCATTATAAATTAATCAGCCTTCATTTACTATTCAAAATGAAGGTTCCTGTTAATCTCCTGAAACAGAACTGGTCAGTATATTTTATATCAGATCGAAATCTGCAAATAAGCGTTTCTATCAAAAGCTATTTTATGAATTTTCAAATCTCTAGCAAATAACGAATCAAAGCATAAAATAAATGATTAACATCAACTTTCCTTTGTTTGTTTTTTTTTTTTAATTTCTTCTCAAATGGAATTTAATAAATGGATTTTTGCTCATAATAGGTTTATTTTAAGATCTACGCGAAAATTTAATACAGTGATGATATCATAAATATTTTTATTTTTACTCAAAAAAATAAATAAAACATTTGTTTCAGTAATGATAAGAATTATGGTTGAATCATACATAATCAAAATTTGTCAGAAGTTTTATATTTTTTTAAATATTTAGGTTACTAAAATTTGTTTTGTGTTTTACAGGAATATTTTTTCAGTCAGTAATGCACTGAATTACAGATTTATTATTTATTTATTTATTGATCTCAATTTTGGATTTTTTTTACTAAAATATTTATGTTAGTTTATAATAAATACTGTAGATTTATGCATATAAGTTTAGATACATTAATGTTTATATTATTAGTATTAAAAATACTTGTATTACTGTTGGTGGAAATTTTAATTTTGAATTATAGATATTAAAAATTTATTGATTCGAATTTTAGATTTTGTTTAAATAATTATGAAATAAACAAGATAATGAGCATCATTTTTTACACTTTTTCTTGATTATTACTCTGGTTGTGAAACAATTTTTCTTTTTTTTTTTAGTGATAATTATTTTAATAAGAAGTTAACGAAAACTTCTGTCGGTAGATGGTTGTTATTTATTTACAGTTTATTTTTGGAAATTAAAATCTGTTGAATTACTTATATCTTTCTTTTTTTTTAATTTAAAACAAAAAAAAATAACTGTATTCGATGCTAATTACATTGATGTTTAATTTGAAATATACCAATTACAAAATGTATTATTTCTTACTTATATAATATACATTCCAAATATATAAATTATAATAAGAAGATAAATATGAAATACTAATTTATTTAATTAATATATGTCTATTTAAATTATTCATTTATTTATTAGTTAAATTATTTATATCTCCATTTGGAAGTTCAGAAATAATATTTTGAATTTTATGTTCTGTATTAACATACAGATTTTACATTTACTTTGAAAAAAAAAATGTTTAGATCTTTGTAATAATAGGTTTTTTTTTTATTTATAAAAACCACTTTAAGCCTACCAAAAATCCATTTTGTTTCCTATGAAGTACTTTTCTAAATTTTATATTTTCAACGGATATAATCAATGAGATATAAGCTCGTTGTTTTCAAACGGCAAACCTAATATTATTTTTATTTTTTATTTTTATGATACTTGCTGTGATTCTTGATAAGTTAACGTAAATTAGTAAATTAAGCAATATAATATACATGCATGATTATTAACTTAATTTTATAAAGATTTAAAAAGTATTCCTGTATTACATTTTCTTAAATTTGAAGTAGATAGAAAGTGTAAAGTATTTTGAAACTGTATATTGGAGCATTATAGTGCTATTGTTAACTGTGATAATTATTTTTTCGTTACAAAATTTGAAAGTTATTCCAAAGGAGTTTTAATTTATATGAAGTGAATACCAAAACGTCATCATTAATTACATTTTTAAAGTATTTATATTTTTCAAAAAAATAAAATAAAATAAAAGGATCTTTATGAATGTTTTACTAAGACATTTAACATAGCATATCATCAAGGCGAACCGTATACTTAAAAAATAATATTACCCTGACAGTGACGTAAAATTTACGTTTCGTTTGTTTTTTTACTGGAAAAAAAAAAAAGTTTGAATATTTTACAGTGATTTTTCATTCGAAATTTTTTATCAAAATTTTAAACATTTGAAGTGAATGCTCTATTATGTATGACGTCATCATATTTGTTTTTTACTTTATTCCGAAAAAGAAAATATATATTTATAATGATATTACCTAAATATGAGACATGTAGATAATTTGCAAGAATTGGTAATCAATCTTTTTTCACTTTATAGAAGTGAATTAATTTAATTTACATTTTGAAAATACAAAATGGGATACATCAATCAAAATTTCTAAAATCAGATATTAACCGTTTTTTTTGTTGTGTCTTTTGCTGTACCTTTAAATTTTGTTATTGACAATATTTAGCTTTGACAATTTTGACTTATTTAATTATCGAAATTCGGGTAGTTAATTCGAAGTAATTTATGGGCATTTGGAAATATTAAAAATAATAGTTTTAGTTTGTGATTCTGTAATTATATGTAAACAATACAAGAAACAAATGCACATCTTTACATATTTCTAATACAAGGCATTAACATAAACATGACATTTCTTATTCGTCCAATGAGGATAGCTCCTGCGAAAACCAACGTAATCACAGCATTAATATGATGTGGAGTGAATTAAAAGTAACGATTCCTGAACAATCTTTAAATGCAAACCCTAGAAATTAATGAGGAATGCAGTTTGTTTGAACTATAATCATTTTTTTTTTACCATCTCCAAAAATACTGCATCGTATGTGGTGTGATCCAACCTCAATGGCGACCCCACGAATCGCTTGTGATTCGTAAAAATGACCCAGGCGAATATTGCAGTGTGTGCTTTCCTCTGGCGTTCTTTTCATGCCTCGTGGAACTGAATAATGACAGTAACACTGCAGTAACGGGTTCACAATTACAACACGTTATCAAGTCTTCGACTGGGCGCCATTTATTGGAACGTTTCTAGAATTCTCTATTTCCATCGGTTCACGATGGTAACTGCGTTTTGCTATTTTCCGCAGCTCGACACCCAGAATTTCAATCCAGATATAAATCATAAAAATCAACAAGACATTATAAATACATCTATACTTCGGGATTGCGCTAACTATTTACCTCTTGATGGTAAAAACTTAACTTAAAAATACCAGTGCCATACAAAAAATATCATATTAAAATAAATTATCCATATTCCCCTGGATATCTTACAGTTCGGTTTATAAGATTAATATTAACTTGTACATAAATGTTCCAGCTAGAATTTTCGTTTGCGGAATTTGTCTATCAAAGAAAAGTTTATTTATAAATAAACCCTTATGGATAAAAACATTTATCATCGTAAAATGCTTTCGTTAACACGAGTATGGATATTAATAGATATTATAACTTAATAGGACTATTTGCCTTTAATTATAGATTGGGTTTATTTTTTTTATTTTTTTCTTAAAAATAGACGATTTCAATAGGCTTTTATTATCGTGGTTTGCGATGGTTAAAAGTCAAAAAATAAAAAGATTACAGATATGCGATGTTTTTCGTGCTTATTTTTCCAAAATTTTGATAAATTTTGGTATAATTTCAATGTTCTTAGATTCCAGCGAACAAATTTGGAAGGAATATGACTCAGCTATATCAGGCGTAATTAATCCACTAAGTTAACGTTCCAAAACTTTGGAGGAGCAACTTTGGACGTGTTGGAATCGTAATGCTGTTTAAACACGTTTGTTTTCATTTTTGACCACATCTTCAAAATGCAAAAATACTACATTGTCAAAAAAAAAAAAAAAATTAAAAAAAAAAAAAAGCAAGCAGTTACGAAAGCAGAGGCGGGAGGCATAAACTACAAAGTCAGAACTAATTGTATTAGTGGAAAAGTGTAAATGGAAAGCAAAATAAAATGGAAAATTTATTTTAGTGAATGTTGTCTGATATTTACCCATCATGTCTTCCTTCTGCGTCCATTGGCATCAATAGGAAATCGACCCGTCATTGCGACATCGAACGATTTCGTGGCAAAATAGTTAGTGATGGCATTTCACAAGGGGTCTATGATGTTGTCGTTTAAATCTCGGCGTTGCTTTTGCTTCGCGTCTCGGCATCCTTTGCAGTGATTTCGTAATCTTCCGCAAGTCTTTCTCTAAAAACAGACTGAATTGGATAGCGACGGTTTTCGTATGTAGAAGCAAGAAGTGCGTAAGGTTGTGTGTGTGTGTGTAGTATGTGTGTGTGTGTGTACGCAGTGTGTGTATGTGTGGTAGTAGCGTAGTAGGCCTAACGGCAGCTGAGGGCAATCGGGAGAAGCGCGGGAAAATGCGGCATTGGATAGGGGTAGGCGGACGAACGAAATTCAGAATCATAAAAACGGGGAAGAGTGTTTTTTTACAAATACCTCGCTCCCTAGGCGTCGACAGCCAGTACGAGTTGGGCGCAGAATGCAACGGATCGGCCGATAAACCGGGCATCGTCATCTCTATCCGCTCTGGCTACAGTTCCACCACATTTAAGAGAGCACTCCTTTTGCGACGGGACACGACTCGAGCTCGGTTCAAATGCTGTCCATCGAAGGCCACACGCATCGGACGTTATCCTCCCGTTGCGTCGAGGACGAGGATGGCGGAAAGACGTTTTTGCGCCGCGACAGCCCGAGAGCCTCAGTGCAGACCCTCCGTTCCCGGCTTCGGCTGCCATGCTGCTGCCTGCTTGCGTCGTTTCGCGCGGGATGGGGGGAGGGGACGTCACATTTGCCGGGGGATGCTTTATGCTACAACACCTGTCGTTCGCTTTGGCAGAGTGACCGCGGATAGAGAGAAAGAACTCGCAGCATTCTGATTTTTGGCATTTATCATCGGTCAAAGATCTTCATCGTACGCTGTAAAAATTTTAAGTTACAAATCAATACGAGATAAAGGTTAAAGAAAGTAAAATAAAAAAAAAAAAAAATACATCAACCAGCAGATCCACGATCGCAAGCGAAATGAAAATCGACGAACTATATTAAAAGTAAACAGCGTAGCCTACTGCAAAGTCTCCCAGTTATCTTTCACACAATCTTTGTTTTGTGAGTAATTCCATAGTAAAAATCGACGTGTGATTCACGACGATCAATAAACGAATGTGTGTTTTTTACGTGAAAGTAACTGGGCGCAGAAAAGCATACTATTTTTTACGAGACCGTAACTTTTCCCACTCAGAATGTGACCGGTAAAATACCCATCAAAAAATGAAAAGCCACTTTTAATTCACGATTATAAACGATAAATTTCACTACGACACTTTGCCATAAACGTCACCTATCAAAAAATAACAACACAAAATGTAAGGCTCTCTTTTTGGAGCGAGAGACCTCGAACGCCCTCTGGGGGGGATTGTCGGCAGGAGGGAAGAGGGTAATTGAAGCGGTGATTATCGTGTGTGACGTCACTCTTGCGCACATTCTCTTCCGGTGTCGCCAGAAAATTCCACCGACAGTGCATTGTGGCGCCGGTCGTGGCCAATGTGGCAGCCACTTCCACGCGATGGCCGATGAGTGTTTCACTGTAGATCTAATCACTCCACACCTCAGTACCAAAGGAATAAGAAGGGATCTTTTTTCCTTAACAAGCTATGCTGTCATAGAAATGCCATCAGAAAGACCAAAAGTCGTAAATGGCTGCCATGTTTTGATCAACGATCAAAGGATAAGAATCTTCTTCGCCTTCTTTTTTGCTGGACATTTAAGCACAATTCATACATCTTTTCTAGAAATTTCCTCGTTTTAAGCAACTTATTCTTATTTGAATTTAGTAGGACACCAGCGAAAAACAACTTGAGATTAGGGCGTCGATCGGTCGGTTCTCAGAATAGTCGAACAAAAATGGTAGTAAGGGTAGAGTCATGGATACAAAAGCTAATACTTATTCGATGCAAAAAAGTATATAGATAAAAACTTCCATTGTTGAAAACAAATAAGAAACTCATATTCACAATAAATGCAGAAGAAAAGCAAGAACAGGAGTACTTATATGCTCACTAATGCGTGCACATGTAAGCTTCTTACCTGAGGCTACTCCCGATGTACATTAAAATATAAAAAAAGAAACTCAATTTGGATCGCGTAAACTGTAGATAAGGTTTCACCTTAGATTAGACAACTACTGTATGGCAGACAGAGGAAGAATGGACAAGCGAATTTCAATTTAAACGTATTTTCTACAGCTAATGATGAAAGACGTTTTGCTCTCTATGAAAAGGCTCTTACACAATTTATAACAAATACTTAATAATCAATGAAAACATTAAAAATCGTCTTGCGCGAAATGCGTTGTTTCAATGTGTGTTGAAGAAGTTGGTAAAGAAAATTCAAACATTCAAACATTCAAAATATCCCAGCACCTCTCAAAGATTTTGAAACCAATATACTATCCCCTTTTTTCAAGCACTACAAAAAAATATATACCGTACATTGCTTTCTCTTTTTCTCAAATAATGGGCGATTTAGAAATTCAAAAATAGATTTCGTAGGAGACAGACAACACACTATTCATTTAATATTAAAATACAATACTCTATTGTCTTTATTTTAGCATTTTGCAAACAGTACTTGGAGCTAACATAAACTTAATCTTTACAAATTAAAGGACTTATGAAACACTCTATTCTCATTGGATTTAATTACTATTACTTTCACTTAGCAAAAACTATTGCGGTATTAAATAATCAGCAATTGAGCTAAAAAGTTGTAAATAAAACATTAAATTTGGTTACAGTGATTTTTAATTATTCATAAAGAATAACCATATTATAACGGTTTAGAATTTTTTTGGCCTTCCTTTTTAACTATGATTTTTAAAACGTTTGTATTGAATATAGTTTGATTCTTATCTTGTTTTTAATTTGAAAATTTAAGAAAAACTTTAACAAAAACAAAAAAAACCAAAAAACAAGGAAGATATTTTATAATAGTTACAAGGTGACAACAGCTCTTCGTCCGACTTACAGAAGATGGAAGAACTATAAATATCTTTTGTATGAAGAATTGTACCAAACTCATTTAAGAGTTTGGTACAGTTCTTCATACAAAAGATATTACAATGTATACTGCAATGTTTTTTATACTGTATTCTGCAATGTTTTTTTATAATGTATACTGCTTTATATATATATCTGCTACAGATATCACTATACTCTGAAAGAAGACCGCTAAACAAAAACGCCACATAAAAACACTTTATTTGTTTCTAAATTTCAAGGGCGGGAATCCCACAATAAAATATTAAATGTTAATATTAAACAAGTTTGAAGATTTTTTCATAGCTTTTGTTTGTAAGACTGACGCATTAGGTATCAGTTTTCCATAATAATTTATTTACTACATTACAATATGTAAATATCTTGTTTCTGTTCCCTATTTGATTTAAATAAATTCCTCTTATCTTATGTCTTGTACTTCTTTTATGGTTCTAATCAGAAGCGTAACTAGAGAATTTTTCGGGGGGGGGGGGGCTTTGTGTTTGAAATACAAAGTAGATAGGAAATCCCATTTTGTCACATGTACGCATTAAAGAATGTGTCTTGAAAAGATAAACTACACCACCACCCTAAAAACAAATATACATATCACCACACCATTCACAAAATTATATCAATATTTAAAATATAAAATAATTATACCAATATGTATTTTTCACTGGGGTGGGCCACGGCCATTCTGGCCCCCCCCCCCCCCCTAGTTACGCCTATGGTTCTAATTTTGCTACGAATCTAACTGGACTCGTTTGTCGTCTGTTTCAGTCAAATATATCCCGACTATTTGTAAATTCATGTACATCTAATTTACTTGATTTAAAGTTTTAAAAACATATAATCCTGGGTCGGATAAATTCAGAAACATCTGCCTCAGGTCTCAACTAAATACAAGAAGAGATTTCTCAAATATCTTTTCTTCAAATCTTAACCAAATCGTTTCAATTATATGATACTTGATTAAACTTTTTCACCATTGATTCACTAAAACCTCATAGGAGTAAAGCTTTACTCAATTCCTAAACAGATCCCTTAATAAAAATCCACTTTAACATATCTACTATATAAATACGTATTTTTTTTAGCTTTTTACTAATCCCTCAGCAACACCAATCACTACCAAAACTAAACTCAAATCGAAATATGTTATGAATACAAATATGTCAATTAAAACCTCAAAATTTAAAAAAAATAATTTTACTTCCTTTAAATAACTGGGTGATTATTTTTTTTCCTTCTCTGCTTCTAATTTCTTTCTTTCTTCTTCTTCTTTGTACTATGTCTAATCATTTCATTTAATTTCATGTTGTGTGTGTGTGTTTTTTTTTAACCCCTGTTCTTACTTCTATATTTTAGTAACAACTTTGTTATACATCTATAATTACTTTTGTATTTTATTGTAAAATTCTGTATTTTGTAGAGACACTGTAATTGGGTCTGTGTCCTTTTATTTGGAAAATGCATTTTCCAAATAATAATATAATAATCTCAACTTGCCACATCACAAGAAAATTCCTCAACTTCCTTCAATAGTAAAGAGTTACTTTGGCTAAAACCCGTACTCTACTTAAAACTCAGTTAACACTGAAGAAAAGAGAAGATAATAATAATAATGATTAAATAAAAAAACTTATCGTTTATTGTCTTGTCTAAGAAACTCAACGGACAATTTCTTTATATTTTTTATTTCTTTTGATGTTTTTTTTTGGTTTCGTTTCGTACAACCTCAAAAAAAAATATCTTAAAATCAGGAATTCGAGTAAAGCCAATTGGGAGAATATAATTCTAAATGGCTCATATTCTGTTTTTCATAAAAATGTTCACTAGATGCAGAATCCACAGATCTATAGAATATTTATAAAAACATCAAAGAGAAATGTGGGGATATAATCACAAATGTAAGAAAAATTGTCATTACTACGATACGATAGAAAATCGTTACAATTTTTGTTAAAAAAGTGATTTGTGCTCCAAGAAACTCCTCCTACTCTGCATTACAAGAATCGACTCCTTGTGAAGAACCCATAGAAACTTATAAAAAAAATCCCATCACTAAGTAGAGATGAACTAAGTTTTCGAAGGGGAAAAAAAAAACGAATGTTCTTTAAGCTTCTTTTTTAAACATTGATCAAACAAAATTGTGATAAATTCAAATGAGAGAATTTTACTTTTAATAGAAATTGCAGAATAGTTTTATTCAGTAATAATAGTAATCCTCTGCTTAATGTGATTTGCTGATTGACCCCCATCTTTCAAGACGGTCTTCCCCTTGTTCGTTTTCCTTCGCCTTAATGTTATTATTATTAATTTTTACTCTTTTTATTTTATTTTTTTTTTAATTCTAACATGTTCATTTTTGTTAAAATTTTCTATACTTTATTCTACTATCAAATAATCATTCTTAAACTTTATTAGTTATTTTTATATATTTATTTGCTTAAAATTAATCTAAATCCAAATAATATTTTTTTGAAATTAATAAGCAATCCTATAAAAATTTTAATAACTTAAAATTTAATAGTTAAAATTTTAACTTCAGATAATATATGTTTGCACTTTATAACTGAATTGAAAGTAATATCTGCAAATGATAATAATTTCAGCTTGGTATAAGTGAGATCTAATAATATTCAATACAGATAAAATAAAAAAATAGCAAAATTAACTTTTTAAAAAAAGGATTTTTATTCTTAGTAAAAAAAAGTAAATTGACATCTTTGAAATTTGATAGTTCTGAATAAGAATAATTATTAATCTGTAAATTGCTATTATTTTTTTATATTAATTTAAAGATCAAAAAGAATAATTTAGTAAATAATCCTTAAGGATTCCAACTTTTATTTAATTTCACAATAATTTTAGAATTAGTTCTCAATAAACAATTTGGTTGTTTCTTGAAAAATAAAGGAAAAATTGTTGGGTTTTTTTTGTTTTTTTTTTCAGTCAGTTTTGTAATAAAATACAAAATTAAAATGTTCTTAAATGCCAAGTTATTAATGAAATTTAGAATAACTCTTTAATAAATAACATTAGATTGAATGGAGAGAAATAAGGAAAAATAGTTAAAACTTTGATAATATATATTTTATTTTATTTTATTCTTAATTCCGAAAATATTTAGAACCCTTTCATTCCGAAATCCTGCTTCTTAGATGGTTAAATATCCTTCATTTTAATTTAAGAAATACAAGAAGATTAACATATATATATATATAGAGGATGGTTATTTTCAAAGGATAATCTTTTATGACTAATTATGTTGGGGTTAATTTAATATTTGAAGGAATTTTATTCTAAAATATTTATTTTATGGATATTAAGTTTTGAAATGACTTTATTATCTTTGAAAAGTAACGAAAGAATATTGATCAGACAAATATCTCAAATTAGCATAGAGTGAATTCTTTTAATAGCCTACATATATATAAAGTCATTCTGAAATATAATAATAACTTATTGAGCTTTTATAGATATAGGAGCCATAGGAATGGAGATGGAGTCATCAATTGCATTTCACTGGGAATTCTTTAAGTGTAGCTCCAAGCTTGCATCTTAACTTAGTGTAGCTGACTAATTATCATAAGATTATCCGAATAAAGAAAAATAATAAAAAAGAAATGTAAATAGAAACATACTTTCATTTTTCCCTGAAGGGGCCTCTAAAACACCCGATCTTCAAACAAGCCTGAGTGTTAGAACTACAGTAATTTAAATCTTTCCTTACAATACAGGGGGATGTGGGAAGATAACAAATTAGGAATCTCAGAATGGAGAAATCAATTACAGCAGTTAAATATTTTAAAATAAACCGGTGCTTCAGATTTCATATTATAACTTCTCATGATACCTTACCATTCTTAATTAGTGTATAGGAAAAGAACCCTTCAAAGTTAAAAGGTCGAAAATATCAAATGTATTTAGTTATTTATTTATTATTACTTGCACTCAATTGCGATCCTAACATTCGATCTATTTTCAAACATTCTAAAGGCAGTGATAGATTTACTGTTTATGTTGTACTAAGAGAATTCAAAATTACTTCATAGAGCCCCTTCTAGGAAAGGTGAATATTGTATTGCGGCTCTTTTAATCCCTGCATTAATATATTTGGAAGAGGCTGTGTTGGGCTCGATTATTTACAAGTACTTAATGTTCATTTAATATGAAAATTTTTGAAATGAATAAAGAAGAAAACCTAAATTTCATCCAAATAAAAGAAAACAAAAATGTTTTGTAAATAGAAAAGCTTAGTCACGTGATTTATTACGGAATACTTAAAAACAAAACAAAACAACCTTACAAAACGCCAGACAGAATAATACCATACTTATGCTTATTGAAACTGTCGAATAGCAATTAGTTACAGATCTTAGTTAAACAATAAAACTAAAAACTTTCTTTAATTATTTTCATGATTTCGATAATAAAAGTAGAGAAATGTCAAAATTCTGAACAAAAAAAAAGTATATTATTATTATTATTATTATTTTAATTTAAAGACTTCACATTTTAAAATTCTCATGAGTTGGCTTGTCCTTCACATATAAAAGTAACGTAGGTAAAAAGAGGCGTCAGCCCCCTCCCCCCTTCCAATTCACATCAATATAACTGCTTAATAATTACATACATAAATATAGTGTTAAATAATAATGTTGAGTAATTAATAATTTTACTTTTCGTACAAAATTCAAAAATACTAATTATGCTTATATTTTAACTGTGTCTATGTAGATACATAGGCCAGCAAATATGAATAATTATTTTTCCAAAATGATCCGATCCACAAGGGTACAAAGGTTATGGTTTAATAATTTGTATTTTGTTTCAGACTGAAAGTAAAATAAAAAAATACTCAAATGTTTTAGTGGGATTTTTAGCTTATTTTAATTATGTATTTGTTCTGCGATCTAGATCTTACTTAATATAGTATATAATTTTTTTTTAATCCTGTTTTTATCGATTCACCAAGGATAATTCTTTTTTTTTTTTTTTGCCAAATTGGGAGTTAATAGCCCCTAAACAAGCACGAAACTGTGAAACCGGAAGTAATGGTAGATTAAGTGGAAACTTCCAACGAAGATAATAGAAATGAGATCAAATAATACACAATAACAATAAGAGCAACTTCAAACAATAACTTATAATAGAGATGCACCAGTAACAACGTTCTAATGAGTAGATTTTCTTTATTGTTGTAATGTAATGACTCAACTTTTTTTTTTTTACTCTCGAAAAAAAAAATCTTTTAAGAAATGAACTTTTAATTAAAAGCATAGCTTTTATATTATAAATTCGTTGATATCATGTATAAGAGTTATAAAGTTCAGGAGCTTTTAAACTGAAGATTGATTATGGAACTCAAGCAAGGTATTAACAACAAAAAAAAAAGAAAAAAGAAAACATAAAAACAGGGAGGAAGTGGCGAATAGAAATAAAATCAATGTTATAAAATACACAGTAGTATTTATATTGTTTAATGAAATTTATAAAAATATTGCAATGGTTATTTTTGTAAGAAGCTATCGAATGAAATTGCAGTATGAGTTAATTAATTTCGATATTTTGTTTAATTTTTTCTTTACTTTTTTCTTTAAAAACAATTCTATTAGATATTTTTTAGATATTTTTTCTTAGATACTGAACACTGAAGTTCAATATTTGTTCTAAAATCTGGACTGTATATATATATATATATATCCTTTTTGTTTTGTTTGCTATTTGGGGGATAATAGTAAATAGAGCTTCGTCTACTTATTTTACCAAAAGGTAGACCCTCTTTCACATCACGGGTTCATCCAAACAACCTAAAATTCCTGGGATCTGAGGGTTAGCCCACTCTGTCTCAAATTAAATTGATAATAATTTTAGTCTGAGATTTGTATGTCTCATGAGCGTACCCATTTTCTTCGTTTCATGATAGAAATGAAATTATCGGAAATAAACAATTTTAATCCTTCTTTCTTTTGATAACTTAATTTTCTCGGGTTATATTTCTAATAATCTTACATTTTGAATTAAAAGAAATGAATTTCTGTTGCTGATTACTTTTAATAAGGATTCGTTAAAAAAAAAAATACCTTAGGCTGAAAAGTAGTTTTCTCGAGCATTTTGAAAAATCTTTATTGGATTAAATAAATAAAATGATCACATTAAAAAGCAGTTTTGTGATACATCAAAAAAAAAAAAAGAGCAAAATTCATTCAATCTGTCGCTGGTTCAGTGCTCAGAATGTTCAGCTGGAGATCAGTAACAGTCCTGAAACTGGTGTTCCATCATTGATTTGAGGAGCGAAACTTTCTAATCGCTGAATAATTTTCAAATTCTCTGTTTTTTAATCTACTTTCGTAAAAAAACCAAATGAGGTTCCTAATTCAGTACGTGTATTTTTTGTCTTCCTTCAATCAATACCTTTGTACTTGTCGTTTGTATTTATGATCTATTTTTTTTTTTATTTGTTTTTGAAAATTTTTCCGTGAAGATCTCTTGGAGAAATTTGCGCGTGAAGAAAATTTCCATACAAAACATTAGAATGAAACAATTAGCGACTGAAGATGACAATCAATGAATGACATGCAAGAAAGCATCTCAATTCGTTTTGAATCTACATAAGAAGTAATTGAATTGAAGCAACTGATATTTAGTATTTGAGAATAGAATAATTTGAAAAACCTGAAACTAACTTGTTTGTAGTTGGCGGGAATTTATGAAGGCATTGATCAATTTTTTCTGATAATTTAATTAAAACAAAAACATTAAAACCTCGAACACTTTCGAAAGAGTAGATTTTCAGAGAATTTCTGTTAATATATTAAAACTAAAGTAATTATCTGACTTTTAATTAGTCATCTAAAAAGAATTATTTGGTACAAGATCGTCTTTTGAGTATTGAATTGATTCAATATTTTTTTTTGTAGTTTTTTTAAATTAAATCAAAATAATATTATCAATTGAACAAAATTGAATATACTATTTCAAAAAAAAAAAGGTTCTAAATAAATTATTTTAAAGTGGATTTGTAATCCTAGGAATAAACATCTAAAACTTTCAATTCTAAATTTGTTGGAATTATGATTTTAATAAATGTTATTCGTTTTTTTCTATATTTGGTAAAGAAATATAAATTAAACAAGAGATTACCGTATTTCACGAAATTCACACTAAAGTAAAAATAAATAAATTAGACTATTAAAATAAAAATAAATAAAAATTAAATCAAATAATGTATTATTGAAACCTAAGTACATATTAAAACCTACAAACTAAAACTGCATGTAGTTCGGAACATAATTATGCAATAAAAATAACAAATGTATTAAAATGTAGAATATAGATAGTGTAATATAATGAATAATTAAATTACATTAAATAATATAATGTCAGATAATACATACATTGTTCAAGTGACTATTATTTCAGTATTACTAATGTTATCATTTCAGTACATACAATAATTAATACATTCATGACGCAACAAAGCAATCTATAATTTTTTATTTTATTATTTCATCATTAAAACTTAATTTTCTTTTCATGAAAACTTCCATAAAAGATTGTTTATTAGATATATTTTAGATCAATAATTTACTAAAAGAACCCATGAAAAGCAATTTTGCGGGGGCTAATGTTACTGCGTAGTTATAGAAGAGACGGAAGTGAATTTGGAAAAGAATTTATTTATAGTATCACGCAGACATTGGGGCAATAGTTAAAATATGAGTTACAGAGTGAACGAACAAAGAACTGAACAGAGTTGTTGTTAATTCAATCTGTTTTTCATTCAATTTTAATTACTTTAATTTTTTTCTTATTTATTATTACCATTACAAATTGAATGCTGTTGAATTACGTTGTGAAAAACTGTGAATATTTCGTTAAAATAAACTACATTGTTTACGTTTTCGTGCCATTTGAAACCCATCTTATTTCAGTTAGAATTTGTAACTGATATCCAATAATTTGAGGTCTGACGCCAACGAAAACAATAAAACTTTTTTTTTTTTTTATTGAGTTCCATAAATGTCGTAATAATTTAAGAGTACTTAAAACAAAATTATTTATTTATTAAATTTATTATAACGTTGTTAACTGATAGTAAATAAATTTTACCGTTAATTTTACTGAAATTAATTTGGTAATTACTTGGACTTATTATGAAAGCTGTCAATGAGTTTCGTATTGTGATTGGGAGGGGGGGTGCTAAACGTTTTTGCTCTTATAGAAGGAGAATCCGATATTAATAGCATATCATATTTTGCCCTTTTTTTTTTTTTTTTCATTTTTAAGGTGATATAAATAAGCTTCTTTTCCCAGTTATCCTGAAAAAAGTGTTTTGTTTTTGTTTTTTTATTGTTTACATCATCATTTTTATTTAGACTACTTTGAGTTGTAAGGCATCTTTTATTTTATTTTAGGGATATTTTTCGTATAGAATAAAAAAAAAAAAAAAAAAAAAAAACCTGTTGTATGAATGATGTTTTTCATGTCATAGTTACACTTTTTTAAAAATCATAACTTCATGCAAGTATAATTTTTGTTTGTTTTTGTTTTATTTTGTTTATAAAAATCCGGATCTTATTCATTAAGTATAAAGAGAATAAAGCTATTATTATTGAAAAATATTTTGAAATGTGTTTTATACAGAGAGGCAGGGTAATTGGTAACTTGAGGAATTACTAAGCCTCGTACTTTAATTCTTATTTTTATTATTTTTAAATAGAAATCCTCTCTTCTTTGAAAGCGTCGTTATACTATGTTAAACCACGCTTAGAAATATTTTTCCACACTTTTTATTTAATCTCTCTTGAACAATGGATAACTGTAGATAATAATAATGATTCGTCAAATTACTTTTTTTTAAAGCAACTTGATTGATCTTGAATTCTATTATGCTAATAAATGCAAACTATTTTAAAAGGTATTTATTATTTTATTTTATTTTATTATAATATTTAGCAATTGGTTGTTCTTTTCGGAAGCCTCTGATGTGCTGCCAATGGGATTCACTTTAACAATACGAGTGGGAGTGTCAAGACATCAAGACTGATATTTGGTCATTTCCGGCACAAAATGACATAATGCTTTCACAGAGTCACAGGCGAATGGCATTCATTTAAGAGATTAAGAAACCTATTTATTTTAAAGCTGTAATATAAAGGAATTATTAAAAGAAAAGAATCAAAATTACATCAATTCATTTACAAATCATTTTTATAAAATAAAATAAAATTGAATGAAAATTTATTATTCCTTAAAGGTTTAACAGAATTCCTAAACAAATAAAGAAATAAATACGATAATTATATACTTTTAACCTGTGTAATTGAATTCAATTTCTGGTGAAATCTTATTACACTTTATAAACTTAAAAAAATTATTTCACCAAAAAAACATATTTATAAAAAACATGTTCTTTGTAGAATATTTTGGAACCTGGAAAAAAAAATACGTAAACAATTTTTTTTTCCTGTTCAGAAATGTTCTTTGAATAAGTGTGGAGTATTTTAATAATTCTGCATTACACAGAGTAGAATAATACCAAAAAATAAAATAAAATTGCATGAAAATGTTTTATTCTTTATCTTAAGTTGTTTCTTTTCTTTCTTTGGATAATTTTTTTGATAAATTTACAAGAAGCCACATTGGAACTTTAATAAAAAAATATTTTAAACTTATAATCAATATCCAATTCTTAATTTCAATTTATTTTGGTGTATCTATATTATAAATAAAAATTTGTAAATCAAATAAGATTGCTCTTCAAGTGAGTATTAAAAAAATCACAAAAAATATTGTTATTTTTAGAACAATCCTTATATGTTAAACAATGGACAAACAATAAGTCACTTTTTATTTGCAAATTGAATCTCTACTTTTTCTCGAATTATAAATTAATTAATATATATATGTGTGTGTGTGTGTGTGTGTGTGTGTGTGTAAAGGAAGGTATGCTAAGTGATTTTTATAAAATATATAAACTATGCCTTGTTAATAACGAATTAAAATGCAAACATGGCAAGCAAAATGCATACAAAGTTATTGTAAAGTATTTGTCCTAAGTTAATAGAGCCAGAATATAAGCACATTCACAGAGAAAGAAAAATAGAAAATGAAGAATGAAATAAAATTGTTGGTTACTTGTTTCTAAATAAATCAAGTGTGTCTGTCACAGTAACACTTAAGAAAGAAGCTGTGTAACTGAACATAGAGAGCTCATTTAGGTAACAATCATTTTTTCATTACCGAGTACTCTTATGCAAATTAAGTATTCTATACATATCTTCTGCTAACATCTGGAAGATTTCACTTGACAAATGAAAAATATGGTTATTGTTTCAGTGTTACTGTAACTTTTGATCAAGGTAACATCACTAGGACATATATTATTATTTACAATGTTATTCTTTAGAACTTCAAGAAAAATAATTTTGATTTTTTTTTTAATTATATTCAGATTTAAGTATAACATAGTACTTTTTTCCTTTTTCCAATTATTGGAATTTAGATTTCAGAGAGATCTTTTTCAAAACATGGGTTATGTTAATTAATTAAGATACAATTCTTGTCCCCCCCCCCTCTCCCTCTCCCCAATTTAATTGGGAGAATTAGAGATCATCTTCTGTTCTCCAGTATTATGAGCGAATCTCATTTCGATAGATCTTCTATAGGAAATCATGGCTTCTTCATATTTGAAATCGTAATGAAGAGCTTTTATAGTAATTAATAGAATCAATAAAATATATTTCTAACATTTTTGCGGATTTGATGATGAGATGGTATCAATGTTTTTTTCAATTATTGTTCTTGGTCTTAATTTCATTTGTATCATAACATTTATCACAATTTTAAAATTTGTATCATAAGTACTCTAGGTTATCGTTTATTATTTTCAAATATCTTTCTAAACCATTATTTTTTTTCACAAAAGGTTAACTCTCAATATTTGAATTTCAAATTGACACTTTTCCACTAAATATGATTTACCTCTCCATTCACTTTGATTTCAAGTCATTGACGCCAAGATGTTTTCAACTAAATTTTTCTATCCATTTTGGGTTTGTATTTCTGTTTGATTCGAGTTTTAGAATTACTGCTAATGACCCAGAAGTTTGCGCATGCGCACTTAAGCAATTATGGGAAATATTGAGATTGATAAAAAAATTACAAATTTCGAAGAGCAATAGGCCTAACTAAAATAAAATATATATTTTTTCGCTGAGTTACAGTAACTTGAGTAAATAAATTGCGACTTTTGAAGAACTTATTTTGAAATTTTCATTATCAAATAAAAGTACAATTCAGATATTGTCATGAAGGTAAGGTATCATTCTAATTTGGACACTGTATATTCTGGTATAGTCTTCTGATATTTGAACTGGAAATGAGAAACAAGCCAATACAAAGTCTATAATTAATTAACAGATTATCCTTGTTAATTAAAAGTTCTGTAAAATAATGTATAATAAACTTTAGATGATTCAATAACAAGAAAACAATGAATAAATAACTTAGTTAATTTTGAATAAATGAAAATTTCTAGAAACTTTATTACAATTAAGAAATTCAAAGCTTAAATTATTAAATTAAGAAGATGTAAGTTTTAATAAGTAGAGATGACGAGAGTATATTTTCATACGAAACTTCTTTGCTGATCCTTAACATAGTACCTTAAAACAGTGATTCTAAAATTGTTACATCCACGAAACGCTACGAAGGATTGGAATAATTTATTAAGAAATATTTTATTCCATAAATGATTTTTTTTTTTTGATAAGTTAATTGTTACTTTTTTTTTTTCTTTAAGAAAATCGAAGATATTATTTTTCTTTAAGAAAATCGGAAATAAACATCTGAAAAGTATTAGACTATAGTCTTCTTTCCTTTAATACTGTATATTTTTTTTTATTGTCGTATCTCTGCATATTAAATTATAACAAATATTAACCAAAAATATCTTCAAAAATTTCTATTAAATACAAATAATATCTTCAAATTTTCTGTTTTCCGGAAAATTAATTACTTCTGCAAATAAGTTGCCTAAATCCAATGAATTCGTATCCCACAACGCCCAGACGACAATTTTGAAGGAGGTCCATTCACTTGTACAAAGTCATTGTAGATGTACACACACACACACACTTTGATTCACTGAGCCATGTTTTCCTTAGCAAAGTAGGCTAAGAAGAGTTTTCTTTTAAATAATAATAGAATTATTCAATCCTATTATTAAAACAGAAAAGCTTTTTAAAGGCTAAAAATAAAAAAATAAAATAAAATAAATTTTCTTAGTCTTGCTAAAAGAGTAAAAGTTTCCAAAGTATTGTCTTATTTCTGAACTAAGATTCGTTAGCGTTCGCTGCTGGTTTTTGCTTCCTTTTTAATATATCTATACTATGAAATCTACTAAGCAAACTTCAACCTATTTCATCTACACCTATAAAATAAATTATTAAATTAGCATTATTTTTAATTTAAGTTGACTTCAATTTCTTTCAGGAACTTTTTTTTTTTCATGTTACATCAATAAGTACATTACATCGTGAATGACCTAATAGCAGTTGAACCAATTTTTCATTACTAAAATAACTATCAATATATATATCCAATGGTTCTTTGGATACGTACATATAGTATTTATATACTATATAAACGAATAGTATTCATACATCATTTATGGAACAGAAAAAATATTCTTTATCAAATCTATTTTGTCCTGACTGCTTTGCGGCCCTACCCCTTGTTGTTAAATCCTTCAAGAACAAGAAAACTTACATTTATTTTGGCTTAAGCAATGATTTCCTAGCATTCCTGTATAAACCAGCTTCTCTAATTAACTTAAAGTTCTTATATTATTGAATTAAAATAAAAATCCAATTAAATTATTTAATTAAAAGAGTAACAAGTAATTACATTTTCATGGATTTATATTTGGTTATGTTACTGTTGAATTTACTTATTCTGAAACTTAATTAGTTTAATCAAATTAATTGCGTAAATGAGCATCAATTGACTTCATTTTTTGTGAGATAGAAAGTTCTATGTAATTTAAAAATAAACATGTAATTAAAAAGTATTTATAAATAATGATAAATTACATACAAGAATAAAAATGACATAAGCATTATGACATGAATTTAAATGAAAATATATTAAGTTATATTTTTAAGAGCTTGAAAGGCAATTAATAGTAGTTTATTCGACTTCAACTTCTCAGAATGGATGTCTATTACTCTTTTAGTTTTCTGTAATAAGAATTGGCAAACAAAGCAGAATAAATACGTATAATTTCCTTTTAAAAAATGTAAGAGAAAAATTAATTTTTCTAAAGTAATTATCGGACAGCCGTTGCCTTAGCGATTTATATTGGGACTATTTTGCTTCTATGATTGTTTTGGCGGAAATATAATAGATTTCCATTGTAGGAAGTGTTGCAAAAA
Source organism: Thereuonema tuberculata (assembly GCA_023159025.1). Taxonomy (NCBI): domain Eukaryota; kingdom Metazoa; phylum Arthropoda; class Chilopoda; order Scutigeromorpha; family Scutigeridae; genus Thereuonema; species Thereuonema tuberculata. Next base: position 267,218,986 of record JAFIDM010009631.1, on the reverse strand, counting down.
TGTCCATTTTGTTGTTGCAAAAATCTCACACATTTTTCAAAAATATGAAAAATTCATTCTATATATATTAACGTATTATTTTATATTATAGCAAGTATATTATTATTATTTTTATTTAATAATTACTGTCCATTGTTTTTATGAATGAAGGGTTCTTGGAAGAAGATTTCTCTGACTATTTTAGGTTAATTTAAATTGAAAATCTCATTAAATGAAATACGGGTCTTGTTGTTCGCTCTAATTTCCCATTTATTGAATATTGATTGTTGCACGAGAGACTCCGTTATTGGTCAGTTTTCCAGATTAATCCGGACCGGCAACTCGAGTGTAGTGAATAATATTAACTTCCATTATATATAGTGCTCTATTAGCTGTATTTCCTAGAAATTAAATCTTAGTTTGGAAAAAAAAAAATCAACTGTTATTTTAATTTGGAGAATATTTTAATTTACTGTTCTAACCAAGTAAAAAAAATGAATTTTATTTAATAAAAATAAAGAGAAGAAAAAATTAGCTAGTTAATAATTAAAGCAAAATTCCTTTAAAAAAAATGGGTAGAATTTTATTTAATAAAAAAAGAAAAGGTTATACCTGTTTTTAATAAAAATTAAAAAAAAAAAAGTTACTTAATAAAGAAAAAGATAAATTTATTTAAAAAATAAAAATAAATAAAAAAGCTTATTAAGTCTGGGTTTATTTGATATAAGAAAAATATTTAGATTTTAGTTTGTTTTTTTTAGTTTTTTTTTTTTTTTTTTTAAGTTAGAATAAATATTATTTGCATTTAATATACTAATCTGCTCCTCTATTGAGAGGAATAATTTTTAGAAAGAAAGAAACCGAACCGAAAGAGAATATGTGTTATGGGAATTGCTACAGACTTTGGGTTATTTTGTCGTGGGTACAATGAAACAGAGGTGGCAATCTTATCTGCACTGCTTTGTTCCACAACCAAAAAGAAGCTTACCGGAGGGAAATAAGTCCAACTTACGACCACCAACGCTCCATAGAACAGAATCTTTTTCCGGAATTTATTTACGAAATGGCTGATTTTGCTTCTGACAATCGAAACTATCTCAGTGGAATGCCAGAAATTGCGCGTTAAATACTTTAATGGAAAGGAGAAATTGACAAAACAACAAAAGAAATATATGTGGAATTTTTAGGAGCGAAAAAAGATCTGATTTCAAAAGACTTATCTATTTAATTAAATTATTATTTGCAAAAAATCAATGCATTGTTTTTATTTCACAATACAATTAATTTGATTGTAGTTTAATTAGGTTTCAGATTAACGAAAAAATTGAAAATAATCTGAACAAAAATTCATAAATAATAAATAAAAAATCATATTACAGACAAAAGCCGACGGAATACTTAGAAAAAAAAAAAACCCAAAACATCTTAAAACATTAAAAAAAAAAACAAGTTGCAACAAATGAAAGCAATAACTGGATTTAATTCTCATATAAGAAAAATACATATATATTGGTATTCCTAATATTCCATTATCACGAAAAAAATAAATAAAATAAAACTTGATTATTTTAAAAAATAAGATAAGGCTAAAATAAGTAATAAGATATAAAATCAAAGAAAAATCTACAGATCCTTTACAGAAGAACGTGATGGAAGGTTGAATGTGAAAGTAGTTGCAATCCAAAGGGCTCTTAAGTCAATTATAATTTATTAACGTTAAATTATACCGGGAGAAGATTGATAGGAGTTTAGAACCTCTTTCCCCATTGCGTCCGAAATTGGAACCCCCCCCCCCCCCCCCTCTATTCACCTTTTTTTTTTTTTTTGGGATATACATTTTTTTTTTTATCCCCCCCCCCCCCCCCCCCTATCCCACCCCAATTCAGGATAAGGATGTAATTTTTTTTTTTGAACGGTTAGGTCCCTTAAAATCATCCCCATTCCTAATGTCTGCGCACGCCACTGCAAGTTCACTGTAATCTTTATATTATTTGAAGGAAGTAGTCATTTTGGTAAAGTGGCAAATAGTCAGGATTTTTGATGGTTAAGCTGCTATGTTGCGCAATTTATAACTTATATAATGAACTATTTTGTGAAGCTAGTATTTCTTGACTGTCTAATACATCTGCATATTACGATGTAAGTAAAGGAAGAAGTAAAAATTGTATAAATGGAAACCTTCAATTTTGAATTATTATTTTTTATATCATTATTGTTTCTAATGTCCTTAATCTTATTAATATTTATCAAAGAAAATGAAGAAAAAGCCTGTGCTTTATGAAGAAATACATGACCTTAGACCAACTATTACTTGTTGAAAACTTTAGGAAAAAAGTGATGACATTGTATCTATTGAGTCCAATGAATGTGCTTCCACTTTAATTTTACACGTTGACATTGAATTATGATTGTCTGATGGAGAACACGTAAATATGCAACAATTAAAATATTATTCCTATCAGGGAATTCGGCAAAATTTGCCCTAAGGATTTTTTTTTTTAGTATACTAACAAAAGTAATTAGTTTATACTTGAATAGTTAATTTTCAGAATGAGATGAAATTTTAAATTAAAAAAAAAATTTTTGTCTTTATTTACAGTAAATGCAAGTACAATTAAGTTAACATTCATCTCAAAAATGTCAGTATACGTAAATCAATTAATATCATAAGCTAATTAAACAAATAGAGAATATGTGCATTACTGTCAACAAACTTTTTCCTTTTTAAAACTTGGTAACGACTTTAAAAGAATCATGACTACATAGAAAAATTTAACCAAAATATTTTACTTTGCCGATTAATAAGTTGTTCTTACTAATAATGAGGAATGGAGGTATTACAGCAGTAATATATTGAATGAGATTTCATGAAATACATGATTATTTCATGAATGTCCATGAAGTAACAAGAATACGTTATTTATTTGATAAAAAGTGATAATGTATTATTAATTCTTTCTTAAAACAAAGCAATTAATAATTGTTGCATAATAATATATTTATGTTTATAAAAGTATTACATATAATTTTAATTTACGATTGCATAAAACTTTATAAACCACTTAACATGTGTAAACAATTTAATTAACATACAATATATATGTAATTTGTTAATTGATTTTTGCTAATTAACTTGTTTGCAGACCGTACGTTAAATGAATTTCTAAAAGGAATTCTCAAATTTTAATTTAAAATTAAGTTTAAATATAACATAGATGTAAATTACTTACATTTGCTTAATATAACTGTAAATATAAACATTAACTCAAAATATGCTAATATATTAATCAAATAAAATTCGAAGATCGATATTCTTTGTTTTTGATGCGTTATGTGATTCAAATTAAGAATTGGTGATTTTTGTAAAAGTTTGTTGGATATTTTTGGGAAAAAAGGATAAAACACTGTTTCAGCCATTTTTATTGTCTATTGTTATGAGTATTGACAGTATTTTAATAAAAGTCATTTTCAGAAATCAATTATCTCATTATTGTTCTAATAAGAGTTTTAGTTTAATATTGTAAGTAATATTATGGAATTCGGTTTTCTATTAGAATGAAATGAAAGTGAGAGGGAGGGGATAGAGGAGTATGTCTAGTCTTGTTCTATTTCGGGAGCTATCACTTGGCTCTGCATTTTTGTACACCATATAATCCAGAAGCTTCTTTAAAGAGTCATAGAATGGAATGTTCTTAATTGCTAAATCAACGTATTTCTATAGAAATTCAACGTGTTTTCTGTTTTGGTATTCGAAAGAATGCTTCGATAACAATCCGACTTCAGATAAGAAAAAAAACCCAAGATATAGTTAACGTGAGGACTTTTTAACATTCGCATAGTAAGGTCCAAAACAACGGATAGTCAAAACTTATTTATCAATTCTCAGCTTTTTTAGTTAATTTATGTCGTGAGAACAGCACTTTTAGATTTGTGTACAGTTTATTTATTTTTATTTTTTTTGATGATAAGCTATCTATTAACTATCTTCATTACAGCACAAACTTATTAACTTTTCCAGATCTGGAAATCTATACAAGAGATTGTAAATATATAGTTTAGGTTATTAGAAAACTGAAATAAAACTTCAAATGTTTTTTTTTTGTTCTATAATATTTTGTCTCTTATAATTTAATCTTTTTTTTTTTTTTTTTCCAGATGATTTCTTTTGGATCCGTGTTTAAAAATGGACAGAGAAACAAAACGCAAGGTAATTTTAAACATTTAAACATAAGCTTAACATCTGTGGCTATTTAACTTTTATGTAAAAAAGCAAATTTTACGTGCAGTGAATTCACATAAGGCCTTTGTTTTTTATTTCTTATTTAAAATGTGTTATTATATGAGTATATGGCTTTTGCTTTGGGTTTTTCTTTAGGTTCCTTTTGCACCTAATGTTTGAAGGTGAAAGGCTGTTTATTTTTATTTTTTTTTGTCTGTACTAGTTGTGTATAAATACTAGTTACAAATTATTTTTATTGTTGCTTGTTTTTGGTTTGGGGTGGGGGTGGGGGGGGCACTTTCGAGAGCGAAGGTGGTTTCCGTATCCTTTCACGCATTTCTGAGTTTATCATCCAGTGTGGATCTGGCTGATGATTCCCAATAAGAACGAAACGGCCGTTCCAGATTCCCTCCGATGATAAATTCAAGGCGTGAAAGCTTATTTGTCTGCAGACCTTTGTTTTTTATTTCTGAACTTTCACGGTATTTCTTTCAGACAATTTTCGATGTTTTCCAGAAGTCACAATAAGAAAGTAATATTTGACTAATCTTTCCTTCCTTTTATCGAATTTGGCCAACTAGGGACCACATAACTAGCTCAACCTGACAACGTCAGGGAGAAGCTAGTGAAATTCAAGAAAGGGGGGACGAGAATTATATCCCGTCCAGGATAACCCTGAGATAGTAAGTCCCAGGTGGGAAACGGACGAAACACAGAAGAAGAAAGAAACAGCCATGCCACCACCGGGATTCGAACCCGGGTACTGGCGCATTGGCCACAACGGCAGCCCGCCGGCTAAACCGCACGGCCACGCCAGCACGGCTAACTTTTTATTTTTGACTAACCTTTATTATAATGCGTAAATCTGAGATTATTCTGTAAACGCTGGTCAGAAATGGCGGATAAAATATGGAGTCTTATACAAATTGTGACGTCATAGACTCATTTCGTAGACTGCAATGAAGAAATCTAGTTGGGTTCTAATTTAAATTACACATATAATTAAGCCTTCCTGTATTCTGTAATAATGTAATGAAAATATTGGTCTTCGATTCAACAATGTGGATTTCTAATTAGGCTTAAGAATACGATCGCCTTGAAACTTCTTTGTTCAACCGATGTGTTGAAATGTGAATGAAAATCTAAGTAAACTAGATTGTTTAAACAATAGATAGAAAAGATTTTTACTTCATACTGTTCCACATTTCCAGAATTTCCATTTTTTTTAAAAATATTTTTGATGATCGCTAATTAGATCGAAACAGCTGTACTCGAATAAACAGTTGCTTTTCAAGAAAATATGTTTTATTTTTCTTCATTCTTGGAGTTAGCATAAATTTGTTTGTTTGTTTGTTTTGTTTTATAAGTAAGAACTTTAACGTGCTTAATTATAGGCCCTATATCATAAGAAATTAACTAGTACAACTTTTAATAGCACAAATGTTTATATAAAGTTAAGAGATTACAAAAAATATATTTACATGAATTTTACCAGTTAATTTCTTTTGTTTGTTTTACGTTTTTTCTTTTATGGTGAATTTAATTAGGAACAACATTATAGATTTTCTGATAATCTACGTAACCACAGTAAACACGTTATGGAAAAACGAAGTTTTTAAAATGAAATTTTAAATCTAGTAATGTCTGTCCGTCCGTTTCTGATCAAGGTAAGTCGAACGTAGTTTATTTTCTAATAATAACTTAAATATTCAGGAACTTTCAATTAATTTTCAGCAAATTGCTAATTAATTGAGGATATTGTCTTGATTCTAATTTAGAAATCGAGACATTTTTTTTTTTATATTGTTTTCAAAAGAAAGAAAGTTGTTACAAAAGAAGCAAGTAGGCTTCCAATTCTTTCAGAAGTTTCTTTTCTTTTCTTTTTTTTTTCATTTTTTTCATTATTAAGCATTTTTAACTAAAAATAGAAGTGCGTTTTATGAAAACATGATTTCATTATATTTTTCATGATATATCTCAAAATCACAACACAAATTCTGCATTAAATATAAAACTATAAGAACACTATACAAACTCCTTAACAAATAAACAAATAAACAGATAAATCAAAAAGAGTCTGATAAGTCGCCTGAATATCTTTCTAATTAGATAAGTTGTTAACGACTAAAGTTCAAAGAATGCGGAATTATGCACAGAAATATCAACGATATATTGACTGACCATCTTTCAAAATACCTGTACTGAGGAGATTGAAGTGTTTCATTTTTCCCTGCGCAGAAATCGAAATTCCAGACTTCTGCGCATCACACATACGAAACTTTGGCTACGGAAGTTATTATTATCGTTGTCACGTACTAATCAGTTACTACATCATTAACAACGTTTATAACTGTAATAGAGAAGTCGAAGTAATATTAATTAACTCATCGTAAATTATATTAATTAATTTTATTTAAAAACTAATGCCATGATATTAATTCGAAAGAAGTAAATATAAATGAAGACATAACGATGTAATAATCATTGTTGAAGATGATTTCAGTGCTGCATTTATTTTAATTGTATTACGAATTAAATTTGATAAATTAGAACTAAAGTATATATTTTTTACAAGAAAAATTATTTATTAATTACATTTTTATATGACTTCAATTTACCCACATCCAGTAGTTAGGGTAGGATTTATACATAAACTTTTTTTATTAGTAACTAATCTATAACCCACCCGAAGACGGAAGTTTCAGGTTAAACAATAATAAATATATATAGAACAATTTTTTATAGAATTACAAACAGAATTTATGTATAAAATAAAAAGTAAAGGTCCTAAATTTGACCCCTAAGGAACACCGCACTTGATATTATAAATTTTACTTATATAATTATTTATTTTAATTTTAAATTTCCTATTTCTAAGATAATTATTTATTAGATTATAGAGATCGCCACACTTATTGTATAGTTTATATTAATATCAATATTAAAATCTCCTATACATATGCAATTGCAATAATTATTATTATTATTATGTTTAATTTCTAACCAATTGGTTTTTAGTTCATTTATAAAAAGATGTTTATTTGTTAAAGGAGGTTTACATATTATATAAAAGATAAAGCTATCCTTGTAAGTGGATAAATAATGAATATTTTCATAAGTAAAAGTATCATTGGTGATTTACTAAAAATTTTGATCTATAAAACATAGGAATACCACCTCCCTCTACTATACATTTTTAATTTACAATTTTTTTAAAACCAGGTTTATTGAAATAATGGATTTCTTCATCTTTTATAGTAACTTCAACAAGAATTATGTAATCTATTGAATGAATTTTATTACCAATATTAGTTAAATAAACAAAATTAGTTCTTAAATGTATATTAAGAAATAAAACATTAATATTTAGTTGATTATTCGATGAAGTAGAGTTCCAAGAAATAAAATTTTCTAAAATCTTTAGATCATTCAAAGTTATTTAATGTATATAAATTTGTCATGTTTTTACTTGTATTTTTTTCATATCTTCTTATTTGTAATCATAATTACATGTGAAGTTTCATTTTTCCTAATTAATATTTTATAATTCTTCATCCAAATAAACTGTACCCCTTTAGTTTTGCTTCTAATTTAATTTCCAAAATAAATTCTTTAATTTTTTTGTTGAATTTTCGTTGAATATAAATCTTAGAAGTATTTTTATTTCCAACTATGTCATCATCAGTTAATTTTTTTCCCCTTTAGATGATAATATCCAATTATCTGGATAATTTCTATTCATAAATTTTATTATAATAGGTCAATTTTTGTTCTTCTGAATTCTTCCAAATCTATGAATAGCTTCAATTCTGTTGATTGGGTTTTAAAGAAATTCAACCAATTTAATTATAATATTTGAAAGGTAATATTATTTTTTATAATATTTAATTATAATATTTCTATAATTCCTGAAATTTCCATATTTATTCTTTCTTAGCTGTAATTCTAATTTACGATATCCTCTTCAAAATTCTTTAAAAATTACAATAAACATTTACAAGATACAATTTAATTAATAAACTGATTGATTCTTGATAACTTTAATTTTTCGGAATTTTTCAAAAATTTTCGAATTCTGAAAAAAATAAGAACAACAATAATAAGATCAGTTAAATGCATAAATTCGTAATTATTTTCCGTGTTTAATGTATATTAATTATAATATATTTTAATTCAGTCTCTTTAAATTTTATTAATAATAATTTTTTTCTTATTTGTTTTACTGAAAAGTTTATAATTGGAATTGAAGCTCACTCTAAGAAGTCGCCATTTCTTTAATTTTAATTCTTTTTTAAGATAAGGTTTTTAATGTAAGGTTAATGATTGTAAAACCGATCTATTAACGTTTTGAGATCATCCGCTCACTTGTTCAAAAAATTAGATTGTGGAACACAAGAAGATAGGAACAAAGGCGACGATCTCTGGAGCGTCTGTTTCCTTCGGAAAGTAGGCTAAGAACAATAGATGCTAACGTGTAGGAAGATTTCAAATAATTCTGATTAGGTGTAGGTTTTGATATATATAAATCCATCAACAAATAATTCTTTGCGAAAAACTTTTACACCATGATAAACGATATTTCGAATGGTTTCCTCTACCATTCTTCTTCAGGTTACAAAAATAAAGATGAAAGAGGAAAATAAACATTCCTCTTATTACAAATTATAAACAAACAATGAATTCCACCAAATTCTGATAAACAATGTTAATGTATGATAGTAGTATGACATATCACAAAATTATTATTATTGAGGAAAGACTAAGGTATAGGTTTGTTTTGTTTTGTTATTTTCCGAAGAAAACTAATGAAGTCTAACAACTAATGAACTAATGAAGTACTTGTACCGAATCTGTTTTCTCCCTTAATATCTTTTAATGAACGAATCTTCTTTAAACTTAGCGTGCCTATTTACATGCGAAAGACGATCTGACTTCGGTATTTGAAATTTTTCCCGTAGAGCTCCCTGTGAAGAAATTAGCACGTGAAAGTGACGGATATTAGCGGAAGAATGAATTTCCGTAGATGTCGTAACAATGCATAGAAATACTCTCGCAAACTATCATTTGTGCTCCTCTTTTTTATGATTGTAATTGATTGAATTTAAGTAAGTATTTGTGACTTAATTAATTTTCAACATTTGAATCCACTGTTTATATTCGTGAAACAAATACCCGAACATTTGTCGTTGTCATTGTTTTGACGCCTTTAAAAAAACACAAAAGAAAACAGCAATTGCAACATTTCAAGGAAAGTAGGCTGTAAATTCTTTCAGGTTGTTATTCTTCATCTTATGGACATTAAATTTCTTTGTAGAAAAGTAAATAAATAAGTGTTGAACATGTTTTTCTTCTTCTTTTTCTCCCTTCCTTAACCAATGTTAACCTTCAATTATTCTGCAGCTGATAGTTTACGAAGAGGTAGTAATTGACCAACTTCCTGCTAAGAATAGTCATTAGTCTCTGAAGGAAATTGATTTAACGCCCAATGACTGAATAAAGTACAGAATCAAACAATAATAACAATTCAAAACTATTCTCCCGTAATAATGTTCAGTCGGTAGCAATTCGCCCTAAAGGATAAATTAAGAAGGTGGTTGACATGCCTCGGCTTGTTTTTTATTTGATTTTTTTTTTTTAACTCTTAAAGCTTCTTATAAAAAGGGATAGTTTTTTGAGACAACGTAGGACAACTGTTTCGAGCTTAGTAGGGTGTCTTCATCAAGGGTTTTCACAGCAATCAATTAGACTTAACAGGACAATAGCAATATATTCAAGAGACACAAGTAACCCACCCATAAACCCCTAAAATTAAAAAAAAATAAAAACCACCTCAGAGAAGTTAAATTCTTGAGCAGCTCAATGCTTACCACGAAAGGTATTTGATCACAAAAGTAAAAAAGTAATAAATAAAACAATAAATGGAAGGACAATTTAAATAACTCATTACACACAATTAAAAAAAGTTTTACACATTAAAAGGCGCAGACTAGTTTCGAACTGCCGCAATGCAGTCCTTTCTCAATACTCACAATATTTATCATTTTTTATTCTTTATAATCAAATACCCTTTGTGGTGATCGTTTAGTCGTTTAAGGAATGGATTTCCATACGCTGATGTTGTTTTTATTTCTTAGTTTATGAGCAGTTTTGTAATTTGTGTTTCTTTGTTATAACTAGATGCAAAAAAGGCAAGGAAAAGAACTGAGATCAGAGTTTCTCATTGGATGATATTTAAAAGAAGACATACCCAAATAAAAGATAGATGGATTTACTGACAAGGAGTTCTTGAGTGAATAATATGAAGTCTGCTTTTCTTAAAATAATGTTTTTTTTTACATTTTCATGTAAGACACTGCCTTTTTGTAAATACAAAATAGAAAAAAATATTTTCAAATTTTCCATTTTCTGCAACTTAATAAGTCCCGAAACATTTTAAATTACTGAATTCCAACCAAAAGCACGCGCACCAAGATTAGTAAGCGGATTAATATTGAGAGAAATCTAGTTGCTTAGATTATATTTTGGTGTCGTCTTCACAAGCAAATTTCTTATTAAGAATCCAAACAGAAAATTTCCAATTCTAAACTTTGATCGTCTCTTGTTCGAAAATCTATAAGCTATGTTTAGAGAAGATCTACTTACTGGTTCTAAAGTTTAATTTAGGGAATACATAGAAAAGAAAATATCTTTTAATTTTTTTATCTCAGACCTTGGAGCAGGAAAAAAAAAAAGCAGTTACATCAAAAATGGTAAATCGTATTATCTCAAAACCTACTGTTCAAACTAAAACCTTACTGACAGATAAATATTAGTGGATAAGAGTCAGCATTGATTTTTTATAGAAATCACCCTATACGAAGTTCTTTAAAGCGTGACTATAAATAATTACCTAGATTAACTGATAGTTCAATGGTAATTTTAGACTTTCTTCGTGTCATTTGAAACAGATACTTTTAAATCTTACCCTGCGAGTCTTCGAAAGTTGACACGACAACTACCTTGTTATCCAAAAGACTGACAATCACATACTTTCAAAAAAGAGAATGGCGCCTTTCTCTTAATAAGACGAGAGATGAAAACTTGAATGGAAGAATCATTGTAGAAGAGGTGGACGGATTTCGACCTCCCAACCACTTCCGGAACTCCAAGTAGAAAATTGGAAATTTAAGTAGCGAAGAAACGCATCTGTTGCAACCGGAAACACTTGAAAGAATTAAGAAGAAGAAAAAAAAAAGAGGAAGAAATACTTAAATTTTAGCTTATTCTCTCTTCCTCCGAGCCCCCCACCCCTTTTTTTTTTTTTTTAAGGTTGAAGTAAATTATCGGCGGAAGTTTATAGGATTCCGTGCTTTATCGTAATTTATTTTGAAATCATCTTGTAGAGGTGAAAAACCCTCTGGTAAATGTCGTAATTGAGGTTTATAGCTTTACGATTGCCGAAAATATTATTAGGGCGGATCTGCAGCTTTAGATTTGGAAAGACATGGTAGTTTAGTCTTTTTTTTTAAAGAATAATTTTTAATGTTTACGGTTATTCTTTCATGTAGAATTAATTTTTAATGGATTTTATATAAACTGTATTTATTGACAATGCTGTTACAATATTAATTTATACAATTTTTTTCCGTAGTGTTATTTGTATACTCTCCTGATTGTTAACTTGGGTGTCGTTCAATTCATATATTTTTCCAAGGTTGTTATTTCTCCAGACGTACCCTAGGGTTCACTCGGCCCTTTTTCAAATGGTATCGAGTTTCTTACTCGGGAGGCGGACGGGCGTCAGAATGAACATCCGACCTCAAATACTAACCTTGGGTGGAGAATAGCTAGATGTGTAAACCTCTCACGGACTTTCCAAGGATCTGCATGGCCTGTACTTATATAACACCTTGGTTGCTAATACAAGGCATTACGGATTTGATTTCTTCATCTTTAAGGACCCCCAATTTACATCGGAGAAGAAAAAAATTCTGCACATTGTCCTAAAAGGCAATTGTCTAATGAAATCTGTGTATCTGTCCGTCTGTTCATGTGCGATAACTAAAAAAATATATAAAAATCGTTATGTTGATTATCATTACAAATCATTTTGTAACCACAACTGTATCAGAAAGGGATTTCATAAAAAGGTGTGGGCCTAATCTTCAATAGAAGCTTTGAAATGGGTACAGGATAGCAGATATCTAAACGCCACGCCCGCCCTGGTTCAGTTATAAAATGTAGCAATCTAATATTTTATAGGAAACAAGAATAAGTTAGAACAGTCAAAATTTATAATTAACCAAAAAGAATAAAAAACGTTACGGTATTATGAAAAGGAATTTTCAATATTCCTTTATATTCATAGGAAAGTTCATAAGGAAGATGTATTTCTAGGACTTGTAATAAATGTAATTGAGATTATAACATTGTATGATTTCTTTATGAAACGATGTAGGATTCGGCTACTGTAACATTCGCCGAATCATACATCGTTTCATATATACATCGTTTCAAGTCGGCGCATGCGTATACTGAAATATTTCGTAATATAGCAAATAACAGAAAATTGTCATCTGTATGTTGGAATTTTGATAAAAAAAATGAAGAAGAACCACTAAATTATTTCATTCTAGTGTCCATATTTTGAAAAAGGAAGATTAGAATTTTATTTTAAACTTTAATACCAAAACATGGAAAAAGAAAGAATTGCTAAATCATATATTGGGTTTTAGAGAAAACACACTTAAATAAAACGAAACACTTCCTCAAAAATATGTGCAATCCTGCTTGAAGAAATTTGTTTCAAAAGCAAATTCCTATTACACATAAAAAGAGATACACTTAGGTTAATATAGAGCAATAGATACAGTAATATTGTAATTCATTGTTACATATAATGAGTTATAATATTAATAAAAATTGTTTAATATACCCTGTAAATAAAAAAAATTACTAAAATACTTTTGTTCTAATTATTCCCTAGAATTGAGGCATGTAAGATGTTACGAAATTTATATGAAATTAAAATTACAATTATAAGGAAGTGTTGATTGCTAATGGAAATATAGGGACAACATATTATTACAATGTGAGGATATATAGGAATGGGGGAGGATAGAAATAAAAATTCCCTCAACCGATCATAGACCAAAACCATAGTTTCTAATGCTATTTTCTTGAATCTGTTACATCTTGTGATTATTTTTTTTCCACGTTAATTATCTTTCCTAAGTTTATGAATATTTTGTAGCAATTTCTTCTTCATAAACGGTGGCATCGGAATTTCAGAAAGATACAATAAACTTAAGAATATTACCCAGAAACAACAACAAAGCATCCTAGTAATGTTATAACAAGATATTTTATTAGAATAAAACGGATTTGAGTTCTTTCTCATTAAGAATTGATCGTCTGTAAAATAGTGTATTTCGATATCGGATTTTAAATGCAATCAACCAAAACAAACAAACAAGCTAATTAACATAAGTAATGTAGAAACTTTCTTTTTTTTATCCATTTTCGTTAACTTAAGAGATTTATTGATTAATATGACTGTTTGATAAGATTATCATACTTTTTCTGTTAAATCAGATTTCTGAGAAAAAATTATATAAAATCTTGTCTACAAAAACGTCCTTTTTATACAGAGCTGAAAATTCATTCGCAGACTCCTTTTTATTTAAAATATTTCTTATATTAATTTTCTATTATTTTTTTTTTCCGTTTGATAATTTTGTCAAGAATATTGAGATTTATTTTACAGCATCCCTTAGGTTAATCCTTCTGATGTAACAAAAGGCATAAGCCTGAATGTAGGTTCGAATCCCGGTACTGGCTTGCTTCTCTTTCTGCTGTCTAACGTTTACTTTTTTATCGTGTAAAGTCCTGTGTACAAATACTACGACAAAGGTTTTAGAATGTTTGAAATTATATGAATATTTAATTTTTAAAACATTAAAAATTTGTAATAAAGAAAATAATCTATATTACTAAAATCTTTTATTTCTCTGTCTGTCTGTCTGTCTGTCTGTCCGGCGCAATTTCCTGAGCGAATGGAAAATAGAAATAATTTTTACGATGAAACGTTCGCGACAGGAATCGAACCTACAACCTACTGATCCGAAGTCAGACGTCTTATCCATTAGGCCAAGGTGACTACTACTCACTTTACATTGTTTTTTGACTTATGAGTCCTTCCCCTTCCCTCACTCAATAATGAATGAATTCAACCTTTTTTTTTTTTTTGAATCTCAAGATTTTTTATTTATTTCCGATCCGTCTGTTTATTTTTAATTAGAAAATGACAATTAGAACTATAATTGCGGAAATGTTGGAATATTTTAAATATAATATTCTTACTTAATCAAATTCTATGTGATATTGAAAAACAAGCACGTGTACACAGGAGATGTTTGAATAAAAAAAAGAGTCAAGAAAGAAAGAAGCCCTATTTCTAGTAGATAGAATACTGAAAAATCACTATTTGTAACTCAAAAACCACTGAAAAGTATATCTATCACTAAAGTTTACTAAAATCTTTTATTTCTCTGTCTGTCTGGTGCAATTGTTGTAATTTGTGAAAATAGAAATAACTTCTAAAAGTTCGCTACGGGAATCGAACATGCAACCTTCTGCTCTGAAGTTAGGCGTCTTAGCCATTAGATCACGAGGACAACATTCTAATCTCTATAAAAAATAAAAATATATCATAGATATATGATTCACACGCTGGTTCTAAAAGCAGTCGTGGATTGACAGAATATAAACATCAAAAATTAAATTAAAAAAAAAAAAAAACTTAAAAAAAATTTTAGTTTTAGTTTCCTTGATGTAATTTGTGTGTGTGTGTGTGTGTGTGTGTGTGTGTGTGTGTGTGTGTGTG
>JAFIDM010009631.1:267139280-267203824 GCA_023159025.1 Thereuonema tuberculata | reverse complement strand
TTTTAATAACTAAAAAGTTGTTTTCCGTTACATAAGCGAGGCTTCCGGAGCGAAGTGACGGGTAGCCGAATAGTTAGTAATAATATCGTAGCTCCAAAATTGAAAAAAAAAAAATAATGGACATAATTTTTAAAATTTCCGAATTTCTCAAACATATTTTAATTAATTTTACCAAAGACGCAATATATTTTATAGTACTTTGATAATGTGGTAAAATGCTGTGAGTTACGATATTCTTATTTGTTTGTTTGTTTTTTTACGTGTAAATGATAATATTATAACAGTGGAATCAAACTTAAAACTGCCATTTTTAAGTTCCAAAAACTTAAAAATATCAGATCAAAAAGCTTTATTCAAAGGTAGTTATTTACTTTGTCAATTACTTTGTTATTATTATTTACAGGTTTTACGTCGAATAGTTTATACCTGTCTCCTTTCATACGCTATATCTTTTCCCCCTTCAATGAAACCTATAAAAGCTGCATCAATGCCAATTCTCCATGATTGCACAAACTTTAGTCTTCTAACCTCTTCTGTTTTGTAGTTTTTCAATTTTCTCATCCTCACTTCCCCTGTGCTCTTGAGACTCGAATGATTGAAACCTCGGAAAGATCTCTGAAATTTCCACTGCGTATTTGACATCTGTGGTGAATAGCAATGATTCAATGCACTCAAAAAATTAAAACAATAGTATTGTTAATTTTGTTATAGTTTTATAGTTATTGACCTAATTTCAAGGTAAAAAAAAATAGTTTAATATTAGTCATATTGCTTTTAATGTAAATGGCATTGTTATTTTTTAAAGTTTATTAAGGATTATATTTTAATTTTTTTGGATATTCATAAAATGAAGTAGTATTTCGTTACATGCAAGAACACTATTTTTATAACTGTAAAAACTACATATTTGTATGAAATTTTATTGTACCATCCTTTCATTAATATTTTTTTTCTTTAATATGTTTTTCGTGATTGGATTTAATCGCTTCAGTTCATTCTGCCATTGATTACAGATCTCGCGTAAGTAAAGAGAGAAAAAAAAAGGTATACAGTATGTACTTCTTCAGATCAGTCCACTTAATTCGACAATCGGCGTACCTTCGGGCTTCATCTTCCAAGAGTATTAGAAAGTCTATTAGCTTTCGACAGACGAAAGCTAACAATTCAAACATTTTTTCGACTGTTCACTCTTTTTTTTATTAATCAAAACTAATAAAAAAAAAACTTTCTAACAATTTTCAACGGAATCACCTACAGATAATCCAACCCGCAAAGGCTTCAGATGTTGAGAATTGGAGTAAGTTAAAATAATCTAATCTAATCTAATCTTTTAGAATAACGTCAAGTTGTTAGGTTTAAATAAAACACCTTTTTAAGTGTTTCAATAAATTGTCTTTTATCATCCTACAAAATTGAATGGAATATTTTCATTCAAAGCATACAAGAAGTTTCTTAAAATTATGAAGTTTTTCTTTATTTTTCCTTATTGGGAAAACAAGAAAAAAATATTAAAGTTTAAAAGAAAAAGTGTATTTGTAAATTGTAGTAGTTGCCTAATACAATCAGACTCCAAAAACTCCGCTTAGACTTTAAATTACTAAATTCAATTAATTTTAATTGTATGAAAGTATGTGCATAAGAATTGCAAAATGGATTTAATAACAAACATTGTCAGACATCCATTGAAATCCATTGTTTTGCTTTAAATGCTTTTCTGTGAGACTTTTTTATCATAGTGACTCGCAAATATGGGAACAGGGACCCTGATAAAAAATTTTCAATTATCAAAGTTAAGTCGTCTTTGGTCCATAAATAAGGATACCACGTTTCAAGAAGATTCAGTCACTGGTTCAAATGTTATTTGGGGAGAAAGACATGACTTACTTACTTTAGTAAAATAGATTACAGAAAATAATAAAATAATAATAACAATTAATTATATACAAACTAAACAATAAAATGTACGAACAAAATTAACTACACAATATTTCTAAGACATTTTGGAAGAAGTTTTCAGCTTTGATTTACAATTTCAATATTTCCATTTTGTATGTGAGAGGTTCTAACACTTAACCTTTTTTTTTTCTCTTTTTTTCTTTTTTCCGTTTTTTTTGTTACATAAAATCGATGCGAGACCAAAAAATCTCTTCGCGTAAATCTCGTTTTGACCACAATTCACGCTCACACAAAATATCGACCAATCGATCAACGATTGGAGCCATTTAAATCTGCCTTTGCCAATATTTGAAAAAGGGATAAATACGTCAAACAAGAAAACTTTGCTTCTGTTCAAATACTTTTCTAAATATTGTTTATGTTATTTTAACAAACGTTTCTTCCAGTCAAGATTTCAAATAACCAAATATCTACATTGATTAATCTCACGCTAAAACACAAGAATAAAATAATAATGTATTTTTAACATTTAAAATTACAATACTATTAAAACACAACCGGTTTCTCAAGCAACACTGCTAGTTTCATCAGGCCAATAATTGCAAGCTGGAGCCTCTTTATAACCTTGTGTTTTAATTGTATTGAAATTGAATTGTCATGTGTGTGTTGGCGTGAGATTCCAAGAAAGAAAAAAAATTCAAAGAAAGAAAAAAAAATTCAAAGAAAAGAAAAAAAAATCCTTCCCATGCCGGGAATCGAACCCGGGCCTCCTGGGTGAAAGCCAGATATCCATTAGATCACATGAGATGATAGTTAAACATTTCTTAAATCAAAGTAAAGCATTTCTAATTGCTTTTAATTTATATATGAAATGTCTATTTCTGAAAAATTAGTAATTTTGAAATTTATGCATTAAATTATTTTATTAAAAATTAAATAAAAGCAAGACTAAAAAAATATTAACAATGATTCAGATGAAGTACAATAAATAAGAATAATAAATAAATATTTTTTCATTCAATTTACGAAAAAAAACCCAACAACTTACATTGCATTTCAAATGTATTTAAGCTATTGTTAGTTAGTCAATAATATTGAAATCATAACAATTCATTATTACACTAATCTAATTAAGTTATTTTTTTTTTATTTAGGTCATGGTTATTTTTCTAAAATTGCTTCAAATTCCAGTGATTCCACAAAAAAAGAATCGGGTAATATGTTCGAAAAATCAATGTTCGTTGTAATAATGTGTACAAAACTTTAGCATTGTCTTTCTAGAATACATTTGCTGGCACCGATTTGGCTGGAAACTTTTGCAGTTTTGATCATTTATTTATTTATTTTCTAGTTTCATTCGACTACCGTTCTGTACACTTCTATTACAATCATGTCAATCTGTGATCTCTAAAAAATTGTTCCTGAGTTTATTTATGGTTATGATTTATTATTCTTTGCTATTAATAATGTCAGCGTCATATATAAAACATTTGCATTATTATCCCAACAAAGTTGAAGGACGTATATGCTAATTATACTATATGTAAACATAATTTTTATAATACAACTTATAATGAGATCACGGCTGGTTACGAAAGGTGTTTTTTAAACATACGATGTTTTTTGAAATGACACTTTATGGTAAAATTTCTCGGTTAAGGAACTATGTTTCACAACGTCGAAATTTTTTATTGTAGTTTTTCTAGCTGCATCTATATACAGGGTGATTCCAAATTCCCTGTATAAACTTTAAATGTAGGTCAGGAATACAGAAACCAACCGTATTCATAGGGCAATGTATAGCTGCAAAATCCACCCGAATCTGCTAGAAAGTACACTAAGGTTCTGAAATAAAAGACAACATGTTTTTTTAGTCCTATGTTTACAATATGACTGTAAGGTGTACATTTACAGGTTCACAGTAGGTGCTCAAAGTTCCTTCCACCAACAATCTCTGGTGCCAACGTGAAACCTTTGATGATTGGGCAAACGTCTATTGGGGAACCATTCACGATACAATCTTACAGCTGCTCTTCCGTTTCCGTTCGCTGCTTCATATACTAGGTGCATTTCTGTCCTCTCAGCATTAGGGAAGCATGCAAAGTGAACGTCTCAAATGATGATGGCTCCCACTGCTCAACTAATGTGCTGCCAAACAGCGCCCTCTAGCACATTTGGGTGGCGTTTGAGGACATACGGTTTGTTTTTGTATTCCTAACCTACCTTTAAAGTTTGTTCAGGGAATTTTGAATCACCCTGTACATTAAATTCTAAACTTAATTCATAAAATAATTGACATAATAATAATAATAATAATAAATACTGATTTTTTACTAGAAAAAAGTACTTATATTAATAGTTTGAATTAATAGTTCATTTAGTTACACTATTTATTTATTTTTATTTTTTTTTTGAACCATCGTGAAAATAAACGATAATTTTATAACCAAAGACTTATTCTTTTATAGAATCGAGTGCATGATGTAATCTACCTTTTATATTTCAAAAAAATTTCTATGGATCCCCCGCGTGAAGGTAAATAGAGCATTAGAAAAATGTTAAACGAAACAATGAATTTCCATAGATGCCTAACAATGGGTAATACTCCTTTTCATTTGCGCGTGGCTTTGGTATAATTAAAAATTAATTGAGTTTAAACAATTTAAATATTTACGGATTTAATTAATTTTCAGAAATCTGACGATATTGTTTATTTTGGTTTAATACAATAATTTACAAATACGGTGATTTTACAAATAAAGAAAATCAAAGAAAAGGAAAATAAGCAATATCTTACGAGAAGTAGGCTTCAAGTCCTTGTTTTTGTATTGGGAATGAAATCAGTATCTTTTTCATTTTTTCTTTCTTTCTTTCTTTAATAGTAAAAGTCCTTTTTTACGTGCGCATAATAAAAAAAGTTGAAAAACCTGCCGTCGCACAAATTAAAATAAAGAATTGTTTGAAAGGTTAAAAACATTAAAAAGTTCTTAAAAAAGTTCTTAAAAATTCTTCCGTTAACCAGATGAAGGCTCCAGTAACATGGAGTCGAAACTAGTAGTTCCCCCTTTTTTTAAGAACTTTTTAATGTTTTTAACTTTTTAAACAATTCCTTTATTTTAATTTGTGCGACGGCAGTTTTTTCAACTTCTTTAATATTGTTTTTATCAATGAACATTAACGTGTGTAAAAATGTTTAACGTTTGGTTAAAAAAGGCCTAAAAAACTGGCTCACAAAATTTAGGGGATATTGCAAAAAGAATATAATACACTTAAAAAACAGAGGCATTTGAGTTTATTTATTAAAGAACATCACTAGAGAAGCAAACGACACGAAAATGGAAGTTGTCTGAATATGCAAATGAGGTGCAGAATCCATTTATCGGGATTGAGCAGGATGTGACGGGGGGGGGGTTAACATTCGCATGTCAAACATGAAAAATGTGTCGCACATTGACTGTTCAATAGGGTGTATGGTCACCTGAGACTATTACAACACACTGACAGCGATGAGGCATGGAGAGGATCAAATTGTTCAGAAGTTCCTGTGGGATTCGTGGCCACTCGCGCACCAGAGCAACTTCCAGCTGAGGAAGTGTTATGGGAGGTGATTGGTGACTGGCAACACGTCTTCCTAGTGCTTCCCAAGCGTGTTCGATGGGATTCAGGTCTGGAGAACGTGAAGGCCAGTCCATGCCCTCGATTCCAGCCTCTTGCAGCATGTTGTTGACGAGATGCGCAGGTGGGGGCGTGCATTATTGTCCATAAAAAGAAAGTTGGCCCCAACTGCTCCAGCATAGGGTACCACTACAGGCTGTAGAATTAGATCCTGATATCTTACACCATTCACCGTTCCATTTCTAACAACATGGAGGTCGGTACGACCATCAATGCTGATGCCTGCCAACACCATGATTCCACCTCCACACGGTCTGAGTACACACCCGTCGTCTAGTAGCAGCGAGAAACTGTCCCCGCAGCTCAATCGCCTTGCTTCGCCGGTTCCTTCTTGCTATTAGGGTCAAGTAGCGATCATCTCTTGCAGTGGTGGCACATGGACGGCTCTGCCCTGGTCTTCTTCGTACTGTGCCAGTCTCTCTGAAGCAATTCCAGAATCTGCTAATCATGCTTTGGGAGGTTCCAACCTCTGTTGCAGTGTCATCTGTGTTTGGCCAGCTTCAAGACGCCCTATGACTCTCCATGCATTAGATTCGGGTAAATCACGTTGCAGAGGCATTTTCAGGTGACACTCAACGATTCTTGTTGTTGATCCAGGAAAGTGGAGATAACCCAGCAGCGCCAGCCTCTTTATACAGGGTTGTGGGCAAACATGCAAATTAACGTTTTGCATCATATTTGCATATTCAGACAACTTCCATTTTCGTGTCGTTTGCTTCTCTGATGATGTTCTTTAATAAATAAACTGAAATGCCTCTGTTTTTTGGTTGTATTATAGTCATTTCGCAATATCCCCTAAATTTTGTGAGCCACTAGACCACATAGGATTCTGTTTAATTTGTTTGATACTTTATCACAAGGGTTATGTGATTGAAACTTAATGAATATATGAAATAAAAAGAAAGTTAGTACAATCTTTTCAAATAAAAAATCTTAATTTATTCTTAATTTATTTTCTTTTATCAACATATGATTATTAAATATTAAATTAGTCTTTAAAGTTCATTATAAAGTAATTGATTAATGAGTGTCTTTTCACATTTACTTCTAATTAGAAAAGCAATTGATGACTCTTTTATCTTCTATCTTAGTCTTAATCGAATATTCTATCTTCGAATAAAGCTTGTACTAATATTTATTAGGTTGAATTCATCTCGATAGGAACTTTTCACTTAAATAATTATCACTGTCAACTCTTTGGATATTCTCATACTTGATTGTCATTAAATTACTTCTTTAAATCTGTTCGAAAATTCTTTATTTACTCATCATTACCTGAGGATGAAACTTCTGGAACTCACTTGAATATTCGAACATATGCTGTATCCTTTCCTGTTATGTCGAGTTGAAGCTTTTCCTTAACATTTTCGTTTACATTATTTTCTCCGATCACACATTTAACCTTTTTTTCGGTGAAAAACATGATCCATGGAATCATTGTCTTTTTTTTTTATTTTTGTTGCTACGCCATGCCATGTCTTTCTTCAGCAAAACCTTTTGGCTACCAAGGATTAGCTTCAATTCTTCATTGTTGCACGTGAAGCTTAATGGATTGTTTAAACAATGGGGTTCCATTCCTAATTGATTCTCTGCATTTTTATCACTAATTTTTTTATTTTATTTTTTGTATTTTTTTTTATATATTTCTTTCCTTATCAATAATTATTTGTTTTTGAATATTTATTTTTAATTATCCAGCTATTAAATTCTTTTTCATATTCACAGTTTATAGTATCGACTTTATGGCATACTGTTTGTAAGCCCCCCCCCCCCCCAAATAAATAAAGAAACAAAGAAAGAAAAAAAAAAATACGAGAAGAAAACCTTCCTTAAAGCACTGACATGTCTGTATCTTATTTGCGAAGACACATGTACAACACACGCACAGACTGAATGATCGGATATGCCTAGCTTTTCTAAGAAAGTAGACTTTTCAACTTTCTTTTGACTGACTTTTGAATTTTCAACTTATTCTCATACTTAAAAAAAAATCAATAAACTTTGTAAGAATCTTAAAAGTTTGTTTTTTTTGTTTTTTTTAATATCAGTTTCAATGCTTTTTTTTCTTCTTCTTTATTTATTTATTTATTTATTTATTTATTTATTTATTTATTTATTTATTTATTAAAACATTATTATTAATTCTAGTTAAAAATAGAACAGAAGATAAAAGTATAGAAAAGAGCAATCCTGCATAAAAACAAGCCAGTCTAATTGTAGACAGAACATTGCTGATTGGCTGATTTACTTCAGACAGTTAGGGGTGTTCATAAAACTTTATCATTAAGGTAGTGAAGGCTTCCTTAATGATCACCAGTCGAAGGATGAGTCCAATCTTAATCCATCTTAATCCACTCATTTGAGCCTACATCGGGACCAACAAAACCTTACCTCCACCCCTTGAGCTACCAGGCCCACTACTATTATTTTAATTCCAAAACTTTTAGGCTTTTATTAACATCAATGCCAATAATTTGATTGATAAGAATAAAATAACAAACCTGGAAACAAAGTCGATTTCTATTTCTATTTTATCATTTCACAAGAATAACTAATAAACTTGGTCTTGGCTGTTGACTCTATTGTATTTTCAACCAGATTAAAACCCAATCCGATTACTGTCAGTTTCTCGTTTACGAATAACTGAATATTTCATACTTTGGTTTAAATTTTCATGAGAGTCTATTTTCTTCTTTTCTCTATTGGAATGAGACAAAACTAGCAATTCTCTGTTAATTTCGTTGCATATGGATGGTTCAATCTCGGCAGGGTTCTTGATGACGTCATCAGAACCACTGTTGCTTGAAAAAAAAAAAAAAGTAATTTCTAGGCTCGGGTTTTTTTCAAAATGCATATTTGTTATTAAAAGGTATATTAACTAAATTTTGAGTTTTCTATGCATATCTAATGTTTTTTGATAGAATGGCCTATTTTAATCAAAAAACATTAGATATGCATAGAAAACTTACAATTTTGTTGATATACCTCTTAATAACAAATATGCATTTTGCACATAATCTGAGCTTTACTTATTTCCTTTCCTTTGTCGATCAAATTTGTACTGTTTTTTTTCATTTTGAAAAAGGTCTGAAAAGGATTTGGAAGACTGATACTTTGATATCGCAAATGTAGAATTGACGTAGCATCTCACTTGAACATCTTTCTTCTCTGTTTGTTCATTTGTCTGTTGTTTGTTTGTATGCGCATCACATTTAAACGGTTGCACGGATTTCCACAAAATTTGGTGTACAGCTTTTTTGTGGTTCATTTTAAAATAGGACTAACATTATTTTGGTCTCTTCCTCCACTCATTCAGCTCTGCATGTTCAGTGCACATTTATTAATAATATTTCATACATATTTTTATATATTTATTTCGATTGAAATTGTAAATATTTTTTTAAAGCTAAGCGAATACGATGCAATTTTCCCGATACGTGATTGATATTGTTTAAGCCTCACTCAGTTAAGATTGCACTGACAATCAAGAATTGATATTTTGCGTAGATTCACTTAATCCATGTGATTGGTGGAAGCTTGAAATTTGTGAACCAATCAGCGACAAGTTGTAAAACATCCCATTTTGATCGGCTTAAAATGGCTGATATAAACGCAGCTTGTATACTAAAGGAATTTTCGAATTTGCTTTATTTTGAAGACCAGCTATTTAAATGACATCACAGATCCTTCCGTCTACTAACTCTAGCAGCTCTAAAATGTCCTGCCCTATGATTGGTGGAGAATAAATTAAAACTTCATTGAGTAATTGAGAAAAGAAAAAGTCAGTTGACATTCTTCTCAAAATACAGCATTTCTGTGCTGTAAAAACACGTGTAGCACTTAATCTGTCTGGGACCTTAATCTGTCAATAATTGTTGTTGCTTCTCTCTTTTTTTTTAATAGAATATGGAAAATTTCTGATTTAAAATTCTTGTCCTAAAAATCCAACAATTTCATGAAAACTTTTCTTTTTTAAAAAGAGCTCTCAGGCATAAATGACCGTATTTCAGTACAATTTTTATTATTTTTGAACTGTTTCTGGATTGTATAATAAATAATATATATAATAGCTGAGTTGGTTTGAGTGAAAAAAAGAAAAAAGATGGCGTCCTTGATTGAGATATGGCTGGTATGTTGGCATTTTGAATCCATATGACCCAAACTATCAATATACTGAATCTTTGTAAAACATTATTTTTACGACAGATAAATACTATGAAAGCTGCAAATTCATTGGTACATTAGAATATCACTGTTTATTGGTTCGGATTAACTGTAGGGTTTTCGAAAATTTTCCCGCTAACTACTGTAGATAATGATGACTTTTCTTTTTTCAATTTTATGTTTTTATTATTATTTACTTTGCTCATTATTATATATTAATAACAAATGTCTCCCAAATGACAGATAATAGGTTTCAACTTTCCAGAAATAACCCGTAACAATATTTTAACTGTTAGCGAAGGTGTTAACAATTTCCGGTATAACAAAAGTGGGTTCAGTTGAAGATGGTTTCGGGAGGAAAAAGAAAATAATCCAAATTTAGTATCGGTTTTGTATTTGGTTTTTATTAACAAAGGTTGAATCTAGTTGTTGGATCTGTCATCTGGGAATGGTGTTTTGCACGCGGCAAACAGGAGCCCATCAATTATGGTCACTTCCGGCAGCCGAATAGAATTCAAGGCAGTTGGTGGATTTCGGTGAACGATCAACCACAAAAGAAAAAAACAAGTTAGAATTTGGTTTGGTTCTATTCAGACGAAACACAAACGAAAACCTTAAAAGTTCTAGTCCTAGAGCTTCTCAAGCGGCGTGCCCTTGTTCCCCAAGAACATTCAGATAGTCAAATCAAACAGACATACGAATGAGATTCTGTTTTATTGTTTAGTAATGTATTAATTTACATTCAAGTAAAAAAAAATATATATCATATATCATATATATATGTCATATATCATGTATCTTTGTACGTTTGCTGTTTTAATCATTTGTATGTCGTTAAATCCATATTATTTATATAAACTACATAAATCGGATTAGTTTTAATCAAATCACCTAGAAAGGGTTCGACAAAAGAGATTAAAATTCAATTGTCTATTATAATAACATAGTAATAGAAATCCTTTGTTTAGATTCCCAGTATTTTCTATAGAATCGTCCTTAATCTTCAAATATACATACGAAATTACAAGAAGATCTGTATAGCGGTTCAAAGGTTATTAGAGAGAAACATCTGTACGGAGACTGACTGTTTTGATGAACAATATTTCATATTAGGTTAAAATTGCAAATGTAGAACTCATCTACAAAATACAAAAACTCAGAAAAAAAATACAGAATACAAAAAATTGGTATGTTTTCTACCAAAATTCACCTCCATTCCATCGAATAGTTTCCAGGAAATGTGCTTGTTTTATTTTAAGAAACTGACAAAGGTTTCCACGAACATTCCTATAATCTACAGAAATGTTACAGACAATTATATTTCTCAAACAGAAACAATCAAAATTATAGGAATCAGAAAGGCAATTTTATTTTATTCAGGTGCTGTTTTTGTTTTCCTTTCGTTGTATGATCATTCCATTTGGGGAATTACTGAAGTTAAGTAAAGCCGGACTTATGGCGGTGTGCACCAAACTTCAGTTAACTTGAAGGACTGCTATTTGGACGGAGCTAAAATTAGTGGGGGGTGCTGCTCCACAAAAATTTTAGCCTTTGTTTTAAAATTGTGTGAAAGGAAACAAACATGTATAAAAAGAAATTTATCAAGTTTTTGAATAAATTTTCTTTTTATACATGTTTCCTTTCACACAATTTTAAAACAAAGGCTAAAATTTTTGTGGAGCAGCACCCCCCACTAATTTTAGCTCCGTCCAAATAGCAGTCCTTGAAGTTAACTGAAGTTTGGTGCACACCGCCATTAATAAACAAAAATTTCAACATTTTTTTTTTTTAAGATGGCAATATTTTGCCTTTCAGCAGTTAAAAAAGTAACAGCTTATCAGTGATAAGCATGGTTTACTTTATTTCAAAATTTATAATTTATTTAAACGAACTACAAAACTACGAGTAATTTGGATGAAAATTTTTTGAAATAATGTTACCAATGTAAATAAACTAAATAATATATTTTAAGCTGAAAATTTTTATAAATTTTATGCAATAATATCTTCCAATATTCAGCTGAATTACAAATTCATTACAAATAGAAAATTGAGAAATGAAAATCAAATATCCTGAATTACTTAATTTCTCCAGAAAAGAATTTAGAACTTTATATTTACTTTCGACTAATGTTTCACTTGAAATGTTATTGAATGTAGCAATAAAACAAGAGAAATGAGCTGGCATCACGATTTTATCTCGCCACAGTACTTTAACTTTTAAAAATACTTTAACTTTTAAAAATTAAATAAAAAAAAAATCCAATCAAATACAAAGAGACATCTTTATCTATAACTTGGCATGTCAAATTTCAGGACGATCCGTTAAATGGTTTCAAAGTTCTCACAAAGAAGCCTCACACAAGTAGTTTGATAAGCCTTCCTTTGCGTCAGAGGATAGGTTGTAAATAGATGTCTTTTATCTGTAAGGGAATCTAATAATGGTTTATTTGTCTTTATCAGATGAAAACAATGATTGGAAGATGGACGACCGGAAGTCAATTGAAGTGGAGTTAGGATTGCGTTGAAGAGAGGTGAGTTCATTTTCTCCTGATCAACTTAGCACCAAAGAAAACAATTACTTCGTTAAATCAATGTGAGATAAAAAAGAAATAGTTTCTGTAGGAAAACACCTGCATTTCTTACACCTGTCCCAAAAACGGCATCATTACATGATTTACGCAGTTCTTGGATAGCGGAAATATATCGTTATTAGATACATATCGTAAAGAAAGCTACAAAGGAATTGCTCAAGTGCAAAAAGTTAAAAAAAATGAGTAATTTTAATTTTTAATATTCTTATATACTTTTGGAAATTTGTCTATTGATAAATTTGCAAATCAGCCTGAATGTTTGTAGATGCTGATTTCGATGAAGAATTTCATAATACGATACGTCCGATATTATTTAGAAAAACTTTTTTTTTTCCTGTAGATCATGTCGTGAACATCCCGGCTAGCACAGCAGTCCATTGAGTTAAATGAAGTCAAGTAAACAAATTAGATTTTTGAGACCTTGGCAAAACACTTTTCGTTTATTTACCTGCTTGCCCGATCAACGCCGGGTTAAATAACTTGGAAAAAAAATGTTACTGGTTACAAAGTTTAGAAGATAAATTCAAAAGCTAAAATATAGTTATTTATTAATATAACCAGGTACTTTATTAATGAATTAGCACCAAAACCCAATAAGGAAAACGTACCTTTAGTAGCCTAAAAACTTAATAAACATTCAGCATTCTAGTTTAAATAATAATAATAATAATAAGTGAATAATTTTGTTTCCTTAGTGAATGAATATCTTGTCAAAATTGTAAAACCTCATTATGGCGTTGTCATGCTGATCTAAGATAACAATTCAGAGTCTACTAGAAGCTGCAGGAATTCACAACCTCATGTAATGCAGCAAATAATAAGTAGTCCCACTTCAACGGATTATAATAGGACCGTTATCAGTGGATTTCGTTTGTACTTCAATAATGAACATCAATTCTAATTTACTTTTCAGTTCATTAATTACTTAAAGAATTTTTAAATTTTATTTTCCATCAATTCTAATCCATTGTTTAGATTCAAGGTTTTTCTATGGGAGTTTTTGTTGTCTTCTGGGGCTAAATTTCGCTAAGAATCCACTTGGAAAAGATTTCAAATATAAAGATCGTCTCTAGTCCTCGAATATGCAGACCATGTTTCAAGAAGATCCATGCATCAGTTATTAGGAGACCATAGACACAGTCATGCATCGACTGACTGATTTGTGAGGCTTATTTTTTTAATAGAAATTAAACGAAAAATTGTACTAATTGTTGCGGCGACAATATTATAAGCAGTCCTGATTAAAATTCGTTGTTAAAGTGACCTAGTGGAAAGAAAGCATAGTCCACAATCAATGGGACACAGAAATCTGAAACAAAATTTTAAAAATCAACAACTTCAGACGATTGAGGTTTGGCTTCTTATCCTATTTTGGAAATTGGCTTTTAGAAGCTGTGGAGTTTTCCGAAAAAAATTTTAATAACGTTCAAAAAAGAAGTTTCTTTTGGTAAATAAACTTTTATTGTCGGATTACTTTGTATTATTCTATACATTTGTTTGATTATAGACTTGACTTAAAATGAAGATTACAGGTATTTAAAGAATCGTGGTACGTAATAGAATCCTATTAAATTATGAAAGACTTGTATTTTCTTTAACAGTGGTTCTCAAAGCTGAGAAAAGATGAGCCACAAAGCATCTCATCATTTCGTATACATAGAAGTCCGTTTCAAGACGTTGGTCGTGATACATTTTCTTTGTTATATCTATTCCTGAAATTTTTAAAATGCGTATCGTTAGCTGCTATTTGAAAGCATTAAAACCATGCCCTAAACATCGAATGTCTTATACGGTACGTTTTATTATAATGATATTTTATTTATATATGCGTTTATGGTAAGATACGCTAAGTATAATCAGAAAAGAATAAGATATCGTACTTGTTAATTTTAGCGTAATATATGTATAAATATATCTACTCAACTTGTACTCGCCAATATTTTCCATCTACGTGACAGTAATTTTGTATGAAAATTGTAACTTTCTTTACAGCGAAAGTTCTAAATCGAACGTTTGAGTTGCCTTTATATAGTATGTATTTATAGTATATACACAGGTATTTATAGTGTATACGTATATGTTTACATAAATATATATATATACAGGGTTGTTAATATTAAAGTTCCTCTACATAGAGGGCTCTGGAGCACGCTCTAAGGCGCCACATGGAAAGGGATTTGGACAACAGGTACTTCAAACGATGCTTTCACCGTTTATTGAATAAAAAAAAAAAATTACAAAAAATGGCCAATAGATGGCGCGGTAGCAATACAATCACTTGAGCATCGTTACAAATGTTCAATGTGTCCTCCATTGTTGTCAACAGCGTTTTTCATTCGCAAAACGGCATTTTCTACCGCAGAACGCAATATGTCTACTGGAATTACTAGAAAATGACGTCTAATGCTGTCCTTCAGATCTGACTAAGTTTGACATCTTTCACGATACACGTAGTTCTTCAAAACTCACACGGGGTGAGTTCGAGTGATCGGGGAGCCCAAGTTATCTAGAAATAAAAGCTCATAACCCCTTCATTTGTAGAGTGCTGTCTTAACAAATTTTGAATACAACCGGTGATGTGGGGTGGTGCACCGTCTTGCATGAATATGGTTTCAAGAAGGCACTCGCATTATTGTAGCTGTGGTATCACGAAATTCACCAACATGACATAATACCGCTCTCCGGTTATGGAACAGGTGCGGGGCCCAGTTGCAGTTACCTCTTTAAATAAATAGGGCCCAATGATGAAATTAGCCGAAAATCCACACCATACAGTCACTTTTGGAGAATGCAACGGGACCTCTTGGATAACACGAGGGTTTTCTGTTGCCCATATGCGACAGTTGTGGATATTCACTTGCCCATTTAAGCAGAAGAGGTTCTTCGTCACTCCAAAGAATGTTCCTTGGCCAAGTGATAGTCTATCAATTGTCATTCGCTCCAGGAACTGAAGTACAAATGTAACCAAATTTCTGCGTCACCGTGCTGTAGTTGCTGTAGACTCCTTATCGTGTACGGATTGTACCGATACATCTGAAGCATTACTAGCCTTATAGTGGCATACGGCATGTCCACTGCAAAGGCAACAGATGGTACACTTACACTATCACATGGAGATTGATGTGGCAAATCCACGACAGCCGTAGCCACATCTTCAACGCGAGAAGAGTCCACTCGTTTTCGACCGCTGCCTGGTAGAACGCCAAGTTGTCCTGTTGCTTCTAATTTTGCAATCATTTTGTAGACAGCGCGAACAGACATTATTCCACGCCTTACGTGCTTCTGACGCCGGAATTCCCTAACAGCTGCAGCTATATTGTTATTGTTCTGATGGAACAACTTCACCAATAGCGCTTTTACCTGCAACGTTGGCATTGCTCGTGAAGTGCCGGTAAACATCTAACGCTTTTGAAGAACTTTCTTTTCTTTTATAGAGCTGCGAGTCAACATTATGCAAATAATATTATGCATGACCGTGATGCGACCGCCAATCAGAGAGCAACATGTGTTCAGTGATGAAACTCTTCGCGCCGCCCTCGTCACGTGGTGCGGAACTTTAAACTAGTCGAATTTGACAGAATTGCTTCTTGTCTTGTTAGTTCTTATGTTACTTATTAGTATAGTACCTGCATTATTTATGTTTTTAGAATAACACAAGGTTATTGTTTGTTACGTTAGTTATGGTTAGCTATTGCTACAGCGTCATCTATTGGCCATTTTTGCACTATTTTTTTCCCAATAAACGGCAAGCGCATCGTTTGAAGTACCTGTTGTCCAAATTTATTTCCATTTGAAGTCTTAGACCGCTCTCCAGAGCCCTCTATGTAGAGGAACTTTAATATTAACTACCCTGTATATGAGGCGTTAAGAGACAGAGTGGACTAACCCTCAGATCCCAGGAATTTTAGGTTGTTTGGATGAACCCGTGATGTGAAAGAGGGTCTACCTTTTGGTAAAATAAGTAGACGAAGCTCTATTTACAAATATTTTTATCCCCCAAATAGCAAACAAAACAAAAAGGATATATATATATATATATATATATATATATATACAGTCCAGATTTTAGAACAAATATTGAACTTCGGTGTTCAGTATCTCAAAAAGTTATTCAGAAGGGTTCGTCCACTGGTTCTTAACGCCTCCTCTATAAGTACGGATTCTCGAAGTCTTTTTTAAGTATGACAAGAAGTGAAGAAGGAGAATATGAAAAATAACGAGAAAATAATTGAATTTGAAGGAGAAATATTCTAGCGTGTAAATAACTTGGTTAAAGAGCTTCGTTACAATACGAAGAACGGAGATAGACAAGATCTTTGCTGTAGCCTTGCTTAATAGCACATTTAAAATAATGATTTTCCCTAAACGGGTTTTAAGTCTCTATTACAATAACTGCGTAAATCACCATGGATTTACAGGAAGCAGTTTATGAGCTATTTGGGATGTGGAAGGGATAATCTCCGCTTAGAATTGTCATCGTTAATTCCCATTTACAAGGTTTTGTCTACGTTTTAGTTAGATTTTATAGCGCTGTGTTGAATGAAAGTCAATAAATGTCTATAGGATTTACTAAATCAATTACCACATTTTGTTTTGTTTTATTTATTTTTCCTTCTTTTTTTGTAATTATTGGGAAGTGGTTTTTCTTGTAATTTATAAATATATTTTTTTATTGCTGAATAGTGTTTTTGCGTAGTGCAATAAAACTAATGTTTACACACTTAAATAAGATGTAGTTGGCGGGCTAACTTCCCAGTAATTGAATAGTAAGATCCAATTAGATGTATTCGAAAAAGTTGGTAATTTATTTATTTAATTAGTTTACTTTAATTTTTATAATGATAGCAGCGCTTTACAGAGACTCGTGTAGTTTTTTTTGTTTTTTCTTAACGATCCACTTTTTATCAGAATCAACAGGGTAATTGTAACCGTAGCAAATAAGCACCATTAAAATTTCACCTTGCCATTAATAAATTTGGAGTTATCCTAATTATTGAGTTTTAACGGCAACGTGCTTTTGCAGTTTTTATTTTTGTTAAAATTTTAGCGTTCTAGCGAATCAGACATCGATAAAAACGGCATTATATTTATTTTTTTATTCTGATCTTTTTTTTTTTCTTCCCCTCTGCTTTTCATTTTAAGCGAATTGACAGATCTTAGACCAAATTCCAAAACTCTGCAATAACTATAACACGGGTACTGTTATTAAAACATTATAAAATACTAAATACAAAGTAAAAACAACAACAACATAGCTATTAATTACTGAAGTTCTTTAAAAAAAAAAAAAAGTACGGTTTCATATTTCATAGAAAACGATTAATAGCATATTCAATAAAGGAAAATAACTTAATATAAATTATTTATTTAAAATACCTATTTAATAATTAAAACGTAATAACTGCAGTAGTTAAAAATATTATATGTATTTACTTTGATTGATTTTTTTTTTTACTTTTCTCTCTAAATTAAATTGTACTTTAACTCAATACAGATATATTGGAAATATAATTTCGTAGGGCTGTAGCTCTCATAAGAAAGAAACAATAAATAAATGCTTTCATTTGTGAAATTAACTATGAACAATGCATGTAAAATTCTTCTCATAATGCTCTTTTATATTATATAAATAACGTTTTATAGGTTTTTAAGTGCATGTTAAACTCAGGTCTACAAATGTGTGCATTGTACAGGAATAATAAACATTTACACCGAAACTATAGCATTATATTCTAGCAATGTATGAATTACATTTTATTTATTTATTTCAATTTACTTCTTTTATTGTTGAATCCATTCATTTTCTTTGTCTCTTCAACCCATTATTATTTATTCTTTGCTCTGACCACCTTACATTTAGTTCATCTTTCATTGATGTGTATAATCCCTTTCCATAACCTCTGGCTTCTTTTTTTCAAAGGTGATCAATCGTGAGCATCATTTCCTTTAATTTTAGCTTAGAATATATTCTTAAATTAATTACTGTATTTCTTGAAAACTTTATTTTTGGACTTTTGAACTACTTTTTTCCCTGGTTTTTTAGAGTCTATTTTTACTGTATATTGAATGGCAGTGTATTGAAAACTCAAAAATTTTGATGTAATGAAAAGTTGTAACACTTACGATGAATTTTGATTTATAATTTTAATGATGATAATTCCTAAAATTTATGACAAAAATTTTATTTTCATATTTTATAGAACATGACATTTTTTTAATATTAAACATTAAAATACAACAATGAAATTCTAAAAATTACCTAAATGACCATTTTCTTTTCTCAATAATTGTTTTTTAAAATAAAATTGATGTCAGAAGTTATGATTATAAAACTGATATCATAACTTTAGATACCAATTTTATTTGAATTTTCTTTGTGTTTTCTTCTTAAATTCTATTAAAATTTCAAATAAATAATGATCTTCCTTAATTATCTCATATTTTTTAATTGGTCAAAATCCATAATTATGAAGGAAAAAAAAAAAAACTAATAATTTGTCGAAAGTTGTCGAAAGTGTCATTAAAATTATCAGTGTTTATATATTTTGTACATGTAAAATTATACATGTTTAAATCAACATTTTAAAAAATAAAACATTGGTTTTCACTTCTATTATGTAAAGTTTTAGATTTTCAACCATAATAATTTTCAAGATAAGTTAAGTTCTAGATATAACAATAAAAGCATTTATATGTTTAATAGGATTTAATTTTACTTAGAATAAAAGATAATCATTTTTGGTTACCTATTTTTATAATGAATATCTCCTTAATTAAGAATTTGTTTTTAATACTTATCAAATACTTATTCTCTTAACTACATAGTTAAGTATTACTGGGAGTATATTGAGAAGTGCTTTGTCTCCTGTCTACTAAATCTAGGTTATTTAAATGTTATTTATTTTGACATCTTTAAATTACAATTTCCACTAAGTATTAGATATTGTTTTTTTTTTTTTATTTTGTTTTTATTATCATACAATAGTTTTGTTTTGGTCTAAGTTTTTTGTTTAGGCCTCAATAAAAAAAAAAATTAATGATAAAACTGAAAACTGCTTTATTTTATAAGTCATAACACCAAGCGATAAATGGAATAATTGCAGCTGTTCACTCCCCCCCCCCCAATTTTGCTCGAAATTCTGTAAAATTTTTTTTTTATAAAAAAGTAAAAAAAAAAAAAAAAAAAAAAA
This sequence comes from Thereuonema tuberculata, assembly GCA_023159025.1. Lineage (NCBI taxonomy): Eukaryota > Metazoa > Arthropoda > Chilopoda > Scutigeromorpha > Scutigeridae > Thereuonema > Thereuonema tuberculata. The sequence goes on along the minus strand of JAFIDM010009631.1, from coordinate 267,184,306 downwards.
AAATATAGCATTTCTTATTATTAAATAATAATTATTATTTTTACTTTATTTAAATAACATTTTAATATTTATTTTATTTAATTTTACGCTATAATGTATAATATTACAGTTTTGCCTGTCCCAAAAAAAAATTCTGCTGGATGTCATGTTTTAAACATGTTAAACATGCTTAAACGTCAAAATTTCTGTATTTATGTTTTATAAATTATATAGTTTTTCAAATTCCGTACAGTGATTATAATCCTCTGTAAACATTTGGAGGTAGTTTATTTTGAGATTACTAAAGTTTCACTATTTATGTAAAAAATTAAATCTAATTCATTCATTTTATGTAACTTACTTATTGCTATCTTTATTCCAGCGTGTGCTGAGAATTTTTAAATTGTTTAGAGTTTTTAAAGTAATATTACAAAGTTACAAAAATAATCATTTTTACGCTCTAACAGTAACAACGTTTTCAATAAATTACATAATATTATAAAAGCCTTTTTACGCTGGGCTTTTGCAACCGACAAATTGCTATGAACTCTCAACAAAGGAACATCGGCACAACAGCTGTATCGTGCGTAGCGCGCGCCTTTTCCTTATGTTCTCGGTTCTATTTGACTGAACACAAATTAAAGCACTATGAAAGCTGATTCCTTCATCATCCCTGCATTAAATGGAGAAAAGCCTTCGAGAGGAAATAAGATTTCGATAACCCGAGGCTACTTATGAATGACTTCCGGTTGCCATTGGCGTGATAATTCGATCAAAATACCTACTTCCGGTGGCAATGAAAACCTCTCTCTCTATCTTTCCCTTTTTTTTTTATATACACTCCACAAAAAATTAATGGTGTACATTTCACTTTTGAAAGCGCAGAACTACGATCTCATCTTACACACGAGGAATTCATTCATTCGCGTAAAGATACACAAAGGAAGGTCGAAATCGAATTGTGAAACAGCTTTCAGAAAATTACTATTATTCCGTTGCGTTGTTAAATTCGCAGCTATTCAAATCATCTTTTCAATGTCTCAATTATTCCACATTTTAATTTCCGTATTACTATAATTTCAGAATAAAACTAAGCGAATTAGATTGGATTAAGATGTAAGGATATTACAATTTTCTTCTATTGTATCGTACATCTAGTTCAGTGTTTATTTTATAAGAAATACTGGCAAATTATTAGATGTGTTACTATAGATTTTAGTCTATAAATACGAGATTTTTATCTCTAATTTTTTAACATATTTTCCTATGAAAAAAAGGCATTTGTATTCATTCAATCTGTATGTTTGTGTCCTCCCTAACCACTTTGAATCTCTGTACGAATCTTCATAAAACTTGGAATGCATATTTAAGAAGAGATGATCCAAATTACATATGCGAAATTATTTTTCCGTCTGGGTTGTTGTCCATAAATTATCTCTAGAAGGTGACAAAAAAAAAACCTCATTGAAAAGCGTTAGAATCAAAAACAGTTGTGTCTGTATCATATCGAGGTAATTCGATGTGAATTGGTCTACAATGGATTTCTGTCGATATCTTAAACAAATGATCTTCATTCGCTGAAGTAATTCTATAACACGTCTTTCCCAGATTAATTACAAGTAAAATTAATAAATTCAGATAATGTATCAAGCGAATTTAATTAATTTATTCTTTTTCCCAGGAAAATAAAAAATTTCTATTTATTGTATTCAGCAGAAATTATATAATTAAAAATAAAGTATGTTTTTTTTTTCTTTTCTAAATTTTTTTAATTTCCGTATTGTTTATGAACATAAACAGATTTATTTTTTTTTCTAAAGAAAGAAAGATAATTAAAATTCAAGATTATAAGAAAAATAGGCTGAAAGTTCGGGAACCATTTGATAATTTCATTTCTTTTTTGTGTACATAACCAATTTGGGAAAGCAATATATTTAAGAATGCATTCTTTTAAATGTTGTACGGAGAAATATATTGCTTGTCTCTGATTTCTTGTGAGAATATTGTTAAATGATGCCTTTTTTTCTATTAGGCCGCTCTAATAATGAAGAAAGCTAATTAAAATGTGTTATTTTGATATCTAACAGAAACACAGCATGTATGTATATATATTAGTGGCTTCTTAACAATGATTCACAGAAATCTGAGACAGACTCTACTAACTAACAATGCATACCTTGCGTTCTTTGGCATCCTCAGACAGCCGTTTCGGGTTCTTTGATGCTTATCAAAAAGTATGTCGATAGACCTGTCACAGGGAGGTGTCGTATTTCAATAATAGAAAGCCCAGAGAGGGTTAGCTACTTTTTAAGCTCTCTCTATTATAAGTGATCAAAATTCAGCCCCAAGACGGGCAGATCTTGTTTTCAAACCGAAACAAAAAAATGCTGGTTGTATATCTTCCAACCAAAAACAACTCAGTATTAATTAGTATTTATTTAACTAATGTTTGGTAGCTTCCCTTTTTATAATATAATGAAATATAATTTTTGAAATGCAGTGTTCCAACGATGATGCGATCCAGAAGCATATGTTACTCAGGGAGTGTTTTCTTTCTATTAAGTTTAATTGTTATTAAATGCAATTTTATTAAAATTGTAAGTTTAAATTTACTAAAACCATTTTAAGAAATGAGCCAGTTTAATCGATTTTTCATTTAATTTAGCTTATAAGCAAAAGATACATAAAAATTAAATAATTAAACATTCATGAACAGCAATTCGTTATTGTAAATATACCGAAGGGCAGTATTTAAACAGAAAGTTCGCATTATTTAGACAAACGAAAAAAAATACATTGATTGTTTTTGACATAAAAGCAAATTACATTTAAGTTGATATTTGAAGTAGATCGTCTGTATTTTTGCTTTCTTATTAAAACACTTCAATTATGACTTTTTTTCTTTCAGTATTTCATAACTAGTGTTTTAATCATAATTTCAGATTCAGTGAAGAATGATGAAAGTAATGTGGAATATCTCATCTTTATTACTATAAATACATTAAATATTATAGAAGAATACTTGTCTAATATCTCTTCTCCTCTTTCAGTATAAAGAAATGTGCGTAGTTTATAAATGTATATTTGGGGTTTAAATTTAAGCGTAAGTTACGTTTTTTAAGTCCATTTAAGTCATAAGCTTTTAAGATGGGCGATTTATCAAAAAACACACGTAGCCTATAAATGCCATAATTGTAATGACTATGATTGGCTGATTAGCGATCACATGATTTACAATGATTGTTTGAACTAAAAATTAACGGATAAGCATAGTAAATTTCAAATTGAAATCAAATTTAAAAGGAGACTTCTTTTAGAAGTTAATGACTAAAAATTGAAAAGGTTAACTGACTTAATAAAAAGGCAAATAAACAGATATTTATTAACACTAACACTTCATTACAAAGTATGTACAGAAATAATCAATTTCCACTACAGGCTGATTTCTCAATTTGTTTTTTTCAATGACATCCATCGCTTACATATATATTTCCTCATTCCTTGGAATCCAGTTTAGTTTACGTTTATTTTCAATAATGATTTGTCTTGCTACCTGTCCTGCACAATTCGTCTTAATACATAGACCTTAGTTTTAATATTTGAAGTAACTTGGTTTCTTTTTCGATTGTAAACTTAAATTTCTAAATTTTATTAGAGGTATTTTTCTTCTTTATTTACTTTGAATAGTTCAGTCGCTATTAAAGTAGGTTTTTGTCCAATTCATATGGGGGGGGGGGGGTCTTTGATTTGTGTAAGCGTTTGAGGTTCTTTTTATGAAGATACTTGCATTTCTTTGTTGCGCGAGAGGGAGGGTTGTTAGCCAACGTTGAAAAAGGTATTTTCCATGGCCCCAATTACTTCTCAAACAAACACGTTTCAATTTTGGTATTCCTGAGTCACCCACGCGTTGCCTTTGAACCACCCGATACCTCCTTTTACGAAGGAATAACGTCGTAAGAATGAGTTCACAGCCTTCTCTGAAATGACGTAATGCTGCGTCATCACGGGTTTCTTAAGATCCCAGGAAAAAGGAGGTCCTCCATTGCCACCGGAAGTGAGGCAACCTCGGGTTCCAATCATTCCTCTACCTCTTTATAAGGGATTTTACCTTTAAAACTTTTAATAATATCTCTACTTTTAAGTAGACAAAATAAAAAATAAATAAATAAATAAATAAACAATATAGAAGAAAAATTATTAATAATAAAAATTCTGAAATCACATATAAAAAGCAAAAAGAAATAAATTAAAAACTTCTTAATTTAGTAAAATTAAAATGAGAACCTAAACGAAGAATAAGACAAAAAGAAGCAGCAGAAGAAATAAGAAATTAACAAAAGAAACAACATAATAAATAGAGAGAAATACAAAAAATTAGAAAGTAAACAAAGTATAAATAACATAGAAAAAAATAAGAAGAAATAAGAAATGAATTAAGGGGAAAAAAACTTAAAACATGAAAATAAAGTAATTAATTAAAGCATTAAAAATACTTTTAAAAACCACGCTTTCTATATTATATAATGATTAAAATATACAAAAATTAAATATATAGTTCAGAAGTAGTTGTATATTTATAGCGGCTGGTCTAGGTAGTAGCGGCGCACGGAAGGACGTGTTGCCTTGGCGGAATATATTAATATATCAGTATATTATTGTATTGTCATCAGACATAAGCAAGTGTGCAAAATTTCTAGATGATTGACCGATGGGAAATGACTTAAAAATTGATTACAAGATTTGACCCAGAAACCAGACAGTGTGAGTTAATAAAACCGTGGTAATAATAAAAACGAAGAAATCTAAAAATTCAAACAGAAATACAGTACTTATAAAAAGCAGTAACTCTCAAAGAGAAAAAAAAAACCTCTTAATTATGGAGGAAAAGTTTTATGGTTTTTCTTTATTAAATAAATGGGAAATAATCAAGCGAAACAATAAACAAACAAACTTATCAAAAGTGTCTAATGTCAACTTTGGATTGTTGTATTCACGCTGATTCTAGCGTTGTCAGGGCTTGGTTTAAACGAAATCGAACACTTTTCCCCCAGGTTTCTTCCCCCAGGAAATGTTGCTACATGCTAAAAAAAAAAATACAATCTTTTTATCTTTAATAAGATCTTTATTATATCTTTAATATGAGTCATACTTCGGTATATTCGGATCGAGTTGAAAACGTATTATCGGAATTTCGACTACTAAATCACTGTAAAAATGTGTATTAATTCACAAGAACAGACAAACATTCCAAAATATAATTATGTTAGGTATAAAGGAAAGAGAAGAGGACGAGAATAAAAACATTAATTTTTTTATTACCTTAACGTACAATAACAACGCGAACATGCAGTGTTAAGTAATACATTATCGAAAATGATATATTAAAAAATGTATGGATTATTTGTTAACAAAAAAAATATTTTTGTTGTAATTCTTATGGAATTTTGAGCCTTGAAAATGTATGTATATAAATAAACATACGAAACATGATGGCGGAAGTAGAATCAGTTATGGAACTTATATATCGACTGGATTGTATTTTTGACATTGAATTTTTTTGTTAATTTTTTTATTATAAAATTTAAAATAACAGTAGAGAATTTTTTTTTTAAATGAAATAATAATGAATAATTGGTTACGAATACTTATTTATTTAATTTATATCTTTAATAAATATATATATAAATGACACATTAAACTAATGTTATTCTGACAATCGCATCTGTGTAGGCTTCAGTTTTGTTTAGGTTTACCAGTTTGTACCGACTCAGATTTTTCTCATGAACACAGTTCAGTTCTTCTTCTTTAAGAATCTTTTTAAAACCTTTTTAAAGTTCTATGTTCTAAACAATATAGTGTTGGACTAATTCTGGTATTTTGATATCCCAGAGTAAATTCATTATATGTTGTATTATACCTGTCATTCTCTTTACATATAATATTTCGATCTTGACCTTAGATAAATTATAATAAATAACAAATGCTGACAAATTTCTAGTAGTCAATATTCAGCTGAAATTGTATTATACTTTAATAATAATTAGTTTTATTAAAATATGTAAAATGTGGATTGTGACTCTATACTGTTATTTATTGTCATTTTTATAAGACTAATAATAATAATAATAATAATCTCTAAAATAGTTAATATCGTTATGATTTCAATTTGATCTATTAATTTTTCAACAAATTAATTACATGCTTTGTACATGAGCCTCGTACTTATTCACAGATTGCAAAAAGTTAACCAATAATAATAATTATAATAACAGAAATATATGTTTTCTAATTAAATAACTGTATGGAACAAGTAAGAAAATTAATAGTTTTGTATATGACATCTATGAATTAGCTATTTTGTATAATTACCAACTTGGATTTTTTTCCTATTTTTTTTTTTTTAATAAAATCTAGCAATAATCAATATCAATCTAACAAAAATAAATTACAATATTCAAATTATCTTGAAGATAAAAATAACTCAAAACTTCATTTCGGTATTTTAAAAACGATATATAATTTTAATATCCAAATTAACACAACTTTAACTTTGAATTAGTAATATAATGCAGGACCTAAAAAATCCTTGTGAAAACTATTATTTAACCTTTCCTTTTTCGTACTAAGATACTAAAATATTTATTTATTTTTATTTTTATTTTTGCTAACAAACCTTGTATTTCTTCTAACTCTGTTTACCAGTTTCTCCCTATGAAATTTTAAACGTATAATTAAATATGCAACAATTAAACGGCTAAATAAATGCTAAATAAATAATTCTTAATTTCCTTGAGGAAAAAAAAAAAAATGCAACGGTGGCTTTTATTTCTATTTTGACTTTATTTTAATGGAACCCAAAATTATTTTAATTTACTTCTGTTTTGTGTTTTCTTTTTAATTAAAATTCTTTATAAATCAGTACAGAGCAGGAAATTGTATTCTCTGGCTTTTCCATTCCTTTTGATGTTATAAAATCGAATATTTTTTATCATTGTTTCTTATTTGTACGAGATTAATAATTGCTCTCGAGAAACAATGCAGAAACGAAGTTTTAACAGTAATTTATATAAAAATCAAATTTTATAAAATAACAACTATAAAACCATATATTAAAATTTTACTTAAAAACATTCAAATCTCAATCTTTAAAATTATGATATACTTATCCTTTAAGAATGACTTTAAATTCACCAAATTAGGATATTTTAGTTTCGCTACATTGAATTTGAGGGATATTTTATTTATTTATTTATTTATTTATTTATTTATTTATTTATTTATATTCTTGCAGAATTGTTATTTCTTAATTGGTTTACAACTTAAAGAACTAGTTTTTAATTTAATGGCTTCTGTATCCTATTTATTAATTTATAATTCTTAAATTTCATTTTTAATTGTAACTTTGAAATGATTGTCTATAAGTGGTAATAAATTATATAAACATTTTTCTAGTGTAAAATTTATTTAATTAATTTATCACGCCCTACATTTGCTATCGTGATTAGCAACAATCGATTCAGTTTTGAATAAACTAAATTTAGCATTAGAACAGTTAAATACCTACAGCTGAAATTAACAATGTAATTTACAATAAACTATAATAATTGTTCATAGTTCATCATAGGCCTATTTATCATTTGTATTTCATAAGCTTTTGCTTCCTACATAGTTTTCATAAAAATCTTAAAATCTGTGACTGTTTTTTGAAAATGTATGATTATGCCCCGTAGTCCATTGAGGTTAAAAGCGTGCTCCGGGCTACTTAAAAGACAGATATTATTAATTAATTAAAGAAGGAAAAGTCGTCATTAAGACATTAGAATTAACTGTACAATAAATTAACTAATTATAAGAATCTGAATGGTTTTGATATTCAGTCGTTGATAAGGACATTGCCTTCTTCTAGGTAGGTTCTTCTGCAACTGAGGATGTTAAAATAATTGGGGAGTTGAACTTTTGTAATATTTCTAACTCAAAATTAAATATTATAACGCTCCTATTTCACAAGTTTGTCTTAAATTTCCTTTTTCTTCTCCTCCTAATTTTTCTTTGGTTTCCGGTACCGTTAAGGGAAAATCCCGGATAATGATAATCGTATCCACCTCATTAAAATCGAAAAGCACAAAAAGAAAAGCGGAACTTCCCCGACCACCAACTCTGATTACGTAATTGATCCAGATTGTGTCGCTTACGTCAAGGTCAGTAGTGATCCCCGAGAACAAGGTTCTTTATCTTTTTCGGGGGCGAAAACAGAAACGAGAAGCGAGCTGCGTTTTCTACCCTCCCATCACCGTTGCTATTCTGGACCGAATCATGACATAAACCACATCCCCCGGTTTCCCTGCCCCCATCCCTTCCCCACTGCGTGCGGGTCCCTCCCCTCGAGCCTAATGCACGCCGACTCCACCTCTCACTGCCTACGAGGGGGTTCGCGTCTTTTAGACTTATTTCCCGCATTCCGGTGCAGCTCCACCCTACACAACGCAGATGCCAGCGCCTCACACACTTTGCTTTCTTCAACTACTTCCTATTAAATAGCAAACTCTCGAGCATTTAATAGAAGGGAAATGGACACAGCTACCCTCGGCCTTCTCTCCTCACTTAAAGAACATATTTTTGTTGGCTTAAATTCGTTTTTCAGAAAGAAGATATATCCGGAAAGCTACATTTAAGCAAAGGACCAAAAAAAAATTCAGCAACCATATTTATATTTAAATCTACTATGAGTGTTTAAACTACTACGATACGTAGGTCTTGTATAAATATAGCTAGGAAGGCAATGAGAAATTAGTTAATACACTTGAAAAGAAGCTAATAAAAATATAGAGATATTAGAATACTTTGAATCTTTCTAATTTAAGATTCATTATCAACTGGGAAGGTTAAGAAGATGATAAAGATGCGAAATATTCTAAATAGTATTATCAATTTAATTTCAAACGTTTTTCCTAATTCCTATATGAACTTTAAATTTAAACACCACTTTATAAATTTTATAAATTAATCTTATTATAAATTTAATTTATATATTGTGCATATATACACTTAAAAATTTATGTATTATGTATGTACAATAAATACATACATTTAAGTAAATAGTTGGCGTGGCCGTGCGGTCTCGGCGGCGGTCTGCCGTGATGGCCAGTGTGCCAGTACCTGGGTTCGAATCCCGGCAGTGGCTTGGCTGTTTCAATTTCATTTCCTGTGTTGTTTGCCTCTTCTTCGCTTTCTCTTCGGTCTGACGTCATTCCTTAATGGCGTCCTGGGGCAGGCAACAGGAAACCACCCCAGTATCTTTCCCGAGGTGTTTCTGGGAATTCCATAGAATTGGACCTGTCTCCGGACAGAATACTATGGATGGATGGAAGTAAATAGTTATTATATACTTAATTTATAAATATAACAAATATATTTATTTATGTATATACATAAATAAATATACTTACTATAATAAAGTTGTTTTAATATTTTATAATTATCACAAAATATAATTTTTTTACTTTAAGCCTGGAATAATGATATATAACTTACATACTAATGTTTTAGAATTTTAAACTAAGTTAAGACAAAAAAACATCCTATTGTTAATTACGGGGTTTTTGTTCAACTTTTGTTATTTAAATCAAAACAATTATAATTAATTAAGATTTGTTTAATGATTTTTTTTCTCTTAAAAAAATCCTGATATTCATTACTTAAGGGAATGGATGTTAAATATATTGATTTGTTTTAAATAAAAATACTAAAATTGAATAAAATTCTATTAAATGAAGCTTTCTTTTCTTCTATAGATTATTTTGAAAAAAAAAAAATTATAAATTAACGCTTGAACGCTTGTTAATTGGAATTTTATGAAATTATTTACAAACTTATTTTAAATCTAATAAACTGCAAAAAGTTAATTTTGAATATTTAATTAGGATTATTGGAAATTATGCAATTTAGTTTATTTACTATTTTTTTAAAATAATATAATTCCTTTCCCAAGATATTAAGAAAATAAGCTAATAAATGTCTATCCTTCTCTTTAGCAATTAATAAATTCATTCAATTTATTAAAAAGTCAATTTAGGTTTAACAATTGAATCAACAACGAACAATAATTTTAAAGGAATTACGTTAAAAAATTCAAAGGAATCAGATTAAAAAAACTCAAAATATATTAAAAAAATTAAAAAGATTTATATAAAAAAAATTATCATTAGAAAATTCAGAGAAATTAGATTAGAAAATTTAAAGGAATTAGATTAAAAAAATTCAAGAATTTATTAAAAAATTGATAGGAGTTATAATTAAAAATTTCAAAGGAATAATATGTTTATAATTGGTGTCATTTAATTAAGATTTTTATTTAATTACTTAAGATTTAATTGGATTTTATTTGCATACAATGATATTAGAAAGGAATGAATTAATTTTAGCTTTTTTTTTTTAAGGATATATTTTCGTACTTTGGAATGTACTACAAGTAAATGATTTTCCCTGTAGTAATAGCAAAGGAAGTGCTTGTAGTGGGTTCCCTATACCCCTCAGCCTCCAGTCCTTCAGCACATCATCCCAACGCGGAAATGACAAGCATAGCTTCTCTCTATTTATATTTAGACGTAGCTCCACCATTTTTTTTTTTTTTTCTTCCTCAAATTTATTCACAAAAGAATGCTTGAAGAACAGATGTGTCGCGTCTGGATCAGAAACCCCATATTGAAAAAACGCTATTAACTAAAGATCGTTCAGTAAAAAAAAAAAAAAAAAAAAAAAGAAATCAACTGAAAAGCTAATTAATATTTATATTTGGATAGTAACAGAGGCGTATTTAAAACTTAAAAAACAAGCAAACAAAAAAAAACCTTATATCTTTTTTATTTGATACTATTAAAACAAATCATGTTTGTGGTAACGTAGGTTTTGAAAAATTATTTTTTTATTCGGGTTTTAACTGAAAGCCAAAACTTTTGAAATATTTTTATTAAAACAAGCTTGCTTTTTTTTTTTTTTTTTTAATTTTTCGGTTGTGGTTAATTATTAAGATAATGCATCTTAATACTTCTTTAATCTTTGTAAAAACAATACCTGAAAAGCCAAAGAAAATAGTTTTGTATATAGGCGCATTACTGTTGCCTAGACATTGACGACATCTGCGCTACAATACCTTTATCTTTTGATTGGATAAACTTGGACATGGGATGACTGGGAAAGCCAATCGATCATAAAAGCTTTCTATTTAATGTATGGCAAACTATAGATATCTTTTCAATCTTTTATAATCAAGTTTTAGATTAATGTAAGACAAGAAATTAAGTTAACAAATTTAACAATTAGTTACGTATTGTTAAAAAGATTTTACATATAATAAGAAACTGATACTTATTACACTAAAAAATAAAGTGAAAGTTTAATATGTATAGAATTTTTATTACTTACATAAAACTTAGATATTGATTTTCGTAGCATTAAATACTTTTTCTCTTCCAAATGTAGAATAATTTTAGATGCTCTACATAATGTCAGATATCTAAATAACTATGATGTAAATACATCTCGTTATATTGTAGTTATATAATAATTATGGTTTAGTTATTTGAAAATATGTAATTACAAGTAATAGGCCTTTTTGAATTAAAATATAGCGAAATGAATTTCTAAATAATTATTTAGATAATATTTTCCTATTTTCTTAAGTATAAAAAAAAAAAAAATGTATATGTAAGTAAGCGAAGTTATTTTTATCTCATTTTATCTTAAGTGGAGTATTGAAGGTTTTGAGGAACGCCACGAAATTTTCTTCATCCTCAAAAATTATTTAAAAAATTGTAAATTATTATGAATGTAAATTCTAAAAATTAGAATTTCTTATTAATCTTTTTTCTATTTAATTTATATTATTTAGAATTTCAAATTAGGCTCCAGCATAAAAGATAGCAAAGGCTCTTCCTTCTCACAAAAATAAATAAATAAATAAATAAATAAAATTCGCATGGATTCCTTTAGAGCAGCGGTTTTCTAAACTTTTCGAACATTGTACCACTTAACTAAACTGCTAAAAATTCATGTACCACCCATGTGCATATTTCGTAGTTCGGACTTTGTACAACAAAGAGTATGCGTTTATGGTAAGAGAACAAACAAATAAAATAAAAATTTTGTCAAAAAAAATCATAGTTATTTTTTTAATCATGTCTTTTTTGTTACATCTCTTGTGTACCACCTGAAACAACGTAATGTTGCACGAGTGGTACATGTACCACAGATTGAGAATCCCTGCTTTACATAATTTCATGTGACAAAAATAGTTTAGAAAAGTATTAAAGCAAAATATTGAATTTCTTTCTAAGTATTAAAATTCTATAATTGACTATTATTTTCGTGTGCTTAGATATGATTAGGGTTAAATATTTGCGGATTAAATTAGACTAACTTTCAGAAAATAATTAAATAATAATAATAATAATAATAATAATAATAATAATAATAATAATCCCCTTCTCTCTCAAACAGACTACCTCCACCGACACAATCAGGTAGCGTCGATCGTTCATCAACAACTAGCACACAAACATTCACTTATTAAGAGCACGGTCCCGTACTACAAGTACATACCACAAAGTGTTTTAGAGTCACCCTCATATAAACTATACTGGGACCGCCCCATTCACACAGACAAAACCATACATCACAACAGACCAGACATCACACTTGTTGATAAGGTCAACAAACAGACCTATCTAATTGATATTGCAGTGCCTATCAGCAAGAACATGCAGAAAACTCACGCAGACAAGATCAGTAAATACACTGATCTAGCACACGAGCTCCAGAAGCAGTGGAAGCAGGATCGAGTACGTGTTGTACCCATCGTTCTGTCTGCCACTGGTCTGGTGCCTCACACATTGCACCACAGTCTCAGCACACTAGGACTTCACAAAAACACTTATGCACAACTGCAGAAGGCTGTGGTACTCAACACTACACGCATAGTTAGGAAATTTATGGACACAAGCACACATCCCTAATCATTTTTGCACACATCATTACACTTGGCAGTATGTGCTTTGGTCCTTGACCCGCCATATTGTTTTTGCTGGGGAAACCCAAGGTTTGAAACATACAAACATAATAATAATAATAATGCTTAAAGCTTTACGAACAAATGCAATTAAAGCAAAAGTTGAAAAATCGTCAATGGACTCAAAGTGCAAATTGTGCAAAGAATCTGATGAAACAGTGGATCATATTCTCAGCTCATGTGGAAAAATTGCACAGACGGACTATAAGACGCGGCATAATGCAGTTGCAAAGATGATTCACTGGAACATCTGCAAAAATTATCACATTGCAACAACAAACAACTGGTGGGAACATACAGTAAACAATATGATTGAAAATGATATCGTGAAAATACTGTGGGATTTCAGAATTCAAACAGATAAGATCTTAGCACACAATACGCCAGATTTGACAGTGATAGAAAAGAAACAGATATGGCTAATTGATATAGCCATACCTGGTGATAGTAGAGTGGAAGAAAAAGAACTGGAAAAAATCACACGGTATCAAGACCTAAAAATCGAGGTTCAACGATTATGGCACAAGCCGGCAGTGGTGGTTCCAGTGGTTATCGGCACACTGGGTGCTATACCAAAAAACCTTGGTAAGCACTTACAAGATCTAAATATTGACAAAATCTCCATCGGTCAACTCCAAAAAGCCGCACTGCTTGGATCAGCACATATTTTGCGCCGATACATTACGACATCCTAGATTCTTGGGAAGAATTCGATGCGTTTGAAGGCCAACACCAGCTAAAGAACTGGCAGCTGTGATACACATTGTTTTGTAGTGTCATAATAATAATAATAATAATAATAAACCAGCACATCTTCAAGGAAAGAAAACTTGACGTTCTCCAGGAACCTCTGTTAATTTCAAAATTAAATATGTTGATGCCAATTACGGGATGCTAAATTCAAATTCTAAGAAGCTACACTGATTTCTGTTATAAACTTAAATTAATGGTATTTAACTTTGATAAAATATTTAATTCATAGATATAATATACGGTATTCATTTAATCATTTTTTTTTTACATTATCCGTACAATAGTACGTACATATTTAACAGACATTCAAACTGATTATGTTAAAGTAAAAGAAGCTTTGTTAATTTGTTGTAATTCGAAATTTAACAATATTTATAAAATGTTAATACTGTGTAAATACTATGTTAATATTGATGTAAAATCATCAAAACTAAATGTTGGCTAACGTTGTTTATTTAGGATTATTACAAAGAGCACTTGCCTTTAATCCTGTGAACTTTTTTACGTATGAAACATTTAAAATTCAATGAATATATATTGTACGTATGGATTAACTATTTTACAATTGTGAATTTCTCAATACCTTTTTGTTAGGAATTATTCTTTCGATGTCCTCCCTCCATTGTTTGTGATCTATCAGTCCATTTAGTTGTTCTTCTTCTCACGTCGTTATATTATCGAAGAACGTTTTGTCGGGAAAAGAAATCGACTCCTCCTTCGAAAATATGACCCCTCTCCATCACATCTGAAGAGTCGAGACGATTTACAACCATTGCCTTCTTAATCTTATTTGTCTCTTCATCATTTCCGTTCTCTTCTCCGTTCCTTCTTTCGTTTCTCACAGATTTCTACGTCGTCAGATCTAGTGTTTCTCAAAGATTCATTTATTAAAAACAAAAAAAGTTCCTCAACAAAATATTAAAATGCATTGGAATTTTAAAAGTTTATGTTTACATTTTATTATTCTTAATAAATTAAAAAAGACAAAACGTAATCACAAACTTACCTGCAATTCATGGGCGAAATGATGTATATTGTAAGTAGATAAAAGTATTAAGAGGTGCAGTCATTAGAGATTTATTCCCAAATAACTTTACATAGTTCATCAAAAAGCAGGATTAGCCTTCTGAAAACAATGCAGATAAATTTCTTATACAATAGAAAATATTACCAAAGTAACATTTCTTACGTGGTTGAATTTTTTCATTGTAGTCAAATTTCCTTTATCATTCATTATTTCCTTATTACATTCAAAAACAGAATTTAAAAATTGACTTTAAAATCACGTAAATATGTAAAAAGTAGCCCACTGTAATAGATTCAACTATTATAATATTAATATCAATAATACTAGTAAGTACAATATTAGTAGCGTATTCTATAAAAATTTAAATCATCGTTCTATTTATTTATTCGCTCTTACTTAACTCTCTGTAGCCTAATTGTAAATGAAAAGTTTCTTTGAAATTTCTGATTTTTTTTTTTGATTTTTTTCCAAACTTGAATATCAAGTTTTAGTTAACAATGAAATCAACACAATCATTCGTTTTTTTTTCTTCTTTAATTTCTGTTTTATTTAAAAAAAAAAGACAAACCAAAACCCGTATTACACAATTAATACATCTATAAGCGTAATAAACATTGAGATAGGGTTGGAAGGAAAGTTCTAAAAAATAATTATTAAATAGTTTAACGTGCGTAAAATGTTCATAGCAAGAAATGAAGGCCACCACACAAATACATTTATAATAAGTTTATAAATTAAAAATCACAAACGTTTTCAAAACGAACTGCGTTTCATTTTCAAGAGAGAATTCTCGCTTGAAACTGAAGCACAGGTAGTTTTGAAACTTTGTGAGTTTTAATTCATAAACTTATTATAAATGTATTTGTGTGGTGGCCTTCATTTCTTGCGATATTCCAAAAAATAACTGTCCTCATTTTCAAAAACAAAATAAGAAAGAAATTATTCTTCTTTTCCACTTAAAAGCAACTCTTCATTGATTAAAATCACTAATAATGGTTTCTCTCTGAAACCGGTTAAATAATGACCTGTGCTTCGTGTGGCTTTAGTGACCTATTATATCCAACCATTATTTCGGAAACTTGACTGTTAATATTTACTTAAGTCTAAGCACAGCGTAACGTTGTACAAGATCAATTTGATTAATACGCTTTTAAAAGTAAATGACTAAAATAAAGTAGAATTAAATACATGGAAATTTTTCTGTAATTTACAATATCACAAAAGAGTAATTTATTATCTTTAATAATTCGAAATTCCTCGTTACATAAATATATTGATGATACATGCTTTGATTAAAACAAAACACATTTGTCTTTTTGTATTTTTGTTTTGTAGAAACCTCGGTACTTACTATTACAGCTAATTGATTTTTTCTTCTCTAACATTTTCATTTGATTATTAACGCTGTATTATTGATGAAATACACCAAGGCATTAATGGATGAGACCAAATTATTCACAAGTGACATCCTGGAACAGCTGTTTCACGCTCTTTGGCGATCATCAGCCAGGATAAATCCCAGTAAATAACAAGGTCTCTGTTCTGAGGCTAATACATCGGAAGTGCAGTGGTGTCACTTGTCAATAATTTGGTCTCATCGATTGTTGTTTTTTTTTAACATTTCAATGCGCATTTTGACGTCTTAAGCTTTAAAAAAATTCATTGAGGCCGCTCTCGCAGGCACATGGATTTTCTCACTGGTTTTTCATTGAGTTTTTCATTGTGTATTTTTTCCTTTGAGGTACCACTGCGATTCCGATGTATTATTACACCAAGGCATTGTTGATCAAAACAAGATAAAGTAATAAAACGATGGAAAATTAAGTTAATTAATTTTAATAAGTAGATTGCGAATATTAGTTTTTTTTAATAACTTAATTACCTAAGATTTGGTTAACATCATTATATTACAGTTACACATTTTAATTATTTTTCATCATTTTCTTTATTTTTACATTACATTAACATTTATGAGCATGATTATAATTATTATTCTATATTATTCGAAAGAGTAAACAATTGGAAAACCTTATTTAAAACTCAATATTTTAAATTTGAAAGGAATTTATGAAAAAAAAATTCATCTTGTATACAAAGGTTATGAAAAAGCTTAAAAAAAATACCAAAATTTCCTTAGGGAATATCAATTTTCTTCTTTGCAAATTATTATTATTATTTACCCGATTATGTTTGTAAGTCGCAAATTTTCATTTTTAAATTTACTTTTTGAATAAGTTATTTTTTTTATATATATATTTAAAAAATGGGAGTAAAAAAAAATTAAAAACTCGCATACTTGAAATTTTCCCTGTTGAATTGACGAAAACAACTCAAGATAAGCACCATTCGCCCAATCTAAGCCTCATCCTGGTTTCAAGGACCCCAGGGTAGTTTCGAGAATTCGGTTACATTTCGAATAGCACCCAAAGCCAGATTAATCGAATTCATTCTTCAATATTTAATTAGTCTCTACAAAATGAATTTTTCACCAAATTTACTTTTTCAACTTAAATATACAGACAATGATCAATCATTACAATTCTGTTTGAACTCTCAAAACCTTTTACTATTTTTTTTTTAAGATTTTAAAAGCTATTAGTTAGTTTAGACAGATATTCTGATAATAAAAGTAAGTAAAAAACTGTCTCTCCCAAATTTGAAAAAAATATAATTTTTACTTCTTTTTTTATTTACATATTAATCAGAACCCACTTGAGAGATTCTCAAACTGCGGAGTTTGGAGTAATTTATTGGTTCGTCTCTTGCTTTAACAATTTTTCATGCTTAATTAAAATCGTTTTTGTAATCATCTTACACCAATAAAAATGAAGTCATTTTATTTTATATCGTGGTACGATGTAAATAAAGACACAACACACTCAATTTCCATATTGGTTTTCTAGAAATAGAGTAAGTTTAATACAGATGACAAACTTAATTACTAAAAATCGAAAGAAAAACCTGAAGCCTAACAACTTAAATATCTTTGTGTAATAGCTAGATTTATTTATTTTATTTATTTATTTTATTTTTTTTTAAATTAAAACAAATAGAAACTGCTAGCTAAGAATTTTTTTTTTAAATAATAAAGCATTATAAAGCAATAACAATAATAATTAGCAAGCAATAATTTTTTAAATGGCAAAGCAAAAGAAGAAAAAAAAATATAGGTTTATATATATTTTATTTACTTATTAGTCGAACTGGTTCTCAAACCACTGGGATCAGATTAATTTATTGATTGGTTTCTTGCTTTAACAATTTTTTATGCTCCATTACATAAATAATAATTATAAAATGTTATTAATTCATTGTGTACATTGCCTTGCGTATTACTTGTGAAATGCATTGTTTTGCTTGCTTTAGATTTCTCTGTCAGTTTTTTGCTTGCAATTTTTTTATCTTTTTACTTCTGTTTATATTTGGGGATCATCAACTGATCCTTCGATATTCCAATGTTCCTTTTTGTGATGTCTGTGAATTACTTTACATAAGTAACTTAGTATATTAATATTTTGATTTTGTAACGCGCTTATATGCTACTAAATATTATTATTATTAAAAAAGACAGACTTAGTACAATAACTTCTTTTTTTCTTTAGTTAGTACATTTTATTAAGAACTCTGAAAAAATTTACATCAGATCTTAACTAGGAGTTTTAAGCGTTAAATACTTTCTTCAAAAAAAAAAAAAAAGAAATGTTATTTTAATTGGAATGTTCTTGAAGTATTCGTGATGGTGATAATACAATGTTTAGCATTAAATCTATTTAATTACGCTAAATTTAAAGTCATTAACGTCTGTAAATTGAATTATTGAAAACTTTTAAGCCACCACACATCACAATTAAAAATAAAATTTATGTACAATTAAAATAAAGTACTTTCGAAATGGTCTACATTTCTTTGTCAAGTCATTTGGAATTGTATTTTAATTGTACATAAATTTTATTTTTAATTGTTACGTGTGGTGGTCTAAAATTCTTCAATACGCTAAATATATATATATATATATATATTGGCTAGGACTAATAGATTCGGTATATTTATGTGATGCACAAGAACAAAAAGAAAATACTTAAAAATTTTTCAACCAAAAGGCTTCCAGAACCTTTGCTGGAAAATTTGTGGATGACAGAGATTCTGTTGTTGGTTTCTGAATACAGTAAAACCCCGTTATTACGCTCCCGCTTATAGCACTATCCCGTTCTTTACGCTCCTTTCATACGGTCCCTGGAATTTTCTATGTAACTCTGTATACTTTTACCCTCTTATAACGCTTCAAATCCCGCTTGTAGCGCTTTTTTATATCGTAAATTTTGTATCGAAAAGAAATGTAACACTGCAAAGATTCTTTTTTTTTTCCCTGGTAGGAGGGAATCTTTGAACTCTGTGAAGTTGCGGGTCTGTGATACAGTTGTGCAAAATGTCAAAGCGGAAATCCCTTTCTATAAGTGAAAAATTGCAAATTCACCGTAAGTAAGACGAGAATTCAACAGAAGTCAGAAGGATTTCGCAGAATTCCCTCGTCCAACCTGCGAACAATAATGAAAAACAGGGATGCAATTACCGATGCGGCGAAGGGTGTTGCAAACTTTAAAAAGTAAAGTGTGCACTAAATCTGCTCCGAAAATATATTAGTATTGTTCCTAGTGGTGTATCAATTGACGTTAATGGTTATCTGAAGCGCATTGAAAATGTTATAATTCATAACAGTAGCACACACACACGGCAAACCACAATCAAAGATCTTTTTAATAGGAAATAAGCTCATTTCTTTATTTTCTTTTTAATAGGAAATAATGCTTATTTGCATTAGGCCTATTTCTATTGCAGAACCATGTATGTTGCCTGTAAAATGATGTCCAAATCTTTCCCCATCTCATAAATCATTTCCCGTCTATAGCGCTATCCCGCTTATTACGCTTGTAGGTCATGGTCCCTTGACGAGCGTAAAAACGGGATTTTACTGTATGTTGTTAGTGTGAATCTCTTTGATGAATTTTGCGCCTGAAAACAACCTAAATTTCTGCAAAAAAAAATAAATAATAATAATGTATTGGAAATCAATCAATTAACTTCAAGAAGCGGTAAAATTCTAGGATATTCGAGTTTTAGTAATAGGAAAATTTTAAAATAGATTGCATTTGGAGGTTTGATAATTTATATTTATCGAGATGTTTTTTCCCTGAAACTGTTTTCATGACTTCTTAAAAAAAAAAAA
Source organism: Thereuonema tuberculata (assembly GCA_023159025.1). Classification (NCBI taxonomy): domain Eukaryota; kingdom Metazoa; phylum Arthropoda; class Chilopoda; order Scutigeromorpha; family Scutigeridae; genus Thereuonema; species Thereuonema tuberculata. The sequence goes on along the minus strand of JAFIDM010009631.1, from coordinate 267,164,260 downwards.
AAAAAATGCCTTCAAAATTTGAAGGAAATGGCTTCCATGTTCTTTCGGGAATTTCTTCAATAGATTTTTGTTGGATTTTCATTTGTTTGAAAGTATCCAATAGTTGAAGATAACTTCGAGCCGCCATATTTTCCCCTCCCCCCCTTTTCTTTTATCTAAATTTATCTAAAAAAAATAGAAGTCAAAAATGAATGATTTTAATGTACAGTTTACTGAATTTCAGATTCTTATCTTAAATTTAGTCTATCCGGGAGTGACCGCTCTGCTGTTCACCAAACTGAAAACACTTTGCAAATACAAAGCAGAGATAGAACTTATATGAAAATATATACATATTAATTTTCATGAATATCTATTCACTGATTCAAAAGTTTGATTGTATTTTTTTCTTCAAAAAAAGTAGGATTAAAATTAGTTTTTTTTTTAATTTGGATTTAAATTTTAGTAAGGTTTAAGATCCAACCTGAGATGAATTAAAATTTTCATAAGCAATTTTAAGGTCAAATAGTGCGGGAGTGTTATTTCCGAATATTCTAATTAGCTCTTTTTTTTATTATTTCCTATCCCGTCTTTTCCAATTAGGACCTAAGCCTTTGGGGTCTGTTCATATTCGTGGTGCCACCGTTCAGTTCGGCTCGTAATCCATCATCTGTTTCTTCTCTCTCCGCACCTTTCGAAGAGGAGCACGTGATGCCCGTGGCTCCTCCTCCCACGGGCGCACGTGACTCGCCAAGAAAATAACTGGAACGCTATGTGTCCTTCACGTGACGTCATCGTTTTCCTCCGATCGGTATGCAGGTGCAAAAGGACACTCCGAAAACATCACACCTTTAGCAGAAAACGCTTTGTATGGGCATCAGAGGGTCAGTTTAGAAACACACACCTAATCACAGCGAACTGAAATGGAACTAGCCTTTACGAACGCAATCACTCATCTGCTAGCAATTGAGAGAGAAAAAGAAAAAAAAATCAGTTTTCAATATAGTAATAAAATGTCACTGAAATTAATAAAATAATAATAATTGGCCAATTTAATACCAATAAAACGAATTAAGTTATTAAATTAAGAGAGTTTTTCTTCTTTTACCTTTAAGCTTACTGCATTATTAGAGAAAAAAAAAATCATTAAAATAAATCTATTATAATACTCATGTAATTATTTAATTGCCTGAAACAATTCAATTGCTATTAATTATTATAGTTTACAAATTATTATTATTATTAGAAATCTGCAAATTATGTTGTCAATAGTATTTTATTTACAACCTTATATATAATTATAATTATATACAGTATATATTTACTTTTGAAAATCTTTACTTTGATTTGCAACATACGTAATTACTTTAATCTATAATTGAACAAAGTTGATTTATCAGCTTAATTATAGATTACTTATATTGAAAAATCACATTATTTGTTATCAAAGTATCTTAAAAAAATAATTTATATAAAATATCTTTATATAAAAGAAAATAATAACAAAAAATTAATAATTGGAAATATCTCAATTTATAATTTAACTATTAATTACAATTATGGAGAAAAAAACCTAACAACGCAGTCTCTCGGTATTATTTTTTTTTTTTAATTTTGTTTTCAGTGAAATTGGAATTTTATTTTATTAGGGTTATACATTCATTTACTAATTTTTGCTTTCAGTTATTTAACATTTTAAAACAGATTAACTCAATTTAACTAAAAATTGTTGCTGGAATTATCTTAATTTTTAATTTTGAGTTTCAATTCGCCAATGCAAAGCGTATGACAGTAAATTGCCTTATTAAGACTCCGAATGAAAAGTAGCTTATGAAACTGCCTTGTCTGCTGTGCGTACCTCTAATAACTTTGAAACAGTGAACAAATCTTCTTCCATCTCGATATCTACCTTCTTAAGCATTTTAAGAAAACCATGGATGATATTACATTTTGTTACCTAATAGTAAATTGTACTTAAGACTCCCGACTTCGATGTGCTGCAGATGTTTTACAAGGAAAAAATTAAGTATTGAAATTTTAGACATGGCAGCCTCCCGAAGTGAACTTAAGAATTTTCAAGTTTTTTTTTTGAGAACATTTTGTTTTAACAATTGCACGTTTGAGGTATTGTTGAGAACAATGACAGAATCCCATCTCCCCTGATATACTTATTAAAAACATAGCATAGATTTTAATTAATTTCATTTTAAATAGTAAAGTCTTTATGAATAAAACTTGATAATACTATTATTGATATAGGAGGAAAGTAAATGTCGCATTTCTTCAAGAAATTCTTATCTTTATATTACATCTATTCAAATATTTTGATCTTTTTACTGGCTTCCAAGTAACTAAATTTCTTAAGAAAACTAAATAGTTTAACTTATTTTGAATAGAAAATTATAATGTTCGGCGAATCGAAGTATTTTCCGTGCAAGTCCAAATATAAAAGATATATTTCGTTGTAATTTACTATTCCCTTCAGCTACTTTGCTAAATCTAACTAAAGACCAAAGGGGGAGATATTAAATAGCAATACGTACGAAGTAGATAGACTGCCACTCTATATAACTTGTGGCTATGAATACTAACTCAAAATCACGACGAAAAGAAACCTAATCAAAATATAGGCCTAACATAAAATTAATTTGTTTTAGGATAAAATTATGTTTAATACGTAATGACTGAAAAAATCCCATTTGAACATATAAAAGAATACTTACAAAAACAAGCATTTAATTTGAAATAAAAATGGCTTTAAGTATTTCTTAACTTACGTGTTTTATTTTCCAAAGGCTAACAGAACTTAAAATTAATAACAAAGTAAAGACCTTACACGAAGATAATAATATACACAATAATAGCTTACATAACAATTTAAAATTTAAATAAAGCAGTACAATCATGATTTCTACTAAGCAATTGTAAAGAATATTTTTTAATAAAAAGGGCTTCTTTTATTCGTAATTTACAGTTGTTGTTTGAAAAAGCAACAATACTCACATTCTTCCAATCAATAACATTGAGTAGGAAAGTGTTCGATAGGTTCAGCAATTGTTGAGTTATAAGAAACATTCTTATGCTGTTTCAATCTTTGAAAATTATCAATTTTATCTTTTAAAGGTGATAATGTATTTAATACCTGACTTATGATTTTCATAAGAATATAAGTAACTTATATATTATGTTCAAATGGGATTTTTCCAGTCATTCTTCTTCTTTACGTCGATTTGGGGCCAACTAAGGACCACGGACAATAGCCCCGTATGACGACCGTCACTGTGGAGCTAGTAAAGTTCAAGAAGGGGGACGAGATTCACATTAAGTTCACAATAACACTAAGTCCCAGGTGGAAACGGACGAAACACAGAAGAAGAAAGAAGCAGCCATGACGATGCCGGGATTCGAACCCCGGTTCCGACCTAACGGCTGCACGGCAGCCCGCCGTCTAGACCGCTCGGCCATGCCGGAACTGCTTTTCCAGTCATTACTTATTAAACATAATTTTATCCTAAAACAAATTCATTTTATGCTAGGCTTATATTTTGATTAGGCTCCTTTTAATCGTGATTTTGAGTTAGTATTCATAGTTTCACGAAGATCCAAAGGTATAAAAGTTATTAGAAATACACACAATCTCATTTTCTAATGAGAGTAAATTAAAAATCATATTTTGAGTTATAAAAATAGTCTATAGTTTACATTCTATTAAAACCATTTATTTCTCATCGACTTTCTTTTTTCTTTTTTTTTCTTTCAATTTTCAGAATTAACAAATGTTTTATTAATTCAGAATTGGCTTGAATTATTGAATCAATTGAAAAAAAGTAAACAGTAATTAGGACACGAGAAGTATTTGTAATGGAGAATAAAATAAAGCTCTTTATTAGGGATTTCAATAAATATTAAAAAATAAATAGAGTGTCACTAACTTGCAATTGAAAGTCTAAAATTTTATCTACTCTGTTTCATGTTGCTACAAGATACTGTTATATTACAGAGACAATCGTAATAACTTAATGGTTCGGAGTGTCATTACACTAAACGGTTTTTCGCTACTGGTGAACACAGCAATTTTTAATCAGAAGTAATCAGTTTTTAATTCTGTGGCGCCTAATTCCCAAATCGAAGATTAAAGTGAAAGTAATATGAACTGTTTCCTTTTTTTTTCTGTTTTAAGTAACTAGGCCACCCCCCTGTCTCCTCCTGGTAAGTATGAGATAATCCAAGAAGAATCGATTCCAAGCGGTTATGGCAAAAAGTGATATTTTATTCCTTTTTGAATGAACTCATTATTTGATAGCGCGCGAACAAATAGAATAAAAGCAGGATTGGATATTGGGGGACCAGCAGTAGTCCAATGGTTAGCGTTCCTCACTGCAAGGACGAAGGTCCTCGGTTCAAATCCCATGCAAGGCGAAAAAAAAAAAAAAAAGAAAATTTTATAATCTGACTTTTTCAGCACGGGAAACTAATAATTAACAATTGCCGGACAGACAGAGAAATAAAAGATTTTAGTAATATAGATTTTAGTTTTATAAATAGTAACGTTAGTTAATAATAAATATTTAGTAAGACTACATTATTATATGTCAGATTCCTGTTATTGTAAAAGGTATTAAACTTTGCTAACATTTATTCAGCACAAAGTTTGAATTTCATTTTTTTTTCTTTTTGTGTAGAATTTTCGTTAAATCAGGAACAGAAAAAAGGAATGAATTAGTCCACGAAAATTTGCCAGTGTGAGGTGAGTATTTTTGCAATTGAATTTTTTTTTTTTTTTTAATAATTAAATTTATGTTGAAAGAAGAATGTAAGTTCTATAATATTCTTGCGATTACTAAATATTCAGAGATTAAATATAAATACAGTCAATGTAGTGTTTACAAATTAACTTTCTTTTTTAGATTTTCATAACCTTTCTTAATGCTCTTTTGCTTGTAATGCCTATTTATTGCCTAAATTATTGGGAATAAAAGCAACGAAATACAAAAACAAATTCCATGAATAAATCGTTACAGGGAATATTGGTTTCGACTTCAAACACAAATTAATCAAAACCTCTGAGCCGGAAGTGGAATAGATGAAGAAGAAGAAGAGGAATAGACAGGGAATATGATTCTACTTCGGCGTCTACTTCCATGTTGGGTAAGGAAGGAAAGAAGGTTTTTTTTTTTATTATTATTATTATTTTGAAATCTGTTGATCGATTCTATCTGTGTGATTCATTATGTTTTCAATTCCCAAAGACGAGCTTGTGGGAAAGAGAAAATGAGAACGGATAGAAATAAAGGAGAAATTGATGCGGAAAGAATGTAAATGAATAAAAAGTAAATGAAGAAAAAAAAATAGATACGTTTCATGTTTGAAAATCAGAATTTAATTTTTACACCTTTTACAAGACTCTAAAGTAGTCCGGGTCAAATGGGATACCAAAGAACTTGACATTAAAGCAGTAGTTCTCAAATATGGGTTGGAAGTAGCGTATCTTGCTCTCATTTTCAAAACGATTTCTATAGAAATCTTACGCTGACTATCTAAGTGTTTATGTCTAAGTAAATCTTAGTTAATGAAAGAGAATTACGTTATTTGTTTACTTTTTTGAAACTTAATTTCCTGTTTTTTAAATGTATTTAGTCCAAGGTTTTGTGTACAACTAAACTACAATGCTAATCGGGGTTATTTGTAAGATCGTCGTATTATATAATTCACTGTGTTATTCAAAGGGTCTTATAATAATTACCAAAAATATTTGTTTCCGGATTTCATTAGGTTTCTTTTCTCATTTTTTGTTTTGAAATAACCTGTTTATTAATGGGGCGATTTTTTATAGATAATTCAGACTGCTTTTATTCAGACCGCCACTTGAATTTTCTTAGTTGTGTTTTTTAAAATCTTCCAGAGGATGTCAAACTACTTTACAACTTATTAAAACGCAGCAAATTGTATTTAAACAGCAGTTTGAGAGAGAGATTAGACTAAAATTATCTAAAGTAACCCAATGTCTTTACATAGCATCTAAGAACATTTGTAATAATTCTTCAGATTCAATTAAAAAAAATAGAGATATTTGCTAAGTTTTGATAAACCTGAAATTTTCAACTCAAAAGAATCGTTTTTATTATTATTATTTTGATTATGGTCCGTCGGGTACGCCTACTACGTTTAATTTTTCGAAATGTTTAATTTACTGAGGAAAAAAAAAAAGAAAAAAATGTCATTATTCTTCTTTAAGCACGCGATACAAACTTTTAAACTTGTATAATGGCTTTAATTACAGTAAATAACATATGTTTTACATTTATTGACTTTAACATTATTGCTTGGTATCTCATATATCAGGATTCCAATCTTCATTGTATAGATGTAGATTGGAATTACATTCCTTGTTAGTGTCGTCATACGTAGGTATTGCCACCTTAATTAGCCGGTCAGTACAGAGTGGTAGAATTGAGATATTTGTATTTCAGGATCTTTTAATCGTGCTGTTGTTAATGGTAGGTAGATCATTGTAGAGATAAGCCTCTTCCATGAAGATCCTCAAAAAATATTTCATAAACATTCCATTTTGTCAATATTTTTTAATTTTAATGATAAAAATCTTATTTGAATGACTTAAATATGTAACTATTCCTTATACTGTAGCTGCATTGTAGACACTAGCATTGATCGAATCACATTTGGACACTTAGGACTAACGATCTTCAGACCTACTTAATCAAAAAATAATAATAATAAATAAATCAATCGATATATTTAACATTATTTCGAAGAATAGTTATCAATGACGGAAATTGAACCAGAACAGAACAATTGTCGGAAACCCAACAAATGATGGGGAAAAAAATTTCCATATCAATAAGATTCAATGTTTAATAAGTAATATTTACTTCCACAATTTTTTTTTAAACGGAGATCATAAAAATGAAAAACATCCTTAAGCATTAACGTTGACTATTTAATATTTTTGTATTTTGACGAATTTTTTTTGTATTTAAACCTGCCGCGAAAGGTGGTAATTTCACTCTATGTGGGGAGAGGGGTTGCTTGGACTTACGATGGGGTTAAGTTCCGACCAACAAGTCGTAAGGGGAAAATTATAAGAGAGATATAGAGGAGAACCGTGTATTATTGACCATCGTGTAATACGGACTTTGTTGAAATTTATGTATTCACCACTAGTTGGCAGAACCATCCCATTACCTTTAGTGAATATTATTGTTATCCAAAGCAGGAGGTGACTTTTACATGTGTGCCTTCATTTGGACGAGTATTAAATTGTGTTTTCCGTTTTATATGACAATGATGTAACAGGTATATTAGAATGAATGTATTACTTTCTGCTGTTAGGTAATTTTAATATAATTTTCACGTTAATAGTAGCAAATGTACTTATTTTCTTCATAATCCCGACATGTGTTTTATGCGCGCCATTTTGCATAGCGATATGTGATAGGAAACAATGTTGCTCCGTCCATGCGTGTAATATGGACCATTGGTTACTAAGCATATTACTATGAGCCTGAAGCTTGTTTTATTTAATATATTAAACGAAAAGCACAAATTAGGGCTTGCTTAATGTAATTCAAGTCGTACAATTTTTATGATTTAAATTTTTCAAAATTCGATCCATAAGTGGGGTAAAGAGGACCAAATTTTAAAATAACCATATCTCATAAACCAATCCCAATAAAATCGTGAAACTTCACATGCCTACAGTATGACTACTGTTTAGTGCATTATAATGAAAACTTGTTTGTAAAAATTATTTTAATTAATTTCTTGTTATGTTTTGTTTTTGGTTTACTCGGTCCAAATTACACGACCGTATGTGTAATATGGACCACCGACACGAAAATAAAAAAATTATTTCCTGCAATTATTAATAGTTACCAGAGTACTTTACCACGTTTGAACCATGTAGCTATACAATTGTTATGAGCAGCCAACAAATTAAATCTTTTTATGTTAATAATTTAAGGTTTATGAGCATTCTTGCTTAGGGGGTTCATAATATATGGATCTCGCCTACATAACACAAAACTAAGTTATACATATGTGAATTCACTTTTAAAGAGAATATGTAATATGCAAAATACTGCAAATATGTATCTGTTATTGAAAATACTGTAAACTATTTAAATAATCCTAATACATCAATAATGGCAATTAAAAAAAAAACAACAACCTAGCGTATTTTCAGCGAAGAGTGTTGATCGTATACCAAAAAAAAAGAGAATAGTCTATACATATTTTTGGTATAGTACTATACTAACAGTAATATAAGTTTGATACATATTTTGTCCATTATACCGCTGGCAGTGCAAATGGTTTATTTACGCGGAAACGTCTAGAACTAGATAAGCGAAAAGACTTAAGCTCATTGCACATGGATCCGAAAATCGGTCGGTCGGATCCATGTGTATTGGGCTTGAGACCAAAATTATCATATTAAATGAAAAAAGGTAAGGCGAATGAGGGTGTTTTGGAAAACAATTTACGTATAGGATGATTCAGTCCAAATTTACATACCTCCTTCACTTACCTTTTTTCATTTCAGTGTGATGATTTTGGTCTCAAATGCTCCCCTTGGATCCGACCGACCAATTTTTAGATCCATGTTTACGCCTACGACCGTTGTCGGATGAAACCAATGCCACCTGGAGACAGTCTCCAGGTGGCACTGATGAGTTTGTGAAGACTTTGTGAAACCTTTGTCGTAACTGCAAATGGTCGTATCTCGAGGTACGCCTGCATTATTATTAGTAAAAGAACGTGTTGAGGAAGGCGGAAGGATACATAATAATTTTTTTGTAGTAATTATTATTAGACGATATGTAAACATTATTAAATAGTTAATCAAGTAAAATTTTATTATTGTTATTATTATATAATGATAAAATTAATGATAAAAGTCCTTAAAAATTTCCAAAAAAAAAGTTTTAATTAAACATAATTTCCGTGGTGGAAAAAAATGAAATATAAGCAAATTTTAAAATTAATGTTTCCTTATGGGTAAATCTGTTTTTGTAGTGAATGATTGAAGATGATGTTAATCTGTGACGAATGGATGTACAAATTAATTTCCTACGATATCGTTGGATTATTCCGAGGATGTGTTTTTTTTTTTTTTTTTGAGGGTCCCCAGTGAATCTATCTTTGTCAACACGCGTCGTCGTCCAAGTGTTGACATTCACTTCCTCTCCATTCCACCGTTTTTTGCCCCAATAAAGAAGGAAGGAGTTGGTCTCCGATGCTTTTATTACAAGAGAAATACGAAGAAAAGCAGAAAGGAAAAAAAAAAAACCCAGCCCATACAAACTGACAAAATACGCTCGTAATAACCATAATAGTAGTATACAATATAACATTGGTTTAGTGTACATCTCAGTATTTTCCATTACAAATTTATTATCACAGCAAAGACAGCTGCCATAGCTTCAACTGTTCCAACAAAAAATATTTTTCTTTACATAAAATGAAAATTATTTTAGAAAATATTTTGAATAATAATATATCACTCTGAGTTTTGGAATGGCCGGGACAGTAAATATCTTCTGCACTTAGCATTTTAAACGTCATTAATGTACATAACCATTAATATAATAATAATATTTAATGGCTACTAATGTCGAAATAACAAATTTATTTCTAAAATATTTTGTCATTAATTTATTTCTCTATGCATCTCTTAATGGCTTATTAAGTAGGATGTTTCTTCTACTACGTTTTTAACAGTCGAACGACATACGAAGGCAGTGTTATTTATTGTATTTACTGTGAAGATCAGAAGCACGCCTGGGTATCAATAGATGAACTGCTCTGAACACTGTACTGTTAGGTTCAAAGCCAGTCGTAAATAGGAACAGTGAGAATCCCTATATAGCGAAAATTTTATAATTGTTAGTTTCATTTACATGTCGTTTTAAGCCCACATTAGCCTATAGAATTGGTAAGTAGATAAAATAGATTCTAAGTAGATTACGTAACTCAACTATGTATCTTACGGTCGATTTCTTCAAATAGTATTAGTTTTAGCTTACTCTGCTGAATTCAATTGACTTAATCCAGGACTTGCTTACGACACTTTGGAGAAACCAGCTGATAGAAAGCTATAAATTTTTAACCTTCCTGCGTTGAGAGGAAAAAAAAGTATATATTAACTAACTTTGGTTAGTTGAAAGTAGGCCTAACATCTATTATTTTGTTTTGCCTGATTATTATTATTATTATTATTATTATTATTATTATTATTATTATTATTATTATTTTTCTACGCGAAAATATGTTTACGTTGTAACAAAGGAAAAAAAAAACGAGGAAGAAAAATGGAGAAAAAAAAATATTTTACTTCTAAACTCCCAGAACCCGTTAGATAGGGATCATTGATTCCTAACTGAATTAATGTCCTTTTGTAATAAAAAAAATTAACATATTATTATTGTTATTAAGTTTGTATGTTCCAAACCTTGGGTTTCCCCATCAAAAATAATATGGCGGGTCAAGGAGCAAAGCACATACTGCAAAGTGTAAAGACGTGTGCGAGAATGATCAGGGATGTGTGGTTGTGTCCATAAATTTTGTGAATGTGTGGTGTAGTGGCTGTCTGTATCCTGTGAGATGAGTCCCTAACTTTGTAACGGTGTACAAGTGGCGTGTAAGATCCTGATTCATCTGTGATGACCATCGGATGCGCTGGCGTGGTTTCCTATTCTTGGTGGTCGCCTGCTCTGACACAGACGAAACACTCCCGACCAAACTGGCTGGATGGTGTTGCCCGGGTATTGTGTTAGCCTTACTTATTATTTTTATAGTTTCTTTTTAGAAGGAAAAGCTAAAAACAATTGAAATAAATATGGAATTTTTAATGTTTGTAAAATTGTGTATTATACAAACATCGTCTGTTATGAGAATTAAAATCTTAACTCTACGGCAGCTCTCGAAGGCCGCATTACAACTGTTAGCGACCGGATCACACCAATGAGACCAACATGTATCCCTGTGCCAACGAATGATTTATTACCAACAGTTCAGGGAGTTAAGGATGAAATACGTACATTCATTGTGATATTTATAACATTTGCTTATTTATTTATTTTTTCTATTGTTAAAATACTATACCACAACTTAGTATTACAAAATGATTCTTGAATTTAATTTCAAGTTTATTTAATGTATGAACTTTAAGTGAACCAGAATACAATTAAATATTTAATAATTTATTAATTTATTTTGCATTTATGTGCTTAAATATTAAGCTATTTTTTTAATTTTAATTTTGGGTTATTTTTATAATAAATTGGCAATTACACAAGTAAATAAATTTGGTTTTAATTTCTTAATAATTTCCTGCACGTTAAATTTAGTTCTAAAGTTTTGTATGTGGGCCCGGTAGCCGAGTGGGTAAGGGCGCTTGGCTGCGGGTTGGAGGTGCCGGGTTCGATTCCCGGCCTCGGCGGAGGACGGGAATTTTTCCACGCTTCTTTCTCCTCCAAACGGGCCCTAGGGTCTACCCAGCCCTCTATAGAATGGGTACCGGGTTTCTTTCCCGGGAGTTAAAGGCGGGCGAGCGACGGGCCGACCCCCCGTCCTCAACTTTGTCCCGTAGGTTCTGTACACTGGAGCCTACCCTCCAGTTGCATTGCGTGGTCCTCTGGGCCTGATCGCAACTTTAGCTTAAAGTTTTATATACATTTAGATTTTAAAACATATTTAAATTTCAATAAAATCTAATATTTAACAGTAACTGGAGTTTTATTTTTAAATATCTTCTGTTCTATAACGATTTAAAAGAAAGGAAATGTTGAATGGAGGCTTTCGTTATGTGGTTCAGTAATCGTTCCATTGATCTTATTGTAAATAAAATCGGAAGAGATCCCATTATACTCCTAGCGCAAGGAGTATAACAAAATAAATAAATAAATTAAATGTGAAGTTAGAGAAAGAATTTAAAGCTTATTTATTTAAAAAAAAATATTTATTAAAATTTCATTGTATTTTTTTTTTACAGTTGTAAAAAGAATAAAACAAACAAACAAACAAAAAATCCCCGACATTTATTTGAAATTGTAATCTTTGCTTATTACAAACAATACAAATTTTCCATTTTTTGTTAAAAAAAAGAAAAACAAAAACAGTAATATTTACTTAAATTGTCTGAAGTGGATTAATTTTTTTTTTTTTCATATTAAAACCCCACGCGCACATTAATGGATTAACTAAAAGCATTAAAACTCATTGTTTAAGTTCTAAGGGATTTTTGTCGCTGATTTCTCTACCAAGGACTCCAATTTGCTCTTTTCCTATTTAATTAGACTAAAACAGAAAGATCCTTACAACTTGGAAATGAACGTGATTAGGGTTTTAAGAGAGTTTTATCCAGTGTTTACAGTTAAAGTTATAACTTACAACGAAACTCAAGGTAACAAAGAAAAGTGTTCGTTATGACTGTTATTCATTCTGTCATGCATAGTTCTACGCTAAGAGCCAGTTTTGCTGAGTACATTACATTCGTCGTATACGGACACAAATATAGTACAATAAAAATGGAGAAGGAATAAAAGAATATATTATAAAAACTTATCTATACAATTTATTCCATGTATTTTTTTCATTGCATAATTTAACAAAAAAAAAAACCCACCTTGATGAAATACTTCATTGTTCTGGTAAGTCAACCACTAATCATTGTAATGATTTGAGAATTGGTTCGATATATCCGTAAATTCTTCACTATCCTGATCGTTTTACCGTGAAAAATACAGCATTTCCAATTTCTGTTTGTCGCAGTAACCCAGATCTCGTTATGACGGGTGCTCTCTATAGGCTAAATGCGTTCCACTGTATTGGTAATTTTTCATGTTACTTCAATAAAAAAACAAGAAGCTCCTGACATAAAATCTACTAAATATCTAAAGATCTCACTCTGTTTTCCTCTTTTTTTTTTTTTAATCAAGAAAAATCTACATTTACATTTAAATATAATATCTGATAAACAGTAGAAATATCTCATTTTCTAATGAAAATTTAATTCAATTATTCAAGTAAATTGCTGAAACTCCATTAATTCTGATTACATCAAAACATATAAATTAACTAAACGGACTGGTCTCTCATTTCTTAGGAAAGAAAGCTAAAAATAAATTTAAAAGGAAAGCAATTCATAATTACATATTTTGTAGTTGGATCAGGAACAGATCATTATATTTTGTAATGAAATAAGTTAGGTTAAAAATAAAAAAATGGGACAATTTTCTTGACATTTCGTAGAGGGACGGGACATCAAATCATAATTTAATGATTATGTTTGCCTAGAACTCAAATCTGTAAGTGGATGAGATCTAAAGGCACTTCCGGTGTAGACCAACCAAATTGACCTCCGGAAGGCCTGTAATTTTTTGCTAAATTATCGTTTTCTTACGACGAAACTTCTGTAAAACAATTTCTTTATTTAATTAAAAATTCAGAAATGAAGCTGAAATCGCAGTAAGAACTTTTTACTTCCGGAGTCCAATCAGGCGGTAAACAAAAAAAAAAAAAGTTGGACATCCACTTATTTAACATCTCTACGCTGTCTCTATGTATGCCTCCCCCCCCCCCCAAAAAAAAAAATCTCCACAAGGGAATGGATATTCTTGAAACGTATAAAAAACTATCTAACTTACGTATTTGAAAATCTGTCCATGTGATAATTTTGCGCCTGAAGATGCCCAAAAATGATGTCAGAAAAGCATTTTATTAACAATGATCAATGCACCCTTATTTCATACTCCATTTTAAATTTGCACGTACTTGATTTGATTAAAGTCAACTCTTTTTAGTTGACAAAGGAAATATTTGTGGATTTATTCAATTTTTAGCAAATGAGAAATTGGAAGATAGATTATATTTATTCGGCTCCTATGACAATTTATAAAGACAAGTATTCTTCCGTTATATAGTTAATTTACTATAATTATTTTATTCATATTCATTTGTTTTTAATTTTTTTTTTATTTTCTTGATTACATAAAGTGCGAAAACTAATTTCAATCAGAAGATAAGGGGGGGGGAGTTGTTTTTTTTTGTTGTTGTTTTTATTTTTTTCCCTTCAAAAATCAACGGAGTTACAATAAAAAAAAAAAGCGTACAAAAGAAGCATTTCATATTCCATGTTTGTTATACATTTGATAGAATCACTCGTTACATTTATTGGCTGTGATCTTTTTTTTTGGCTTCCATTTCTTTGATACCGCACGAATAATTGGTAGAAACTCAGGGCGAGGTTAAATTTAAAAAAGAAATCCGGTTGAACCAATAAAACGCCGAAAGCATATTAAACTGTGGCTTTGATGCGGGTGGAGAAACGTTCTGCTTGGAACGGCACATATTAATCCCTTCAGGGATGAGAATACCAATTTTCACAAGAAATCTCTTCCCTAATTTTGGGAACGGGTTTCCAGCTACGTCATGATGCCAGCATTTTAAGAATAATGCTCTCCGTTTTTTTAATAAGTTCCGCAGAAGAATTTGTGTACGAGGGAGGAGGTTGTAACGATTCAGATATAATTGTAGTACATCACAGGAAATAAGATTTAGAATATACAATTATAATAATAATAATATTATTAAAATAATAATAATAATAATATAGAAACTTTAGGTTTTTAACCTACTTTCCGAAGAAAATGGAAGCTTTTAAGAACAGTATTGTGTCTGTATATTCGTATCTGAGTGTCTTCAGTAACAGTAATAATAGTAATATCAAATAGATCTTACTTATTTCAGGAGAATTAAGATTTTTTTTTTGTGTATGTTATATTTTTTTATGTTGACAAGTGGAAAATGTATTCACCCACAATATATTCTTTCCATGTTGAGGAAAGTGATAGAAAGTTGAGAAAAAAGCTTTTGACTCATATTTTTATGTCTGGTGATGTTATTTGTAGTGCTGGCTTCAGTAGATAGACTGCATATACAACTGACAGATACAAATCCTTGGTCAAAAGAACCAGGCTTCTGTTTTTCGTCATCACAATACAATTAACTCGGTAGGCACGAAGGGTTTGGTTAGCTCGTGTTTTTTTTCCTCGGAAAATCAATTTATCTATCATCCCCCTCGTTATAAGTCTTAAAAATAGACTTATATTTCATAACTTTTAATGTCCTATTTCATAACTTTTAATAAAATTAAAATTAAATAAATAAATTAAAACTTAAGATTAATTAAGAAATAGTAAATATATTTACCCCGCTTGATAATTAACGTAAAGTTTTTTAAAACGTTTGTAAAAACTCTTTAAATATCTATTACAGTGAAAAAAAAAAAAAAAAAACTTAGAAAAAAATTAAAATCTCTGTTTTGATTTTTTTTCCCTAATCAAAACCTATCCATTCTAGGAAGCTGAAATTTTAAAGGTAGATTTATATTACTACAAGTAATATTCTTAATGATTTTGGTACAAACCCGACGAATAGGGAAGAAGCTAAGGTCAAAAACTAACTGCCAAAATATACAAAATATACAGTTCTCAAAGCTCAATATTTGCAAAGACACAGTCTGCAAAATTAAACTGAATAAAAATTGTCTTAACTTTGAATAGTTATTTTTATTCTTCTTAATGAGTACAATTGAAAAATGTATTGTAAATGTTTCTATGTTGACATATTACTCTGCAAAAAGGAACCATTTTTGAAGAAACAATAATCTTAAATTGTGTACATTTTAACAATAGTATTTGTAAGTTTTTAATCGTGAATTTTGTTTTGATAAATCCTATCCTAGGCCTATTTGATAAACACATCAACAGAAATCGTCAGTTTTTATTCATTCACTTACTTACATTATCTGTCACTGGGTTTTGTCTCTTCTTGGTATTTTTGCTTGGTAACTTTATTGACACAAAATCCGTTTGTGTAAAAAGACCTTCCTTGACAAAGAAATTCAATCAAATTCAATGCCCATAAATCGGTAATTCATTAATAATAAGGAAAGCAGTTTTTCCATTGCATGCCTTCCTTTATTTGTCTTAGAAATTTGAAGTTTAATAGTTAAAAAATTGTATTAATTTGAAGGGAATTGGATCCCAAACTATCAATGCCCGTGTCTCTGAAAAGAGAGGACATATTTTCACTCCCAGACATAAGTATAAACAACAACAATATGCTTACAATTTATTCTATTTTTAGAAGAAGTTGATGGATGTTACCGTACGGTATTCGAAAGCTATTACAAATATATCACAGGAAATAAATTTGCCCCCAAAATTAATCCATTTAATTTAAACCTTTATCTTTTTTCTTTCTTTTTTTTTAAATCGTTTCTTAAGTTTTTTAATTCGAGTTGTTTATTCCCGTTGATTTTTAGTGAAGTAAAGCAGAGTAACATCACAAAAATTTTGCTGCTGCTTTCAACTAAAATCAGTTTATAACTCAATTTGACGCGAGAGATCGAACGAAATTCAGATGCTGACCATCCAAACTATCTAAAAAGTGCATGATGGGAAAATAGTTTAAAAATGTACATCGACAAACGTTCGAAAATATGAATTACATGACCAGTAATCTATCATCCTTAAGTACATGTAAAAAACAGAAAGATTGCTCGAAATGTATTTCGTAGTTTTGTTCGCTGGCCTGAAAGCGTGCCTAATTTAGAAGACAATCATGCTTCGCTTTCCGACGCTTCCCTCATCCGACCATTACCCGATTTTGTGCGCCAATATTTATTCTGATTCGCTAATATGACAGTTGTGCTTCGGCGTCCAGTTGGAATCAGTTTGCTTTATACACAAAGTAGGCACTAGGTCTCTTCATGTTACTCTCTGTGATTAAATGGATATTAAACTATTTTTAACTTTTTATTTCTTTTTTCTTGTTTCTTCTTAAATACAAAACGAATTTTTCTTTAGGACAACGGTCTGGAACCTCTAACATATCGTAATGCGGGGTATGATAAGATCGAGGGAAAAAATGAAACCCTTACGAGGTTAATACAAGTTAACATGAAAGAAAGAAGAGATCTTGGTATTATGATTGAATAGCCACATAATTGGAAGGTTTTGGCCCTCGGCTTTTTATTCACAATTGTTATTTCTCCAGATTTTTTCCGGAATTCGAGATTTCTCGTTTTCTGATTTTTTTTTTTTTCTTGAAAATTCGGGAATTTATTTTGTCATCTCGAGAAAGAAAGTAGTTGCTTTATGTTTTTTTTTTATCATTAAAGACTAGCAACGCATCAAATCCCGTATATTTTTAGTGATCACGTGACCTTGGATTCTGAGGTCATTTTCTCAGTCATGTGACCTTTGACTGCGACCGGACTACCTGTTAAACGTTCATCTCAGTGAGAGGAACAACCTGTCTTTACATTTTGGTCACCTAAAATGAACGGTTTAGAAGTTGACTTTAAGTCACGTGACTTCCGGTTGACCCACGTCGATGAAAAATGAAATTTAGGCATCCTTAATATTATACCTAACATTTGACACCTTATTTGTATTTCTGTGCCTTATGGTATCGGAGAAGTAGCGGACAGAAAAACTCAATGTTTTCTTTTATATTATTATCTTTTTTATATATAGATTAAAAACGCACACTATGGCAATTGGGACATGAGATAGTTGAAGTATGTAATAAGGTATTTTTGTATATAAGATACACCTTTTCGTACACAAGTGAACTTTCTTTTCCTTTTATTATTGTTTGGATGAGTGCCAGTGATGAGGATTTTATTCAATGTGCCATTCTCAAAAGAAAAAAGTAACACAGGTTTTAGAAATTCTGTGGGGATAATACATTCGTTGATTATGAGAATGAATACAATTTAATGCAGAAAAATACAGTATATAAATATCATGGGAAAACTTTGTATAGGAAATGTAAAGTAAAGTATATGTCTAATAATGATCAGTTATTAGAATGTTCTATTTATTGATTTTTTTTTCTATGGTTACTATTTCCTTATTTTACAACAGAAACAATATATAAATATTGTTGTACTTCCTTTTGAATTTTTACCTGACTCTTAATGTTATCATTAAATTTTTCTTAATGATAAAGAAAGCTTATTATGCATGAAGAACTTGTTATTAATTATGAAGAATGTTAAGAATGTGAAAGAAAGAGAATTCTGGAGACGAGAAATCCCGAGCCCAATCTTTACCTCCTTATCTATTAAGCTGATATATATCAAGATATACCTTCCACATAAGAATTTTAAACGTTGAATTTGGTAGGATACACAGCTTTTGAGATTCTTGATCACAGTTAGATAGAGATAACCCCTTTTGAATGTCGACCAGATTTGTTTTCGAAATTAACAAAAATACTTACTGTATTACTGAAGCTCTTTCATTTCACGAAAAACTCCGCATTAGCTTTACAGTTTAAAGATTATTCTATATTAATGATGGATGCGGTCGAAGCGCCACAAATAAAAGAACATCGCAGATTACCTTTATTGACGTCGATGTCCAGTGTATGGCACATGTGGCGCTTTCGTTAGTTCTCGCGAATGGCTATTAGATTACTGGACACAAGTTGGCAGTCGACTTTGCAGAGAAACACCAGGTGACGTTAAGTACATTAAGTAGAAATATGGTACACCAATTCCTTCACAATATACAGAAGCCATCTCTTAGGAAGTTTAGATAGATATGATAAAATCGGAATTCAGATTTTAGTGGAGATATTAAAATGCAAACATGTTTTTCCTGTATTCTATATTTTGTAAGCCCTAGATATATTTTTATTTACCGTACATTTTACCACGATTTATTTATTTTATATAATATATAAAAACAATACTTAATGCTTTCATTAATCATTTACGATTTATGAATAATAGACCATTTATTTATACATGCAGAAACTGTTATATAACTTTTATCTTACTTAAATAATACTTAATTATTTTCAGAAACTTTTTTTTAACACATTCTTTTATTACAATTTATAACAAAGGCATTTCTCCATTGTTTCATTACTTTTTCATTTTTTTTAGGCTTCTGATACCGTGAAGCCTTATATCGCCGGTTTGTCTGTCTGTCTGTGGACAAGTATCAACTCAGAAACCACGAGGGCTAGAGACTTGATTAGGGTGTCGTTGAAAAGGTCTTGCCAAGAGTAGTTCAGAGCGCAGAGTTTGTGTCTCTAGCAGGTCGGGCTCCAAGGTAGCGATAGCTACCTTGTTGTAACTACTGTAGGAGAGTTAGGATAGGATCACAAAGTTGATGATTGATCAATGTCGGCGAACGCCAAAAATACGAAATCCTTTTAAAAATATAAATATATTTTAATTTGCACACAACCGACTTTTCACTCCGCTTTTTAATAAGTAGGCGTTTTATATTAACTTTTGATTAGTTTTCTTCATTCACGTATCAGAAGCCGTTGTGAAGCATTGTGATTGGTTTACTATTCGCTATCGCTATCTTGTTTGTTTTTTTGCACCATAGGAAGCCATCTTTTATTTTTGAAAAATTTTGGATTCCATGAGAAATTTACCCCTGAAAATGATAGACTAATAATTTTCGTATACAAATTTTTGTTAGCTGTATTTGTAGAAAGAGAAAACGAATGATAAATGAATACGTTACTAAGTTCATTGATAATTGTATATCAGAATTTTTTACCAGTAGGTAGATGTTGAACACTAAATTCAATAAAGATAATTTCAATAAGATAATCAAATTATCTTACTGTATAAAGGTTAATAGTAAGATAGCACATTTGTGTACAGTTAATAAAGTACAAATAGTTTACCATAAATAAAAGGAATTTGTTATCCAACATTCATGTCCGAGTGCACCAAACTAGAATTAACTTTGATGGCTGCATTGTGGAAGTAGCTAAAATTAGTGAGGGGTGGCTTTGTTTTAAAATTTTAGCCTTTGTTTTAAAATTGTGTGAAAGGAAACAAACATGTATAAAAAGAAATTTATCAAGAATCTGAATAAATTTTCTTTTTCTAATGTTTGTTTCCTTTCACACGATTTTAAAACAAAGGCTAAAATTTTAAAACAAAGCCACCCCCCACTAATTTTAGCTACGTCCGCAATGCAGCCATCAAAGTTAATTCTAGTTTGGTGCACTCGGGCATCAGAGATACAAACATGAAAACAACCAACAAAACAGCAATATCTTATCTACTATTACAAAAGCGAAACTCTGTAAATTTGTTTGTTTGTTTATCATTCAACCACGCCTCAATAGCGCAACGGAGGGGAATGAAATTTTGCATGCAGGTAGTCTAGGACACGGAGTACGACGTGGGCTATCCCGGTCGATCAAGTAGTTCCCGTGGGAGAAATGAAAAACTTCCCAAAACTGCTCAAAATGGGACAGTGCTTCTCAACCTTTTTTTTTCATGGCCCACTTTTACATTTACAGAAATCCCTCGGCATACCAAACTTTTTCATTGCTTGTATTGCTGTAATGGAATGCTTTGAACTAACATCTACATTAACATCATTATTCCAATAAATAATAAACATGAATATAAGTTTTATTTGTAAACATTTAAAGTTATCTGAAATATTATTTGAATGTGATTTAATATTTTATTAATCTCAATTGTTAGAACGAAACAGAAGGTAGTTCATATTCTTTTTATCTAAGTTATTTGATGTCTAGATTTTATTTTAGATACGAGCATTTGAATAGCATATAGATAAATGGTGATTAGAGATGCATTCTCAGAATGTTCTCGCATCACATCGGTTGAGAAGCTTTGCAATAGAGACTATGATTCATGTCTGCCCGACTTGTAGTTTGGGCCGTAGAGGTAGCAACAGATGGACAAAAGAAAGATAAGAGCTTCCCCTTTACACTTTCGTGTAGGGAGTCGCTAAAAAAAAAAAGCAACAAATGAACAATTCTTAATTGTTTGATTTCTTTTTGCGAAGATCCCAAAGTTTCTGTAATCTTTTTTTAGTCGTTATAGAAAAAATATGCTTTACAGCTTTAAGATAAACCTGTATCAAAGATTGAAGAGATCTAAAGCCCAGCGAACACCATCCGATTTTGCGCCAACTTAGTCGGCCAACTTTCCGTTTTCGAGTCGCTAGAGACGACTTAGAGCAGGTTTTTCAGCGACTTGCCAGCGATTTTAGTTGTTGCTGCACAACCAACTCGAGTCGGCCAACTCGAGAAAGTTGGTCGAAATTACCAATCACAGGGCAGCTTGGAACACGTCAGTCATGATGTCACGCCCATGGAAAGAAATGGCGTCCATAAACGATTATCCGCTTCGAGTCGACGACAAGCGGGTACACAATGAATATCAGAGTATTGCGAGTTTCTTTCATGCATAAATAAAGTATATAATGAAATGCAGTAATTGTGTGCGGCAGAATTTATCAGAGAGGTTTCAAAACCTCGATTTTTTTCGGATTTTCCACAGCTGCTGGGGGAAACGCATTCAATTATGGGATTGCTGCTATCGCGGCCGACTTCACTTGAGAGTTGTATGGTGTTCGCGGCTGACAAAATCGGACCATCTCGAAATTGGCCGACTAAGTTGGTACAAAATCGGATGGTGTTCGCGTAGCTTTAAAAAGAGAATGACATGCTGCCTTTACTACGGTTTAAGAAGTCCATGTCATTTTCTTCACTGGTTAGAATCCATCAAGCTCACAGAACAACACGAAAAAGTTATTATAATTTAAAATTATTGAATTATTTTGCCAAATTTTTTAAAAAAGACCAGATATGAAAAACATTGATACAAATCAACATAGCATTTTGTAATGGAATTTTTAGAGAATTTATATAGTATTTCACCAGGTAGATTTTTCTTGGGTCCGTATTTATTTTATTTACTGTTGATGTAACTGTCATTAAATCAACTTGTTTTTATAATAATAATTCCCAGATAACTTTCTATATTATGTCCACCAAAGGGAAGGCTACAACTGAATCTAATTAAAGTTAGTGAAAAAACAAAAAAACAAAAAAACCCTTCCTTCTGCCAAATGAAATTCATTCAATTCAGATCCGCAATTTTTGATAAGAAACCTTTTGTATAATAGAAACAAATTCTCATGATAATTAAGAATTTCGTGAAAGAGCAGGTGTTGTAACAGGATCTTTGTACAATTATTTCTGCTTCTGTACAATTGTTATAATAGAGGAATAAGTTAATTGCACTTGGAGGAACTCAGGTAAGTTCATGTCATTTCAAATACAAAGAAACTAAAGAACGCTTATCTCCAGGTGAGTTATTTACGAATCTTAATAAGTAGAATAAGGAATACAAATGGAGATTTAATAAAATATCTCTGCTGCTAATACTATAATAAATTATATGTATTTTATATCTAGGTAGACATGTTTCTTCGTAATGAAAGAACCAATAATAAACTGATATGAAATCTTAACATGAACTTCCTAAACGAACTTGATTCTTTCCAGTAATGAGGCTAATATACTTCGAGAGAGCATCCTTCATTTCTTTCTATAAAATTTTAGAGAGAAGTTAATGATATTTAAACATCTGCTAGGTATTGGAATTTTAGACTATCTGCATTTTGAGACGCCAGCAGGTAAATAAAATCCAAATTTTTATTCTTCTTTCTTTTTTAGTTTTAATTTGATTTGAAGTATTTAATAATTTGATTCTTATTTTGGAGCAGCGGAAAAGAGTTTGGCAGAAAAAAGTACTTTGAATCGAAAGATTACGGTTTTTCTTTCCACATCTACTGTTTCTTGGAGCAGGAGTTTGTATCTTCTTGTAAGAATTTCTTACATCTTAACGGTGGATGATACATCCATCGATTGGGGGATCAACCACTCCCCGTATCAACAAAACTCACGACGATGGACCCAAGCGTCGTCACAATGGTTTATTCTGAGCTAATTATTCTAACTACGTTATCGTCACGTGAACAGTTGAATACAGTGGCGTATATAGAATATATTTTCGGGGGGTGGGGCCCAAGATTAATATAATTAAGTAGACACTCCATGGTAACCTATCTGTTCAACCAAAAAAAAAAAAACGATGGAAAGCTATCTATTCAACCAAAAAAAACGTTGGGAGGACATATCTTCATTTTTTCGGGGGGGGGGGGCCCTCGGCCCCCCCCTTATATACGCCCCTGGTTGAACATATCAATCGCAACCGACTCATTTCCCCGCGGCTCACTCCACTCCTAATAATCAAACGGAAACATTGTTAATAGTAGCCATAAAGAGGATCTTATAACCTGTTTTCACATTATTAATACCAAGGAAGGTGATTTCCATTGTAATAAGAAGAAATTAGGCCATTTACTGATTTATTTATTTATTGGATGGTTGAACAGCAGTTACCATGTTTGTAATGTCCCTCATCCGGAAAGCTTTATTTATTTATTTATTTATTTATTTATTTATTTTGATTGAAAGACGAAAACCCTTAAAACTCGTCCAAATTCCTGGGCACAACTCTGCTGTTGTCATAAATTCTAGAATTTGTAAATAGAATTTTACCCATCTTTCCCAGTTTCTTCAAAAATTAAAAGAATAACGTCCGCTTTTAAGTAATGAAAAGGATCATTTTACCGACAGTAGGCTTCAAGTTCGTTCAAGAACTTTTTTTTTTTTAATTTAATTCTTGATCAAACTTGAAATCTAATTAAATGAACATTTTCATTTATTTTAAAAGCTGCCATTTTTTTTTCCTGATCTTATTGTTAAAAAAAAAGCTATGATTTTAGAGATAAATCATTGTTTCTCTTTTTTTTTTTTTTTTTTTTTTTTAGAGAATGGTTTTTGGGTTCTGGTAA
The DNA here is from genome assembly GCA_023159025.1 of Thereuonema tuberculata. Classification (NCBI taxonomy): domain Eukaryota; kingdom Metazoa; phylum Arthropoda; class Chilopoda; order Scutigeromorpha; family Scutigeridae; genus Thereuonema; species Thereuonema tuberculata. Next base: position 267,140,534 of record JAFIDM010009631.1, on the reverse strand, counting down.
ATTACAACTGAAAGATGAATGGATTTTCGAAATCCCAGTGTGGAAACACGGCTCTAATAGGAAACACGTGATTCAATCCTGACTTCTGAATATCGAATTACTTTTTTGGGAAACGAACATCATTAGAATTTCGTTCACTTTCTCAGAACTTCCTTTGGTTCTTAATTTTCCAAAGAACATAATAACAAATTGTTCTCATTCGTTTTTTGTTTTTAATAGTTATTTAATGGTTATTTATTTAGATTACTTAATAGGCTTTTATAAATTGCATAAATAAAACTCAACAATTTATATTCGTTCAATAACAGTTTTTGATGAGTATAGATTTCCGTATTAAAAAGATGTGAGGATTTCCGAAAAATAGGCGTTTCGGATAAGCAGAGGTCGGATAATCGGAAATATTTCCGATTTTTGTTTTGAAATCTTCACTCGTATAGCTTTAATCTTCTGTACGAACTGACGAATTTTCTTTCAATAGATATATGCATTTCATTGGTTCTAAAGTTTAAGTTAAGTTCAGGTGTTTTAATATAAAGTTAATGAACTGAAGCGCTGTTAGTTCTTACAAAGTGTCTTTAGTTAACTATCAATCCAAAGCATTTAGTAACGGAAGAACCTAATAAAGAGTGTTGGATTGAAATTACTTTACAGACAAAATCAATAAGTTTAAATCTGTTTCAATTTTTAACTTTTTCATCAATTTATATAATTTGCTAAGTTCGTCTGTCTGTCTGTCTGTCTGTAACTCGATATAATTAAGCTATTAAGATAGATCCAACGGTTCTCAATGGTACCATTGAATCAAGGGTACTCAAATTGGATGAAATATTAGTTCATTTTGTCATTCCATGTTGTTTCCATGAAATTTTAACTGAAATTCTAACAAAACATACGTTCAAAACCAAATAATTTTGTTACGACTGCACCGATTTTAATGAAATTTGGCATACTTACTCAGTTTTTTACGCTGATTTTGAAACTCAAAACCATTTTTGCCGTAGAAGCTTCGTTCACAAGTTAGCGCAGTATTTAGATTATACAAAGGTGAGTTTTAAATGCCTTTCGGCGTTATGAGTCAAAAATAATAATTATTCTTTAGATAAATTAACCTTTATTCTTTAGATAAATATGGTTGGTATTTCGTTTTTCTTTTTGGGTGGAAAATGATCCTTTAGATTAAACTCTCAGAACCTATATTACAGGTGTACAGGTAAGAAGTACACCTAAATAGGTCTGATAAACATTAAAAAAAAA
>JAFIDM010009631.1:267100968-267125037 GCA_023159025.1 Thereuonema tuberculata | reverse complement strand
ATAGATCAAGTAGTTTTAGTTTAAAATTTTAAGAGTAGTTGTCTAATAATTTAGACAATTACTTAATAATTTTAAAGCAATTTAATATTCATTTAAATTGTCAATATATTCCCGATATCCAATCGAAACCTTTTTCAGCACTTTTCTAATACATTTAATCTCTCAATCAAGTTCTATTTTCTTTTTATTATCTTATTTTATTTATTTATTTATTTTTTTCCTCATTGAGGTTCGATCTCCTGAGAACCAATTTGTAATTGCGCCAAAAACCTGTTGCCCTCGTGGTTTTTAGCTGTGGTTCCAACAGGTTCCAAATTTAGGAGCGGATTTGAGGCAGTGAAACTGGAGAAGTCAGTTCCGAATCAGGAAGAAACAAGGGCTAAGCGTTTACTTCCACATGGGATTTGGCGAAAGAGTTTCTGGGCTGAGTCTTGGAATCAATTAAGAAAAGGATCCGTTAGGGAAGACTTCACTCTAATTGGAAGGCTTTGCTTTTCTTAGAAAAAGAAGTTAAAGATATTGTACTGAGGAGACGAATTGAAAATTATGGTTTTTAAGTGAAACAAATAAATAAGGGAAGGGGTTCTAGTAATTTCGTGATTTGAAGAGTTTTATTAAGCGACTTTCACAAGTAAAAACAACGATTTCCGTGAAATTTCGTTGTTGAGTTTAAATTAAATGTTTATTAAGAGAAATCAGTGCTATATTATAAAAACCAAGAAATGAAAACTTAATGAACTTATAAGTATTCAGCTCAAATATAATATTTCCCGTCCAGCTAAAAACAACTGAATTTATCAAAGCGGGAATTTTATTCTTATCTTAAACATTTCAGGATTTCATGAAGTTCAGTTTTTAATGTTATTCCGCCAAAACTTTTCGTGAAATTTGAGATCTTTGAATTTCATGAAGTTCGTTGTTTGTTGATCACGAATTTATTGTAGAAAATTCTTCAATACTTTTGCTGGAAATACCAATAACATAATTTTTTACAAAGATTCTAAATTGAGTGTTACATGCAAAAGAGAATGGTTAAGTTAGCAAAAATATTACTGGTATTAATTTATGTTTTATTTATTTATTTTTCCTGTCTATATCACGCTATATTTGTAGCGATATAAAATACAATGGAAAGTTCTATGCTTTACGAAATACATTGTAATTAAATATACAATTTGAAAGTTCAGAAAAAGGATTAAAGAGAATAAAATGTGTAAATAGGCCTTTAACATTTGTCGATATTAGACTTGCCCGATATTAGACTTGCAATACTGAGATAATGTCTGTTATTAAAAGAACTTCGAAAATTACAGCAAATTACAAAGTCTGTGTTTTTGTAAATGTGTGTTTTATAATAATATTAGCTCTTGTTCTTGAATAAGTAAATGTTATGAATCTATCAGCCTGTATATCAATATCTAAATTGTTCAGCCAATCAATAGCATCTTGATTACATTGAATAAAGTCTTTGAGATTGCCAGTATAGGTTTGGGTATTGCAGAACAATATTGTGATGGTGTTTGTGGGAGAGTCGTTGAGATGGAGAAACAACGAGTCAAGTTCTGCGAATGAACTGAATTAATTTATTAAATGAAAAACCTTGGTTTTTATAGTATTTACGTAGTTTGATTTGATTGGCTAAGTAATTAAAAATATATATAATGATTGGATAAAAACATAACGAATTTAAATTAATTAACTGATTCAACGGCTGCAACGGAAAAGAATTTGAAAATAAACAGAACTTCAACAATTACGAAATAGAAAACGAATGTTTAAAAATAAATAACGGTTAACAATTAAAATGAATAAATAATTTCTACAAAAATACAAATAAATGATTTCAAAAAATATTCACATATAAACTGTTACAATATGGCTGGCGGTCTGTAGGTTAGTGGAGATACTTTACTTACATTGAATAGGATACAATTACAGTAAATGAATCAATAAAAAGTACAAGTAAGTACATAAAATATTTAATATAGTATGTAACATGATGTAGAATATGGAAAAGGATTGTTTCTAGCACAGCATTTAACCACGACAAATATAATTAATAAATATTTTAATCTTAATATCTTAATCATTTATTTTAGAAATTTATAAAGCAAATATCATGAGCAATAGTTAAAAATAATTTATTTCGTAAATAATATATAATAATTAATTAAAAGCCCTAAACATTGTGGGAATTTTAATTATTCAATATATACCAGTACATAATGTTTGTAGATTATAAAAATGTTTGTAGATTATAAAAATGTTTGTAGATTATAAAAATGTTTGGTAACATATTTCTATTAGAGTAAAAGTAAATTTTAAATTATGAAGACTGGTTCTGTAACAGCTGAGGTATGGATGATTTCTAATTATGAGTATTAAATTTGTTTCTTAGGGAATAAAAAAGATCTTCGATGTATGTAGAAAATAATCCTGAAATAATAAAAAAATTGCAAAAAGTAAAAGAATGATTAATTGAAAAAATAAACAAAAATTATAATAAAAAAATTCAAAGTGAAATAAAAAAAAATGAAGAGTTTTTATTCTAGATGGATTAAAAATAATGAAATGTTTCTAAGGGTAAATAATAATAATTACCAAAAAAAAAAAATATTTATTATAAGTCATTTAGATATATTGTAATTAGAAAATAAGAGAATAAGTAAGCACTGTAGTATTATAAATAGTATAATTTATATACTGTTACAAATAAACGGACCGGAACCAAATTAAAAATCCCAGAATCGAAAGCAAATTTAAATTTAAAAAAAAAAAATACCATAAAATATCGAAGTAAGTAAATAAAAACCGATAAAAAAATAACATGGGGAAAATCTAAGAATAAAAATAACACAAATAAAACAAGATATAAGAAAAAAATGAATACAAATGAGCAATCCAATAATTCTTATGCAAACAAAATTAATTTACAGTAGCAGAAATAACGAAAATAAAATCCTATATTTGTTTTTTTTATAATATACATTTCTTTATTGTTATTTTTTATCAGTTGATTTTTAGAGACCCTATACAGAAAGGGTAAAGGGGGCAGTTCTTTTAAGAATGTTCTGTAATTCACCATCTCTAAAGTTCAAACTATTAGTCGTACAGACATGAGTAATATTTGACTGGAACCCTTAGGACTGTAGATTTCCGGTCTGTGGTCAGTTCCTGTCTCACAGGAAGTGACCGAAAATGAAAACTTGTACGGGTTCGCTATGGTTTCGTTACAATATGAAATCAGTTTTTTTTTCCTTGTTTGTTTTATCATTGTTATTTATATTCAGTGGCGGATCCAGGATTTTTCAAAGGGGGGGGCTAACTTTTCTGAAGGGCTGACTATATTTGTGAGTCTGAAGTGCACGCTAGTAGCCAGCTTTTTGTTAGCAATTGAAATTGTCATCTTGGCAATTATAATGTTTATCAGGCAGAAGCCTTTGTAAACCCCATTTTATCCAGTCTATATTCACAGCTGAAGGGAGAGGCTATAGCCCCCCCTACCCCCCCCCCCCTGGATCCGCCTATGTTTATATTCCTTAGATATCTTCTTCATTTTTTTGTTTCTTTTCACATTGTTCATTTGTAAATTATCTTATTTTAGTTGGTTTACCTTTAGCTTTGGTTTTGGAGACACTTCGAATTCTTTCTTAATAATTTTCATACAACGAAAGGTATATTGTTTGGAAAGTAACCTTTTCGTCAAGTGAGGGTTGAGTTTTATTAGCGATCCATTTGGGAACTATTGTGATAGCGACCAAAATCGGTAGCTATTGCATTTTCCTGTCCGTCCGTCCGTGTCTGTCCACCCCTAACAACTCCCGAACGGAAGGTCGGATCGACAAACGGATTTCACCATCGTGTTCAGAGGCCCAAACAACGTAGGAATGGGGTATTTTCAGGTGCCAATGTCCCTCCTCCCCATGTTCGAGATATTTGACGTTTTCATTGGATTTCCGCTATTAGTTTGAACGTTAGAAATTCAACTGTCTAATTTCAGTTGTTAGTTATAGCTTGATGGTTAAGGCTTCGGACTCATATAATGAAGGTCGTCAGTTCGAATCCATATATCTACTTTTTTTTTTCTTTTAATCTTTTTTTCTCAATGTTCAGGTGGTAATTTATTTTTAATTGTTATTGTTTTGTTATTGTTAACAACAAAAGGTTCAAGAATAATTAAAAATTAATACTACACAATTACAGTTTTGAATAAACACAGACAGTCCCGACACACATAAAAAATATCCGTAGAATTAAAAATAAAAATTCGAGTTGCCTAAAATTTACGCAAAGCGCAAACGTAAACATTTGAGGCATGTCTAGTAATAAGCGTAATACTATTACCGTTACTCTATATTTTGTCTTAATATTTTTTATCTGAAAGCTGTGTTTCGACCTATGTCAGAATCGACTTATGTACGGGGCTGCGGATCGAAAACCTCAAATAAATCGGAATTTATCCGTATTATAACCAGTGGCGTACCAACGCCTTTGGGGACCCGGGGCGGGAGTTCCATTATTCCACAACCAAAAAAAAAAAAAAAAAAAGGAAATACTTGGGTGGATGGGGCCCCTAGGCTTGCTTTTACAACCAAAAAAAAAGGAAATAAACTGGCTGGTGGGGCCTCTCCGAGGCGGGGGCCCAGGGTGGACCCCCCCCCCTTGGTACGCTACTGATTATAACATTCTTCAGATTAAAAAACTTAATAAGATCTTTAAAATATCCTTTTAACGAGAATCTATTACTGGAAATTTTCAACGTCATTCACTAAATTGTATTTATTATTTGATAGAAATTAGAAAACTTAGATGCTTCGTGCATGTTTTCAAAGTAAGTTTATATTCATTTCTAAAAAAAGAATGCATTTTCTCACAACATTTATTTGTGATAATCCTGTAACAATGTATTTCTATCAAATATAAACATCTACCGTATGACTAGTGTAAGAAAAAAAATGATTGAACAAATTTATGAGGAACACTAACCATTGGACTACTGCTGGTTCCCCAATATCCAATCTTACTTTTATTCTATTTGTTCGCGCGCTATCAAATAATGTATTCATTCAAAAAGGAATAAAATATCACTTTTTGCCATAACCGCTTAGAATCGATTCTTCTTGGATTATCTCATACTTACCAGGGGGAGACAGGGGGGTGGCCTAGTTCAAATGAAAATGAAAATGAAACATGCAAGTTTCTAGTTTCTATTAAATAAAAACTACATGTTAGGGCATGGAAGTCAAGGTTTCCAGTTGAAAATCTTAAATAAATTTTTCTTTCTTCATTTTTTTGTCAGGCTTTTGTGTTAATCACTTTGAATCACTTCTAATTTTATCTATAATCTGTAAATTTCATTATTACACAAATTAATAACACGTGGTACATTTTTATTCAGTAGTCTAATAGTTTGTAACATTTTACAATTCACTAATTTCAATAAATCATAATTTACAAACAATATTTTTTATATCAAATAAATTAAAACCCAATTCATCAATTCGATTGTAGAAATAAATTTTAACCTACAACATTTCCCTTATAAAATTTTAGCAAAGCCTTAAGAATCAATTTGTTTCGTACGAATAAACAGACACGATGAATTGTTTCACTAAAATGGATAGTCAAAAAAAAAGGAAAGAAAGAACACACATTTACATTTTCATTTTTAGAATTAATCCACCTGAATGTAATCGTCTTTTAAAAGACCCTGTCCTTTTTTTTTTTTTTTTCTTTCTGTCTTTGTCTCTTTTTTTGCCAAAACCAATTCCAAAATCTATTTGGTTTTTTTGCTCGTGCGAAGATAAAAGCTGTCACTTGTATCAATGAGAGATGAAGGATAAAACAGGTAAAGAATCCCTTCGCCTGTTTCGCTTCATTGCTCTCAACAGTCTCTTGAGGTTCAATAAAACTTATCAGACATTTCCATCAAATGAAAGAGAACGAAAAAAGAAATTTTCAAAAGGACAACATTCCTATAAAACAAATCGTTAATGAAATGTTTTCCATGTTACCAACGTTTTTGCAAATGTTAGACTTTCTGTACGTTTCTTGAAATAATACGAAATGAATGATTGAGTAACAATGGAAGTAAAGAGGAAATGTAAACATTGGAGAGTCGTAAAATTTGTCTTTGTAATGAAAAGTTTATCTTTATAATAATAATTGTAATAATAGTAACAATATTTTTGAAAGATTGTTTGAAATGAATTTAAATGATTATTAATCATAAAAAATTAGTGAAAAAATTTCAAAGGATGCCGCTATCAAAAACCCCAACAGTAGAAGATTAGCTTTTGATAAAATAGAAATTTTAGGCTTTTTTCTATCCGGATAGAAAGACAGATACCTATTAATGCATTCGTGGATTTTCCCCGTTGACTTTTCCTAGAGTCCGCCCAACCCTCCTGTAAAATGGGTACCAGGTTTCTTTCCCGATTAAAGGCGGGCGGGCGTGGAGCTGACTACCCAAACTCTACTAAGTCCCGTTGGTCCACGAAACGCCGATAGCTTTGCGAAGGACAACATTGGCCTGTAGTGGGAAACTTTAACTTATTACGTATATTTACTACATAGCAATAAATTGAATAGTTTAGAATTTTATTATTCATTCTTAGCCTGATTTCCTCAGGCTTGGAGGTATTTTTGTAAACGAAAATTAATTAAAAACGTTAAAGAAATTATAAAATGAAAATAACAACAGTACGAACAGTACTGATCGATGGTTTTAAAACAATAGCAATAACTAAACTTCAGGGAAATTAAACTTTTAATGTTTCAGTTTTATCTGACGTGATCTCCGTTGATTTTGGGAAAAACTGAACCCGCATATCAAACTTGATGTTCCTTACCAACATTCTCAAATTAGTGCATCACATTCATTGAAAATAAGAAGTACACCTTTATACGAAGATGATTTAATGTTCTATTTTTTATGGCGCATTTTTCCAAATAGTATCAGTATTAGCTTCTGTGAACTTTATTGGATTTGATTGGACTTAATCAAGGTAATAACTTAGGACTATTTGGAAAAACCCGTCGTTAGATAAAGTACTTTTCTTACTGATTATCTTTAACAGTTCCATTGTTACACGTGAATTTTACAAATGTCTTCTGCCAGTGAAGGAGGCTAGTCTATTTGCTGTTAACACAGCACAACATTTCCCCATAGCCTACGAACTCGCGCTCTAAAATATTACTGTTAAATAAATGAGGGCTCGTATTTTTATATACCCTTTTTAAAAATGGGCTTCGGAAATTTATGCGCAATCTAAAACCTGGGCCTTACTAATCACTAAATCTGAGATAGAAAGGTACGCAATTAAATACGACACTAAATTTTAGGTAAGTTTTGCAGGATTCCTTGCATACTAATAGTTACTAGTAAAAAACTGGAAAGTTTACACTCAAAAGCTAAGTATCTTAGTCCGGATTAAATGCTGTCTACTGTTATCTACTATGGTTGTAAATATCGAATGGAGTGACATACAACGTCTATGAAAAGAATAAGTAGCATGAAAAAACAATACATATCTAGACAGTTACTTCGGGGGCCGCGATTTTTGCTCAATTCACCAAAATAAACAAACAAATTACTTAATTAATAAAAACTGTGAATGTATTTTACATTCAGGTTATTACACTTGGGGGCGTCCGTTAATTAGGTGATGGGATTTTTAAAAAAATTTGGACCCCCCCCCCCCCTCACGTGAGATTTTGAAAAGTCAAAAAGTCGAAAAAATTGTTATAATATGTACATTCTCTGAATTAAAAAGTTGAAATGAGATTTTCATTGTCCCCCCCCCCCCCCCGCTTCATTTAGATTTGGTGAGATTTTGCCGGACCCCCTCCCCCATTTTGAGCTCACGTAATTAATGGCGCCCCCTTTTAGACAACAAAAAAATGAATCGACATTAAAACACATTGTTACACTTTTACGTCTCGTTTAAGGTTAAGTGGGACATTTTAATTTAATTAAAGCTCTTAGAAATGTTATTTTCATTATTTTATCAGTAATATTCCAGAAATGAGAATAAACAAGAAGAAATATTCTTGTTTATTGACTAAGTGAGAAAACACATAGTTATTTCTAAAAATTATAAAATAACTTTACAATGGACAGAACTACTTTCGTTCTGACTTCAGAACTTTTTAATGACGATTCAATGGTCATTGAAAAAGTTCGGAAGTTAGTATGAAACTAATTTATCCATTGTAAAGTTATTTTAAATATAATTTTTAGAAGTAACTATGTGTTTTCTCACTTAGTCAATAACTATTATACATACTTAAAATATTCTTATTATTCTTGATTACTTTGTGTAATGTCCTAAACAAAATAGTTCCAGTTGTTGTCAGTGGGTTTACATTGTCTAAATGTTACATTTCGTTTACATTTTTATCAATAAAATGAATATTAATCTCCTTTTAATTACAAAATGGACTTTTGAATTTATATCTACCAATCAAAGTACTGGACATTTTAGAGTGGTTAGGGAAGAGACAGGATATACGTCTATAAACAAAATATAGTTCTGCGAACTATAGATTAGATTAAAAGAATATTCCAGAATAAATTTTTCTATTAACAAATTGAAAGAATTAAATTAAGAAAAGGCTATATTTACAGTTTTGAAAGTTCCTTATCTTATATTATAAAAGCGTTATTCTGTCTGTCATAAGACTTTACGTTTTTCCGATTTTGTGACCAAACTATAAGAGATAGATTGGTCATGTAAATGGATAAATGTAGATCTCTCTAAGACAAAAGAAAATGCTACAAAAATCTTTCGAAAAAAGTTTTTGGTTTCCAAGATGGCGCCTTTTAAAGGGTCAAATTTTGACTTTTTCTCAATTTAAACGAAAAGTATAAAAGATGGAAGAGAACGTTATATTGAGAAAATGTTGGTATTTGAAAGTTCTATCGAACGATGTATCACTTACTCACAAACGCTTCAGCGTTTGCAAGATACATGCAAAAATGTGAATTTTCGGTATGTGACGCTGACCCGCAATAAATCCGAGTTATTCTGAGAAACCATAACGGGCTGGGAAGTTATATATTCTCCGACGATCGCAACATTAATTTGCTAAATAAATAAAGTTTGTTTTTTGAATGCTATATATGCAAGGGTTCCGGAGCGAAGCGACGGTACTCGGCTATTATTATTATATATTATAAAAACGTATATTATAAAAACATTATTCTGTCTGTTATTCTGTAAGCAGAATGTTAAATTACAAATTACTAAAATGTTACTAAAATAAAAAAAATATTCATAAAAAATGAAAATATATTAAACAACTGTCCAACTATACTGATTGGCGACGTAAATATAGATATTTTCAAAATGAATAAAAACAATGTAGTACAGAAATACATAAAACTTATGTGCAATAATGGTTTCAAAAATCGTCTTTACGGAATAACAAGAAACTGTACAATTCATGGAAATACGAAAACAAATACAGATCATATTTTCATAAATAAACATGATATCAAAACACCAGGAATAATATGTAAAGAACGAATCGGATAAGAGTTTAAAATTAGAAAATAACAGATCCAAATATAATCTATAAAGAACTAATCAATGATGTTAACAAAAAAAAATTCATGAAAATCTACGTATATAAAAAGAAAAGTTCTGACTCACTCACTAACTGACTCATCAACGCTCACCCCAAACCCTTGGATCTAGAAAGCTGAAATTTTGCACAGAGGTTTCCTTTATGATGTAGACAAGGAATAAGGCCGGATTTTCAAAATTCTTACGGGATAGGGAATAATCTGGCAAACTGATGATGAAGTGTATGGCGGCAACTCCAGGTGCGTGGCGCCAACCCGCAATACCCCTGAGTTAAGTGAAGAAGGCCACAATGGGCTGGGAAGTCGAATATTCTCCGATCTCAATGTTAATTTGCTAAATAAATGAAGTTTTTTTAATGCTATAGATGCAAGGGTTTCGGAGCGAAGCAACGGTACCCGGCTAGTACTTAATAACTTCTCTGTTATTATATATAAAAAGCTAAATCTTTCACAGATATATTTAACACATTTCGTAATATCATTACACAAATTAATATGTTATAAATGTTAATATTACAAATGTCTCCATCACTGTCCGTTCGATATTTTTTATCGAATGATAATTCTCACTATCCTTTGCGAATATATTAAAATTCATTGTAAAGAATTTAGGGTTTCCATTTTTTAAGATAATAAGTTGTATACTTAGATTTTAAGTCATTATTTACTTTAATGCCTAAATGAATATTTTTGATAATATTGTTTATTAATTTACTATCAATTCATGTGTTAAATGAATTACGTTGCTAAACTACCAGTAAGAGAATAAAGAATATTCAAAATAATATTAACCTCTATCTTAAATGCACATTTTAGCTCTAGTTGACTTAACAAAAGTTTGTAAATCAGATGTGGCAATTAGTTATGGATTAATCATTCCAGGCATTTCAGCAACATCTGTTGTTGAAAAGCTGAATTATTGTAAACTGTTCGTAATGTAAAAATAAGGCGATGATGTTTATTACTAAAACTACTTATAACATGTAAGTTGTTTTGCTCATTTTCTTACACGGTGACCATTTACTTGTGACGGCAACTATAATTTTATTTAAGACACTGAATAGAACTGAAACAGCTTTCTTTAATAAAGAATCAAGACGACAGTTTCTTGATGGTTCTCTTAATACATGAAGATACTGCTTGCCCAAGCGATGAAGACTGGGTTTGGCACACTGCCAAAATAATGGAACAAGCCGAAGGGGAGAATTACATTCTAAAAGTTTATTATACATGTATTTCTTATTCTCTGTGTGTGTATGTGTGTGTATTTTATTCTCGCGTTAATTTTAAACTGAATTTTGGGCAGTAATTTTTCACTTTATGCATCTCTCCTTTATATGTCGTTTGTTTCTGTTCTTGTCGGCACATACTCATCTCCCCTATTTTCACGCCGAGAAAGAGGTGGCAGCGACCAGTAAATCACGTGACCAGTCTCTTTCATCTGGCTAAGCAATACATGTAACGGAATACGACCATTCTACCTATGACTATTTGCAGTTACGACACAGGTCCCGTAAGGCCTTCGCAAACCATTTCCAATTGCATCCTAAGTCTCTACGTATTTGATTCGAGGCATTCCTCATAAACAAACTGATTGCATAGCCAGCTGTATAATGATACAAGTACATATCAAACTTCTAATACTGTACAGTACAGTATTTTACATCTGTAAACAGCTATGTTACAGATTTGTATATGTACTCTTTACTTTTATGTTACCGTTAATAGTCTCTCTCTCTTTACTGCAAAAATATATCATACTGATGTTATTATTTGTTTTAATTGTCATTATTGCTATAATATAGATATGAAAATAGTATACATGTGCTGTACTATATTGTATTTTCAATAATAGTTATATATTTTTCATAGTATTTTTGCATATTGTATATAAAAGTTAATTCACGTATGTAGGATTTAGAATTGTACTGTGTGCTGTATATCATACACAATTCATAAACAATTTTCGACTTAGGACCTTCTGGTCGGAACGTATCCTCGTCAAAAATCGAGGTAAACCAGTATTATAGTTTAACTTAGTTATGAAACGACATTTGCGTAACTAAGAAAGTTTAAAAAACAAACATATTTTGGGGAGGACAACATGAGTTATAAATACATTTTGTATTTATGTTCGAGTGTTTCTCTTTTTCTGCTTTAAGAAATGAGGAAACATTCAGGACTCATCTTCAAATTCCTCTGTATCTTAACCGAGTCTTGCTCCAAATCCACGAATTATCTTTCCTGACTTTAATACACAAGATATCGAATGATGTACAGTATCTACTTACAATCAGTAATGGCTGTATCTACACTCCCTATAGTCCGTCTCAGCTTTCTCTACATCGTTTTTAATTTGCTAATAAAGACACTGACATATCCTTTCTTTCTATTAGGTCGCTGCATGAATGATTAATGCTAATTAAAATTTATTTTTACCAAAGAAAGAAAATATATATCTAAGTTGTTATTTTTCAAGTGACAATGGATCCACGAAATGGGCTGTAGCAATAATTGAGCTGTAATAGGGGCTCTATAGGATTTTATTTCGGTGTGGGCCAAGTTATGCAGCCAATACCCAACAGGCAAAAAAAAAACAAAACAGCATCATCATAAAATTTTGAAGTAGTGGTGGCGTGGCTCTGTCAAGCAGCCATACTCCTCTCCTCCAAAAAACAAAAGAAAATGTGGTCTATTTTTCACCCCCATTCACCCTAGTAAAACGCTTTTCTTAACTAGAGCGTCTTTGGAGGAGCTTTTGTTGGGAGGAAGAATATGTCGTCGTTGTTATAATTAGAAAGTGTCGTCTGATATCACACTGTTTGCTTATTCAATTCATGTTTGCTTTGCTTTAGCCCAACTCATAAATTCAAAGTTGAAAGAGATTTTGCAATCGTTTATTTACAACTGCTTCTCATATCTTTTTTTGTGTGTTTTGTTTGTTTTGTTGTTTTTTTTTTTGAAAAAAAAAACCCCAAACATTTTCTTGATGTATTTACAAATTATTTTCTAATCTAGATTTTGAGTTATCTATGCAGGATTATATATACATATGTTAACATTCATATAGGTAATATATTCTGTACTTTTTTTTCAGTTTCGATTAAATATACTCTCATATTTTAACGTTACCCATTTTTATCTACTGTTTCTCCTGAGTAACAGATAAAAACTTGTATTCAATGACGATCGTAAGTAAATTTCAACAATTTAAATGTTTGCTCAAAGGGACGTTGCATTCCAGGCGTAAATTCTTTTGATCGCTCAAATAAGGCAAACCTTAAGATTCTGACTAACATTGTCAGTGACTTAAAAGTAACAATAATTTTTAGATATTATTAAGCAGTTTGTAAACTTTTCTAATCCCTTCTTAATGTTAACAAACCAATATCTTCCATTCTCTTGTCAGACAAACATTCAACTATTATAAGTTGTTTTTTTCTTTGCTTTTTTTGTTTTTCTCCATGAAAAAAAAAATTATATTCATAAATTGTAATAAACTTACGGAGTATAAACAGTCTTGAATTTGTTTTTCTGAAAGTAATTAAATGTTTTTACTTCCTTAAGTTGTTTAAATTCAGTTAATTTTAATCATATCAAAACATGTACAAATTAGTACAATTACTAAAATAATTAAACAAATTTATTTGTTTCTCCTTTAATATTTTTCCATCAAAATTTCTTTGTCCCTTCGCGAGTAAATTTCCCGACAAAGACTCATACGAAAAACGTAATTATCTTCAAAGTGTTTTCCTTAACTTTGAGTAGAAGTTTCCAGAAGATCCGTTGATTAGTTCAAAAGTTGCTAAAGAAGAAACGTAAACACGACACCCAACCACACGCGTACACAGACTGATTTTATGTGATCTTCACTTCCGTAGGAAAATGTTTAAAATAGATTAACTCAGATTTAGATATTTATGTATTTATATATCCTCATACTCAATCTACGCTTTTAGTCTTATAGTGTGGTATTTCTCTGTTATTATTTTGACTTTATTTTCTTTTGAAGCTTTCAAAATTGCATGTACGTGAATAAAAAAAAAGCTTTAATTATTGAAGCTAAATCTGCCATTAACTTTATGACTTAAATCGTCAAAGCAGCTGTAATGGTGATTGTGAACTGTTCGTTTTATCTGGAGATGATCTTGTTTGTGACTTTTTACTCCATTGAGATCCTTGTGACTCCCAGAGAGAGGGTCTGCAAGGAAGTGGAGGAGTCGGATTCCAATGACAACGGTTTGATGAATGACAACCTAATGTTCATGATAACAGCACTTCCGGTCATCTCTTCTCATGTTCCAATTGGTAAAAGAATTCCCTCGGAAATAACTACAGATGGCACCACTTACCCATTGCGTGATAAGTTATTTTGAGAACTCGTTAGAATTCTATAATAATATCAGTAAACAAATAAATAAAATAGAAAGAAATATGCAGCGTCAACCTAGTCTAAATTTATAATTAGGATAAAAAAAAAATCAACCAAAACACCAATTATTTTTTTAATATTTATAAAGATTTGTAAAAAATACAAATTCAAAAGTATCATTTATCTTCCTTCATCAGATAAAACAATAAGAAAATGATCTAAAGTAGTTTTGTTATTTTGGAAAAAGAAAATACAAAGCTAGTCGTCAAATTATCTGATGAAGGAAGACGACGACTGCTTCTTCCGAAACTGTAATGTTTAAGGTTTTTCACAAATGATTTTAAAAGTTATAATTTGTTGACGTATTCCATTATTGGATTTCAAATTCCGCACTTTAAAGATACCGGTATTAATTTATTTCCAAAATAAAATAAATTTTACTTATTTTTTTTTTTTTTTTTAATCTGATATTTAAAAACCTTTGAATTCCATCGAAACCATGATATAAATAAATTTAACAGTTTCTAAATTATTATTTTTTTTAAATATTAAAATTCCAATATTTATTCCGGATATTGACAAAGCCCTTAGGATTTACACAACTCTCGAACAGGTTAAAATTAAAGAAAAAATAAAATTACAATATATCGTCAAAAGAAATTCATTCAGTTTCTCATTTTCCAAAAATAAAATGTTAGGAGAGGAAGGAGGGAATTTTAATTTTAATTAATTTGCAAATTGAAAACCATTAGAAATATATTTCAGAGATAATTTTTGATAGTAATAAACATCCATCAAGGCTTCTGATAGAAAATTAGACAAAAGCAATTCTTAAGCTTTTATTAACATTGATATTATTAGAAAAACAATTGAGGAATGAAGTCATTAGAAATTTGAATTGAGTTTTGCGTTGACATTTGAATATCTAATACTCAAAATATGATTGAATTTCCATCCTTATCTCTTTTTCTTTCTTTTTGTTATTTAATCTCAACCTACTTTATAATTATCTATTGGTGCCTCTCACTTCCCATTTGTGAACGGTTTCCGCTTCCGAGGCTTTGCTTCCCCCCAACTGTTTCTTCATTTACTAACAAGTATTACTTCTTGTTTGAAATTAATCAAATCGGAATGAAAGAAATCAAGAATATACAGAAATCAAAGCATTTATAAAATTCAATCGTCATTTTGTCTTACGCAAACAGTTACTTGTTGACAGAAATTACATAGGAATTTTCAGAGAATGTTGGGAAATTTTAGGCCTAATTGTATGAGTTTCAATAAGTATTCCAGTCAAATATATTAAAAACAAATATTTTTCAACAAATCCGTATAATATTGCATCATTCTTTCTTTGGATTTCTCTCCTATTCGTAACTTAATAACTTTGGAGCCCTCGCTGGAAAAATAACTATTGTAATCGTAATTTTTTTCTTTAGAATAAATATTTTTCTCCATTGTTTCTAAACATTGCTATCCTTCTTTAGCGCTGTATTAAAAATTAAAAAAAAAATTACTATAAGGCTTCCGCTGTCATCTGCTAGATGACAATGGGGACAGGAAGTAGGTAACTCTCCCTCTACCCCCACCCCCAATTACCATCCCCTATCTTTGAATGGTAGTTAATGCCTAATTTATATCGGACTCCTACCAGGGTTGTGTAGACGGAAAAATGTACTCTGACTTAGTAGTGATTATAGTGGAGTGCAACTCATCTTCTGATAAAATAATTCCTGATTCCGACTTACAATCGACCAAAGATTTAATATCAGACAAAGAAACTATAAACAGCACGATTTTTATCGACAATAATTTCATCTGAGATTAAGATTGATGGCCACGCGAGCTCAAAAGATATGTCATATATTTTGTCGTATTGAAACTCATACAATTAAGACAAATGTCACAGCAGAAATTTGGATATCTTAGTTTCAAAATAAGAGTAACTAAATGTCATACAATAAGTTGACTGTTTCCTACTTGTTGCGAAGTAGGATCTTGAAAACTTAAAGTTGAGTAACAAAACTTTTAACCTGATAACAATTGTTCGGCACATTTAATTATAAATGTAAGTTATCAATTAGTATTTGAATTTTATAATATTCTAAGTATTTACGTGAATTTTCAAGATCTTGTCTTGGCCCTTGAACAATTTGATTAATTTTTTTCAAAGTAAATCTTTAATACAACAAGAAATAATTTTTCAGCACAAATCTAACCAAATTGCCTTTGTGGTTCGATTATCAGGAAGGAATCGGGAACGGCCGTTTCGTCCAACTTGGGACTCATCATCCCGATCTCCGCCTTCCCCGATAAAAGACCCAGAAAGGCAAGATACTTAAGTGGAGGTCACCGTCACACCTGGCAGTGACCCCCGCAAAACAAGAAAACAACAATAATAAATGTTGTGCTGATTATCTTAACTAAAAACCTCTTCCTAATACTGATAGGACTGTAGGTTATTTAACTATAAAGAAACATAAGTTAATAAAGTTTAACGTGCTGTAAAATGGGTTAAATTAAATACAACAAGAAATAATTTTTCAGCACAAATCTAACCAAATTGCCTTTCTGGTTCAATTATCAGGAAGGAATCGGGAACGGCCGTTTCGTCCTACTTGTGACTCATCAGCCCGATCTCCTTCATCCACGTTAAACTTTATTAAATCTTTAATGTTAACAGTAAATCAGGAACTACTGAATATTATTTGATCGATATTACTTAAATGGAGAATTAATATATAAGAAATTCAGGTAGTTTCTATCTAGCTCTCGAATTTTTGTGATCTTGATGGTCTTATATTAAACAGAACGATATGAAGTAAAAATTATGTGTATATTTCTAAAATTGATATAACAGAAATGACTGCAAGATAATTTCAGTGTACCCTACTATACGTTTCGTTTTACGTCGTAATCAATTTCAGTGAAATGGCGTAAAACGAAGCAACAGCAACGCCGTTCATGTAACAATAACAAAGATAATGTTAATTTAACTGACATGATAACAGAATTAAATGCAACTGGTTTGAATTTGAAGAACCATTTGTTATCGTGGGATCTATTCTTTGGTAGGACGCTAAAAATGAAGCAGCGTAAAACGAAGTGTACTTAGTATCTCGCATTGAACAATCAGCGCCTGCCTCACAACCTACTTTTTCTAATACAATGAAAGTAAAAAAAAAAATTTTTGTAGATTTTTTTTTATGTCGAATCGGACTCAAGTATGAAAACAGTAGAAATGATCTTAAAATCAATTAAAAATTTCTGTTTGTAAAAAGAATTTATTAGGCAACAAAATTGAACTCTCTTTCAAACTCTCTCATATTAAAGTTTAGTAAATGCACAAACACTATAGTAAAATGAAAGTATTTGCCGACGTTTCCTACACTCAACTCGAAAGACCTTTTTTTTTTTTTGTATTTGTATCAGAAGTTCAGCAAAAACTTAACAATATTGTTAGATTGAGTATTCATCCGTTATTAAGTCGTTAAATGAAGGTTATGATGTATTATCTTATTCACAAACACCCATAGGAAAGATGTCTATAGCAGCTATTTGAACTGAGCTGAAAAATAAAACTTATGAAAAGAAAAAACAACAACAATATTTATTCATTTCTATGATATGTGTATTTTAGAATTAAGAAAAACTAATCTTCTTCCTAAATGTATTTAACACAAAAACTCACAATAACTCCTTCTTCATCATTCTAAATTTCTTTGCTCGATATTTCAACTTCCTTAGCGAAAGTTTTCTTCAGGAAAATTACAGTAAGAGTAGAGAAAACCCGAAGATTTTCCTCTCCACTTTAAAAAACAGAATTCAAATATAAACAATCATGAAATCACTCGTGAACTAATCTTTCTTGAACAACAAATCTGTTAATACTCATACAATCCTTCCTTAACAATAAAAACTTTTACACCTATAAAAATTTATTTACAGTTACAATTATAACAATTATAACAATTTCAATTTTTGTTTCAAAACTTTATTATTATTAATAATTTTTTCAAAAAATCTGAATGAAATAGGATTCATTTTTAAAGATTTAATTTTGTTAAAACAGTTTGCCAAATTAATAAAACCAGATTCCAAAATGAATCTTTCGATTAAATATCGATTAAAGAAGTTTAGAATGATGAAGAAGGAATTATTGTGAATTTTTGCGCTAAATATTTTAGAATGTTTGTGAATTCTACGATGTAGGTATACTTCAAAAGAAAACGATCACATGAAGCTTTTATTGCATAATAATGTATTACGTTATATCGTTATTTTAGAACTGAGTTATGATCTAATAATTAGTGATAAAAAATTAGCGATAAATTAGTGATGAAAAAAAATTTTTTTTTTTCTTTGTTTGTTTTTTGAGTGTAATAAATGGCGAATTTTCTAATAAAAGTCTTGAGAGATGTTATTAGCTTCGAATTAAGTAATATCAACACGAATAAACAAATCAAATTGATTTTTTTTTATTTCATTTTTTCTCACTGACAAAATGGTTTTTTTAAAAAAATAGAATTTTATGAAATTAAATTTCATTATGATTAATATGTAGCCTTATTAATTTTTTTTATTTACTAAACCTTCAGGGTTTTTTTTTTTTTTTATCTTTTTAGTCAATGAAGAGATGAAATCCGCCATATTTCCTATATTAAAACAAAACTCATGATGCAGGGTAAGTGAAGTATAAAATAAACTTCTAAAAAACAAATGCTTTATAATTTTTTTTCAGTTCTAAAACCATCTTAACTACTTTTTTTCTATGTTTTATCTAAAACTTTATTCGTTTTGTTAATAGATTTTGCTGGAAAATTTTTGTACCTAGACTTTCCATCGCCATAAGAATTACAGAATAAAAATAAGATAGTTTATTCAATGTTTATTTGCTGAAAACAAAGATTTATTTTGAAGTTTGTTCTTCAGTTTCGATTTATCAAGAAAGAAAACTAATGACTTTTTTTTTTAGTAAGTTTTATTGAATTCAACAAAGGATAACATTTTTGTTAGAAAGGTCTGGTTGGAATCAGTGGTGTAGCAACTGGGGAGGGGGGGAAGGCGAACCGCCCCGGGCCCCCGCCTGGAAGGGGCCCCACGACGAGACCAATTCGTATTTAAAATTTATCATTAGTCCTATCCACATAATTTTTTTCCATAAGTTTTTAAGGATATAAGATTATGACTTAGTTTTGTGGTGCCGATAGTAGAGGCACAATATGGGGAGTGCTTAATAATGGGGGGGGGGGGGGCACGGACAGGAATTCCCGCCCCGGGCCCCCAAAGGCGTTGCTACGCCACTGGTTGGAATATCCTGTTCTGACAAAGTATTTTAAAATCACAAAATGGTGATGATGATTTCAAAATGGCTGCAGTTTTCTTTCTTTCAAGATGGCGGATAAAAGTAGGGAGTTTCTATAAAACGAAAAGTGATAGGTTTCGTAATGGTAGAATCAAAATGAGATTTGTTTACTTTACGACACGAATTTCTAAAGTAAAGAGTATGAGAGACAGAACAGAAGAAGGGACGATTATAGATTATATGTTAAAAATTGTCTATAAACGTATAAGCCGTGACTCACTGACTCTAAAACTTCTATTTCGTTTAATTTAGAAAGCTGAAATTTGGAATGTTTGTTGCTAATAGATCACTAATAAAAACCAATACCTTGATAAAAGTACTTTTTTTGGAATACATTAAGAATCTGATTGATTCCTTCCATTTTTTATTAAATTCATGGTTATAATTTAGAGACAGGAATTGTGATCTGAGTTTACTTAGGGAAAAGGCAAATTTTACAATTTTGTTTTTGTACAAGTCGTGAACGTTTCTGCTATCAACAGAGGAAAAATGTAATCTTCGCTTCATGACAGAAATAAAACCGGACAGCGTTGGTGGTAGTATAGAGGAAGTCTAGTAACCGTATTTACAACATAAAGGTTTTTTAATTATTTAATTTTCCGGCCCTGACACTGCCAGATAATTTTATAATGAGTTCCTTAATGAGTTCCATTAAAAAGATATATATTTATTTAAAGTAAAATAGAAATCTCGCCACAGGAATATTAAAAATGCATTTTACAAGAAAGTCAAAATCCAGAATCTGAATATCCGGGTAGACCTACTTCGGAGAGTCTGTTTCCTAGCAACTGACTCAATTAAAAATGGCGGACGTTGCTTCGTTACAGAACACCCAACAATTTCAAATACGAATTACGAATGTAATGAAAATTAATTTGCTGACTAAAGAAATCATTTCTTTGTCCTTTTAATCAAAAGATCAAAGAGTAATTCGTTCAAATGCTTCAACTAAAAACACCGGAAATAAATTCATAGAGAGACAGACATCAAAATAACAAGTCAGCTTTCTATTTTTATGGGTATATAATATCCAAAGCACAATAACTTTCACAGTAAATATCGATAAAGAATAATTCAGTGACAAATCATTTTGTTTGAATAATAAAAGTTATAAGGCTTCTTTTTTATTGTGTAACGTATAACTATTCAGTTCCTGTTCTGACTGTAAAATAAGTTAAAAAAAAAAGTCAGTAAATACAAGTAAAAAAGCCCTGCACCGAATTCCTAGGTTTTTCTTTTGTGTTAGATTTTAAATAAACCCGAGGCGCACATTCTGAGATTCTTCTGAGTGTATAAGCAACTCAATTTGAATTTGAAATTTTGGAAAGAACTTAATGGCATTAAAGCAGCTAATTTAAACGAACGCGCGCATGAGTTTATTGAGAATAATCGTATTATCAACCTGGTGAGTTTTCCTTAATAGAACATTCGGTTAAAATGATATTACTTAGGAGGAATCGTATTATAGTTTAACCAAAAATCTAGTGCACGTAAGCATACTTTCGCTCACCGACCTATCATCGATGGCAATCCAGGACAGCTGTTTCGCTCTTATTAAGACTCATCAGCCGGATTTAGTTACACCAGGTAGATTCTTTTTTCGTTTAACAAGTCTGCCCACTTTAAATATGTTATTGTTTATTTTAATATTTATTATTGCAAAAAAAATATCGTCTTTTAAATAAAGGTTTACTTTTAGCGAGATGCCAAAACTAATTTAATATTAGAGCAACTCATAACTACTAGGATTCAACTGTTCAATTATATCCAGCCATGCTTTGAAAGGACTAACACAGTGCATAAAACAACGAAGACACGAATTTACACGATAACAACGCGATCCAATGTGTGTCCTCATACTTCGGGGGAAATAGTTTTTCGCGTTTGGTGGACAAATACTTAACTACAAACAAATGAACATCAGCCGTAACCATTTCTCTCCATCACTTTTTTTTTATGGAATTCAAGTTTATTACAGAGTTCTTATATTTTTTAAACCACATCCCTTTACACATATATAACTTATATTCATGGCTTTGTTCACCCTCAAATATTTCAAGCAGTTTTTTGTAGTTTTCAGTCAGAATGTTTTCTAATAAACATAATATTAATGTAAAGATTCCAAAATATAGTCACATTCCCATGGTCTAATTATAATCTTAAAAAGGAAGTTAAGATACATTATTACTTTAAGCTACAGAAAGTAAAACAGCTAAAAATCTAAATAGTCATTATAATTAATGTCGTAAATATGAAGTTGCATGTAAATCATTATACAATTCCTTAAATTACTTGAGGACAGAACCAGATTTTATACAATTCCAAAGTTCTCCTGTGATCTAAATTTCGATTTTTATTTTACTGCTTAAAGGCGCTTTGCAAAGTTTCGAAAATGTAATCAAACCTGAACATTAATTCAAAACGCTTTCAATGTTTGATGTTGATCGATGAGGTTCGATGGTGACCATTTTCCCCTACTAACCCTTTGTAAATTGGCTCGTAAATCAGGGCAATCTTTGATCAATCAAAAGACTAAACTTTTACATTTGAAATTTGTAGTAGTTCAGTGAATTATTTTGATATTATGGTGCTCTGAAAATTCTCAATCACAAACATCCAAACTACAAATTAAACACACAAAAACATCACTTGAAAATAAGTCATTACTTTACAGGGACCTGGAGATCGTGAATTCTGTCAAAATCACAGTGCATTAATCACATAGAAATCTATATTATACAATCTTGAGACATTAAATTGGTTAGAGAATAATATTAATAAGTTTCTACGTTGCTTTATGATTACTATACATTATTCTAAACTAAACCTACTTTGAAAACCTACTAGTGAATAACTTTTGTAATTGATTTTTCCCATTTTATTATCAGATCTCTATTGATAGAGAAGGGAGATTCTGCTGGGGAAGTATTTACTTCTTTTGTTTCTTCATCAAATCAAGTGAAGTTAAGGAAGAGATAAAAGTCTCTGATAATAAAACGTTGACAACCTTTGCTTTTGTCAACAATCTGCTCTTCTTTGTTCGTCCCTGATTTTTATTTACCCTCCTACAAATCTTGAGACGGCTCCAACCATTGAGAGTTGTCGGCGTTGTCATGGCAACTTAATCACGCCGGAAGGGCAATATGGAAATCCCTCCAAGTGCGGGAAAAATAGAGTTGGTTCACTTGTCAGCCATCACCTCCTTTTCATCACCTTTCCTCTCTGCTCTTGCCTTCGATTTAGTTACTCGATCTTATTATCCATTCCTTCTCTTCCGTCATGAAGAGAAAAGGAAAAAAGGTTTTAGTATTTGTTTTCACTTTGTGAGGAAACGTAGGTAAAATGTCTATTCAATGACAGGAAGTTCCCGAAAGAACAGATAACTTATTACATGAGGGACGTAAAACAGGAATTCGAAGCGAAGATTCAATGTACAGTATAAAATGATGTCATCAATTTTAACGGGCTTCCATCTTGTTTCCTAATAATCCAGCGAATTGTTGTCGTGCTTTTAAATCAGCTTCAATCTACAGTGAAAGAAACGTTCATTTTCGTTTCATGTTAGTTTTACATCGACCCCTTCATATGTAAAATGTTTCATTTATCAAAATAAAAAGAATATATTGCTTCCTGTGCTGTTCATTTAGGGTCGTCGCTATTCTTTTAAACTTTGAAGAAAAACTTCGGATCTACTGATAAACCCCGTTTTCGGATTCATTTGTGTACTTATGTACGGAAATAAATATGGTGCCATCACGGTTTCATCTCGTCACGATGTTGGGTTTGTATGGGAAAACTTCAAATTTACTATAATGCTCATAAATTTGTTGGTAAACTCGGGATTACTGACTCAACCACACAGACACAGATTTCTGAACGGTACAGTATTCATAGCCAACATAGATACTCGGAAATTCTATACTTCCTGTTCTGGAAACTTCTCTGCCTTGCGTCTATGCAATGTACAAAGATTCGAATTACGGAGTAGCCTATGAAAACATTTTGAAACAGTCCAAGCTTTCGAATGTGAAGATGGACGCTAGGACTGCCTTGAACTATTCCAAAATTCTTATCTGACTGATAATCTGAGTAGATAATGAAAAGTGTTTAATTAAATTAAGATTATGATAAAGCTAATTCTCTTTAAGAAACAATAGTGTAACACTTGGGATTTTGCCTTTGCTTAAAAATAAACGGATAAAATACAGTTCAATGAGATTAATTGGTTCCGAGAAACAGTCCACTGTCGAAAACGCGCTGATCAGAATATTATTATCATTGATTACATATTTATGTGCTACTGACGATCAATTATTGGCCTTCCAGAAAAGACAAAAAATGGAAAACATCATATAAGTTACTGTGATCTATCGAAGAATTTCCTTGTCATATACGATAAACTTTTTTTCGTATTGTTCTTAATAACAGTTCGCACCGTCGCACAGTGGGGTATTTGGCCGATCTAGCTGGCCAAAATTATTTCTATAGTTTCAATGGTTCAAAACGTGTCTACCTACTGATTTATTGCATTTTAAGTGATTATCAATAGTTTTTATACAGAAAAATAAGATAATTGCATTTCCAAACGAACTACAGTAGACTCCCTCTTAACCGGACTTCGTTTAACCGGATCTCCTCTTTAACCGGCCGAATTTTTTATTATCTATAAAATGTAAAAAATAGCTGAAAATAAAAAAAAAACACGTATTTCGGTATTTGTTATCATTATCGCACGTATATCAG
>JAFIDM010009631.1:267056214-267095968 GCA_023159025.1 Thereuonema tuberculata | reverse complement strand
GAAATCGACTTTTGGCCAGCTAGATCGGCCAAATACCCCACTGTGCGTCGATTCGTTCATACCTTCATCATGTGCTTTTTTGCAAATGATGCACCATCTTCGTGAAGCTTTTATAATTATAAATTTCAAGCTTTTTTCTGCTTGGTCAACTATCCTCTTTCCACTGAAGTCTGCACAGTTGATCTGGAGTGGCGCTGTCATGCAATTTATTGCATTTCTATCATAGTTCTGCAACTGTGTTGCAATTCTGTCACAGATCAGTAGCCGATAGGGGTTTTTGTTGAAAGAAAGGTGAAGGTACTCTTTGGAAAGTAGCTAACGTGAGTTATATCTGTTTTTGGCTTTCGGATGTTTTAAAATTATAAACCGCGTTGTAGCAAAATACACGGCTGATTAAAATAACGTTATACAAGGTATTTAAAAGTTTCAAAAGAAGGGGGAGGTTCACTATTTCCAATTGGCAATAAAGCAAAAAACTAATGCAGTTTCGGTTTGTTTGTTGTTTTTTTTTTATGACATTGGGGTTATTTAAACACGCACACACACAAAAAAAAAGATTAGAAGCAAAATTAGATACCTCCATAATTAGAAATAAATGTTCAGTGATAGCAATTCCTGTTTTTCGAAATAAGGATAAAGTTTTAATATTTTATTTTTTTAACTTGCATTTGATGTATTGCAATTATTACAGTATCTAAGAATTGTTGTTATGCTACGTACTTGAATCGGTATCTACAGCAACCGGCTGAGGATCGAGGATTCCTTGCCTTCCAAAAAGCCCCAAATCAACCATAATTCCCATTATCTCCAGTGACTACTGGAGATCTTCTCATCCATTCCAATAGAAATAACAACAATTTGATTGGCTGTTCTTACACGAACAGTGACAATTTGCTTTCGTTTATGTATCTATAGTTCTATATTTCTCACAATATAATTTCTATTGGAATGGATCTTCAATTTTAATGTTAATATTTTCGAATTTTATTGCATTTGACGCAGAATCTATTACAGTTTTCGATTTTTATTTCTAAATAAATGAGATCCATTCAGTAAGATTTCAATTCATAAGCATAAGCAGTCCAAAGATAAATAACCAAAGAGCTTAAGTTATTTAGCTAAATGATTCACTTTTGCTTTAAGTAATACAAAGCCAACTGTTATAGAACTCCATTTTGTGAAGGAGGTTTCTTTTGGATATCCTTGATTTCATATTGTGGCTTATCCTTATCTTCTTCCATTCTATATTTTTGATCAGTTTTTGCAACGTATCGTGACTTCAAAAACCTTCGAATTTCTCCCATTCAAAGCTTGAATTAGAAGCTGATATCTTAATAAATAATAAATCCCAGGATCAAAGCCTGACAAGAAATTCTAAAGAACCTAATTTTCTGAAAATGTTCCATTTTCCTTTAAGTATAAAGATAAGTTACAAAAGAAGTATGAATTTTTTTGTTTTTGAAGTCGTGAAAGCAATTCAATTACACGCCAAATACAAACAGTATCTTCCAATTTTCCTCTTTAGCTATTTTTAATAACATCAAAGTACTTGCAAATAACAATGGATTACTGAATGGACAGAAGTAGACTGTTATGTTTTCCCGTGGAATTTCTGTTATCACCTTCTCGTGCCAATTTCTTGAAGGGATGTACAGGGGGAAATTTTCAAATACAGTATAAATCGTCATGCCCATGGATAGACATTTCAAGCGTTCAAGAAGATCCCTTCACAAGTTCATAAGTGGCTATGGATCTAAATGTACACTCATTTTTATCAATGATACTTGATTTAGAAAAATGCTACCTTAAAATGTCAAAGATATAATCTCCAGATATTCAGATACAGATTTGGATGAGATCAAGATAAGTGAATAATAAGTATGTGAGCAGGAGAATGGTTACATTCTCTCTCACTTTCAACATCTCCGTCATCCCCCGCGGGAATCGATTTTGGCGCCTTTTCTGATCGTTTACACAAAAACCACACGAATAAGTTTCCCCTTTGTCCACAACGCAAACAAAACCGTAGCTCTACTTGTAACTCGGCTTCGCTTCGTGTATTTTGTTGAGCGGCAAAGAATTGATCCCAGTCGGTTTTACAGCGAAGAACTACATACTTGGGAGACAGCAGCTGCACGACCACAGGCACCAACTGAATACTCTGAATTACGTAATAGTCGTTACGGAAAGCTTTTTTTTTTTTAGATCTCAACATTAGTAAATTCCAGTATATATCGAAGAGTAAGCAGAAATAAATGGAATCAACAATAAGTATTTTCGTAAAATATTTGGAGGAATGCAGAATTAGGCCTAAGTCTAACAGAAAGAAACAAACCGAACTATCTTAATCCATTGCCATCCTCAATGTAGATGTTAATTCTCGAATTAATGTAATTTAATTCTGATACTATGGAATATGATATTTCTGTGGGAAATAATATTATTTAATTACTAAGATAATTAATTGAGCAAAACTAAGCTACTTCACAGAAAGCACGTGGATACAAAAGTTTCTTTCTCCATACATTCAACTTCTAATAAGTACATTTGCCTGTAAATATTAAGTTAAGATTTCCCTACAACTTAGCGAGATATTTGCTGTAAGGCAAGATAAGAACGCTTGCAATATAGCTGTGGTATCCAGTCACATTGAGACGTGAATTAAGTGAACCATATGTCAATTGCTGTCAAATTCAAAGCTATCAACACGATTGATGTGAATAGGCGGGGTTTTAAACAAAAGATTTTTCCAATTTTGAAATCTACATCATTCTCGGATTTTACAATTTCCTGTAACTTTCTATGTGTGTGATTCTAAAAGCGATGAAATTTGCCAGTTTGTGATGTCACATTAATTTCGATCGCATTGAAGGAAGGTCTTGTCTAACTATTCGCTTTCAAGGTACAACCATGAGACAGCTTGTTTATTTCTTTTTCTATACAAACAATTATAATCATATGTTATCAGCTAAAATAAGAAAATTATAACCGATTATTAACTTTAAAATGCAATAGTCCGATTACTAATTTCTTTCATCTTACCGTCAGAGAAACAGCTATGCTATGTAGTACAACTGTCAGTATGTGTGTGTGAGAGTATTTTTTTTTTTATTGAGTTCGTTTGTTTTTTTATTTATTTAATTATTAGTAATGTTAGAAAAGTAATTAGGAGGAATGTTGTTATTTTATAAATGTATTTCTATTTTTTAATCTAATTAATCTATTAGATTATGAATCGATTTTTTTTTTTAAATTGAGATTGACACATAGTTATTTTTAAATTGTGAAGTAATAAATTCAATTACTAAACACTCTTTTTTTTCTTTAATTAATATGGAATTCAATTTTTGAGATAAACTCCGCGTGAAATCACTTTAAATCTAAAAGAAATTTTCAGAAAATTACATTCTAAATAATAACTTCAAATAGAAAATAAATGATCTCAATTAGAAGCTTACGAACGAGAAGTTATTTCTGCTATTTTTATTTTATTTTATTTTACTTTTTTCCCAAGAAAACGACTGTCATTTATTCTCTCTCTCGTTCTGCCTTTATAAATTAAAAAATAAAATCTGATTTTTTTTTTCTTCTAAGATTTAAAAAAGAAAATTTTTAGTAAGATTAAAGGCGGTGATTTAAATGATTTAATTCCGATTTTTCTTTTTTTTTTCCATCTGATTCTACTTTGAAATAGTTTAGAGTTATTTATAAAAGACAGCATTTCTCATAAGAATGGAAAAAGACAAACAAAATAAATAAAAAAAATTAGGCACTGCTGGGATTCGAGCCCAGGATCTCCTGTTTACTATATTCGGCCAAACCAAAGAACGACCGTGGACACCAGATGGCGCAATAGTAGAATTTGAATCGATTGTATATGTCAGTGTTTATGGCGGGAAAGTGAACATTTAGGGAGTTTGAAGTTTACGGAAAAAAGACGATATTTATTTTCTTGAACTATTCTGATTTCTCATCCAATATAATTTCAAAAATTTATTTTTATTCATTCGTTCGTTTCAATCGTTCAAAATCAGTCTCCTACCTTTTCCATTTGGTGTTTTGACGACATTGCATCCCTGAGATTGCCAACACGAAGAAACACTATGGGATTCGTTGACTCACGTCTCGTCTAAAAAAAGGCACTGCGATCGAAAACAATTTCTCTGATGTGCCATAAGTAAGCATGTCATAAGGCCTTTTCGAAATAAGAAGTAACGTTACCAATAACTTCCTTTTTGTGTGTCCGAGAGTCGCCATTTTTAATCTTCTCTCTCGACACAAATTCAGTCCTGGAATGATTAAGAGATCATGGGTGTAGTTCAAGGTCAGAGTCGTCCTTTCGTTTGGCCTAGAATAGACAGGCGCTTTAGCCAACTAAGCCACAGCGCCCTGTTTGTTCTATTTCAGGAATTATAAATTAGATAAAAACTGATACGAAAGAGTTGCTATAACAATTTCTTATCTAATTAAAAGTTATCGACTACTGTCAAGTACAAAGCAAAAGATGTAAAAAATATAAGGCAGTGCTGGGATTCGAACCCAGTATCTCCTGTTTACTAGACGGGCGCTTTAGCCAACTAAGCCACAGCGCCGCTATATGTAAATTGCCTCAGAGTTAAGTTATAAGGAGTGATGAAAGTAGGTTACTGTAATTAAACTAAAATTTATGTTAAATAAATTAAATGATCTATTCTTGTATTTACTGATTTGTTAAGTCAGTAACATTAATTTTACCAATGGTGTAACATGAGGGGGAATGTTTGGAATTTCAGAATTACATGTAAATTGTAGGAATAAAAATAAAAACTGTTTAAGATTTTGTTAAACAATTCTGTTTTTACAATAAATTCAATTCTTTTCGGAAATCTAATTAACAAAAAACCAAAAACAAAATAAAAATGATTGGTAAGATGGATCATACCAGAAAGGCAGATTAGTTGAAGAACATTGCAGAATAGGATCTTGTAAAGCAGTATTTTTGTTGTCATGGATTCATTGAGTTCGTTTGGCCATTAGAATGTGTGTGTATGTATTTACACATTCAATTTGCAAGAATCTAGGAAGAGTGGGTGTGCTTTGATGTTGGTAAGATACCCCAGAGATACGACTCTTTTGAAATTACTCCTGGAGTGACGATATCAGTGTGTCCATTTTAATACATGTTGTTTTCGTCTTCTGTCATCGCTGCCGAACTTTGAAATATTTCAGCAAATCGTAAGGACACAGGAAATGCTGATACATATTCTAGAATTCCTGCAGGGTCTCGCAAACTAACAACTGGCAGACGACCTAGAAACTTCCGAAGCAAACTACAGGATACTAAGAAGTATTCAAAAACATTAGCAAAAAGGTTGAAAATTTCCGAAATGACTTAACTTTTTTTGTTGTTATAATCAAACAAAGCATAGGAAGATTATTATTACGAAATAAATTTACTAGCTTTTTTCCCTCCAAACTTCAAGTTCTAGTTACAGTTTTCTTATTTTATACCGTTTACAATTTAATGATAATCTCATTTATTAAGAATTATTTACAGATTTGTTATATGACCTAAATTAATACTGTAATAATGTTGACAGCTTTACTTCAATATACATCACTTAGAACATAAATTTCTATTGATGATAAGCAATTCTTTCCTTTATTATTTCTTTACTTGTAACTTCAGGAAAATAAAGAATAACCATAAATATCGTTACATGTAGCCATGAACTTGGCTAACGAAAAAGTGATGTTGATGACTACTGAAATAGGATTGAAGTAATAGTGAACAAATTTAAATCTACAAACAGTACATTTAATACATATATATTCTTTGACCAGAGTCATGAATTTAATACTGATTCACAATAACAATTGGTAAAAAAAAAAAGTTGAAATCTGATCTTGTAGTTTCGCAGATAAAGAAAAAGAAAGCAGGATAATAAAAATAGATTGAATTCCATGTCTCCAATCCACAATCTGCATGGTTTTATCAACAGAGGAATGTGGGTCGACCGTATTATTGTGAAATACAATCAGAGATATCTTTCTTCTTAACATTCTGCAGCTAAATGAATAACTAAATCGGATATTTTTAAATAAACAAAATAAATTTGTAAAATGTAAGGGATTTTTAGAAATGAGTAAATCCCGGTCAATTTTGGGGCGTCCTATAGTAAGTGATAATGAAGTACATAGTACTATCAGCTGTTGTATATTTTATTTTCCAGATTCCTGCGAAGACGTTAAGCCTTTTAATAGGTATAGTTGCCGTGTCAGTTTTCGAATACCCTTGTTAAGATCCTAAAGCAATTGTCATAAAAATACCAGTAAACATTGAGCTTTTTATAATTCGGGGGTAGCCTAACCGCCTCTCTTTCCCTTATAATGTACGGTTTGCGGAAATTTGTTGTCTGAGCTCCTTTTTGCTCCACACTTAATATAAAAGGCATTTGAATGGTTATATACTTAAATTCCACTGAGTTAAAATGTAAGTTTAATGTTCATGGTGTGTAAATATATTTAAGAATTTAAATCCTATTTTTAAATAATCTAGATTTGAATCAGAGATTAAGAAATTTCGTATTAGCAAGGATTATAGGGAAATTGGAAATAAGATGTGTGTGTAATATTTCCCCATGTCTTGCCGTTCTTACCATTTGAAATGTATCGTATGTGACTTACTTTAAGCAAGGTTGATCACCCATGCTATAATTCAGTGTTTATCTGCATATGGTGTTTTAAAGGAGGGTTGTTTCTTGAGGGTTTAATTATTCACCAAAATGAATTACGAATATACATTTAGTGATATTATCTACCATTAAAATTTCAGCTTTGAAAGATAATAGTTTTTAAGTTATCGAGATAATTTAACGGAAAAGTAATTTAGAGGATATTTTTTTTTTCTTACCAAACTTTTTTACTTATTCATCATACAGGTACTAAAATCATTAGAGTCATTATTTTAGAAATTTAAATTTATCTAAAAATTTCAGTATTCTGGTTTTCGAGTTATCTTGTCGGACGATTTTTATTTCCACTTAAAATTTGATTCTTAAACTTTTAATTCTAATCCTTTTTTTTCCCTATTAAATCATTTTATCAATTCTCTATCTAGAATATTCCATTTTGTTACTAGGATTCCGTGCGGACATAAACATTTGAAATGATTGTAAATCATTTAGAAAAGAAAAATCCCTTCTGATTATTCTTACTGTAAAGGAACTAAAATACGTTGAAAAAAAGTAAATATTCATGAAATAAAATAAAAAAATTAATAAGATATTGACATAAGCATTGCTGCACTTAACTAGTCTATTGCACTGTAAATGGATTTTCGATTCTATTGCTGGTATTTTCGAGATGCATTTTAAAGCAGTTCATTCATTGATGAATAAACCCCTCTTCCCACTATTATTTTAGGTTCTGTGTCAGTTCCTTGTTGTTGTCCTTTGGTTTCAAATAATGTGATTGTCCGTTTGCAGAGGTTTTTGTTGTCGCGGAGAGCAGGGGGACAAACCAGATGCTCTGCTGCTGCCTACGAGGAAGGAAAAGAGGGAGGGTAGAACAAAACCCACCCACCCATCCATAGATTTTTACCCACCTCTCTCCCTTTCTCCCCTCGGCCATATGCTTGCCTCTCATCATCTGGTGGATCCAAAGACGAAACGAGCCTTTGTCTCCCATTGACGATTTGCCTTGATAGTACTACCATAGCGATCGCAGCGACCTCACACTTCACAAGAAGCCATTTTGAATACCTCAGCTATCGCTAGGCAAAAGAAAAAAGTTACAGAATAACTAAAGAGTTTAACTACTACTTCGGCAGATGAAGGGTAACTTAACAAAAAATTTAAGTATCAATAAATTTCTAGAAATATTATAAAGTACAAATTAATCCTAACAATTAAGTAAGTCAAAATGTATTAAGTACTTTTCTTCATTGCAAAGAAAGATTATTAAGAAAAAAACAAACAAATAAACAAAAAAAACTGGATGTTTCTAAACTTACTAATAACCTTTGAACCAGAGATTGAAACTTGATTTGAATATTTGCGGACAACAAACTTTTGAATTTGAGAATTTCTGTGCATGAATCCGTACGCAGAAATTACTGCTTAAATGACACAAAAATTTGAAGAAAACTTTAGAAGCGAAACATTTAACTGTGTGAGGAATGAAGACAAACAATATATTTGATCCAATTTAAGTTTTTATTATTTTCATTAAAGTTTACTTTAGTCGACTTATTGTGGCAATTGTAGATTTTCAGCAAAAACATTTGGCAAGTTTTATAAAATGCCAATTTTTTCCCCCTTTATATTTTTTTACGACTTTTAAAATAAAATATAAAACCCAAAGAATAAACAAAAAGATACTACACTACAAACTTTGAAAAACAAAACTCATAACTTTACGAGCTTCGGGTTGCAAAGATGTCATTGTAATAATCAATTGCAATTTAAAAGTAGTAAAGAATGGGAAAATATAACTAACGTATATTTAAAAAACTATATTCATTTTCTGTCCGGCTTTATATTCATTTGTTTGTATAGTTTTTAAAATCGAAGCAATTCATAGCTTCAGTTAAGTTGAACGGAGTTTCTATTTTGTCAATTTGAAATACTTTTAATGATTCCGAATTGTAATATTGTGTTAAATGTGTTGTTATATGATGTGCTGTTTTGAAAGTTCAGAATTTAAAAGCCTAATTCTGATATTAAACCTTTCAAATCTCAGAAACTTTATTTAACATAAGAACATAATTTACACGAATTAGCAAATTTTCGGAATTTTGTGTTTTGTATTATAATGTTCATAAACGAAAAATACAACAGAGAAAAAACGTTTTCCACAATTGAAACGAATTGAAGTCAAATAATTTTATATTTCATTTCCAGCTGCATAAAAACTTTCTTTATTGTAATTATAACAACAGAGAATCCCGAAAATTTACTTTGTTCGTAGTTAGGTCCACTTACGACATTATTTAAGATAAATACAAGCAAAGGATATAGAAAACTTTTGAACATATATTTTGATTTTTCTATTCATTAGTTTATTAATTTTATTTAAATTTACAACTTAAAATTTATTATTTTCTCCTTATTTATTCTCTTATTTTTTTATTTTTTTTTACAAAAAGTATAAAAATAATTTAATAAAATAACTTACAATGCTCTTAATACGGATCTACAAAATCGAACTCTGTAAAAACTTCTGATTGAATTGAATTCAAACGATACATTTTTTACATTTACATTCCTTGACTTATTTCCTTCATTTATATCTCAAATTCTACTAATTGTGATCGTAAACTTGATTTTTACCATTTGCAAAAAGAATTAAAATTAGAAATGATACACTCAATGCAAATTGTATTTTCTATATTCGTTTGAGTTTAAGAAAGATTTTCGGAAGACAGAATTTTTATATATTTGAAAAATAACCGCAATCATTTGTTGTTTTTCTACAATATAATTATA
Source organism: Thereuonema tuberculata (assembly GCA_023159025.1). Classification (NCBI taxonomy): domain Eukaryota; kingdom Metazoa; phylum Arthropoda; class Chilopoda; order Scutigeromorpha; family Scutigeridae; genus Thereuonema; species Thereuonema tuberculata. The sequence goes on along the minus strand of JAFIDM010009631.1, from coordinate 267,086,501 downwards.
CAGAAATTAGCTTTTAAACATAACAATTGATGTTATATTTTGTAATTCCTTATCTATTTAAATTTGATTTCAATTGCTGTTGCTATTTAATTATTATAACTACAAATAAAATGAATGTTGTCTGTTAGTATTTTGATTCACCATCGTCTAATTGTTTTGTTTCAATATATAATTAGTTAACACATTAATATTCCTTTAACCTTGTTCTCATTCATCAAAATAATTCACAGTTAAAGTTATGACTTATTTCATAGTACTAGATAATTTTATTACTATTATTGTGATAAAGACTGGTTGGTTAACGTTAATCCCTACGTTAATCTTAATCCATTCTTATGATTTAGTTTATCAGAGAATTAAATAATGTAAATTGTTTCTGGCTGTAGAATTTGTGTTTTGGTTGACTCAATTCTAAATATAAGTTGACGTCTTGCATTGGCAAGAGTATATTAGTTCTAATTCTTATTAGTAGTGTCTCAGTTTTGACACTAATAAATATAAAATGGGTTAATTTTCATTGAAGATTCTAATTTTTTCATTTCTATTTTATTCTTGTAAATGTAACTATTTCTCGTAGAATCTAAGACTTGTATTTAACAATGATTTGTAAAATTAGAATTTTTATTATTCTTGGAAGGTGTCCTTTGAGTTACAAAAATTTATGTATAAAATCTAATTTGGATATAATTCACGTTTATTCTCTAACTTTTGGAAGCATTTGTATAAAACCTATGTCTGGATACTAAATGTATCTGTAAGAGGATTGTGTGCTACAGGGAGGGAGGGAGGGTGTTTTCCTATTTCATTCATTACTTATGTACGGCGTAGCACTAAATCATGGAGGGGCGAACTGAAGACTCCTACATTGTATTCATAAACATACAAGTCCCCTTGAATCTTTTATGACCGGAGGGTTGTCAAAGACGTAGGCAGGGGTCTCAAAATTACGTAATCCATTCCAGAACTATATTGATTACGAAAATACTGTAACTCTTACAATTTAAAATACTTATACATAATCTATACTGATGACTACTAATTTTTTTGTTGGTTTTATCTCATTAATTCAGTGAAAATCTACCGTTAATTTACAATTTTTTTTGCAGTTTTGAGTGTGAATAAATTCGTTGGGTTTATATTATTTGAGGAAATTATTACAAATAAAATTAATGCGTATTTGAAGCCAGTAAATCGTCTTATGTTAGCAATACCTTTCCATTAAGTATTATTAAACTAACATTCAATATCAGACTGGAAAAGTTCTTTATGATTGAAGGAATCACAGCTATTTCGACTATTTCTCTATTAAAGCGTTTAAACCCAAATTCTTTAACTTTATATAATGTTGTTTGTGAATGTTTATTAAGTGATTCTAATTTTTTTTTTTTTTTTTTAATCTTTCATTTTTTGTGTGTAGTATAGATTATGTATAAGTGTTTTAACATTTAATTGTAAAACTTATAATAATTTCACTTAAAAAAAAAAAAAAGCAGCATATATATGTTTTGTTTTTTGGGGCTTTAAAAATAAAAGAAATAATCACAAAAAATAAATAAATAAATAAATAAATAAAACTAAAAGGAAAATAAAAACAAAGATATTTTAAGTTTTAGTTTTTATAAATTACTAAAATTAGGAGAAACATACAATAACAAAGGAAAGTTAAGTATCGTATACAATAACTTAAAAAAACAAACAAAGAAACTTAGAAATAACAACTCTTTGAGAATAATAACGGATTTTTTTTATTAAGATTTATTACTAAATTATTTGTTCCATTATTTACTGAAATCAAATGAAATTAAGAAATGGAAAATTAACTACGAAAGAATTACACTTAATAATTTGTATTAAAACTTACCACGAAACAGAAACTTATCAAAATTCATTTAACTTAAAAATATACTTATATATATATTAGTAAATATTGATAAAAATGACACTTTTTTTTATGATTTTCTTTATATAAATATATCATCCAAAGGTACTATTTTTTTATTTCTAAATTGGTTAATGGCATTTTATATTTTCTAAAAATTAAAAGAAAGGACAAGAACTTGTTATTGTTAAATTAAAAATATCAATTAAAATTACAGCAATAAAAATATAATTACAATAATAATTAATATAATTTTCTATTACTGTAATTGAGCGAGATAAATTGTGCAAATAGAAATCATAGTTTGCTTTTTTTTTTTATTAGACTATAAATAAATAAATGTAGCCTCCATTTATCTTATATTTCTTTAATATCATTTACTTTATCAAGTAACTTAATAAAATTCGATTAATATAATTTTTAATTGAATTAGTAATTAAAAAAGAATTAATACAATTTATTTCAAAAGTTTATAACGAGATTTGTAATAACATAACATAAGCGTTTTTCTATTTCTAAAATTTACCAATTTTTTATCGTGAAAAAAAAATATTATATAAATTTAATATAGTTAATTTTCGAAAATAAAATATATATATTTATATGTTTTTCAAAGAAACCTATTTATTTCTTGCTTTTGTACACTTCCTTAATTTAATTAATTAATTTGCAAAGAATTGAAGGAATTGTTTACTGAATTTTTCCTTCTTTTAGTCCATCTTATAATAATCTTAGTATTAATCTTAAACGATAATCTTATCGTATTTAAATTTAAGAATCAAAAATAAAAATAAAAAAAAAATTAGAAAACAAATTTTTAAAAATGCATTACAAATTATTTTATTTATATTTTAGTTTGTGACTAAAACGATTGAAACACAAATTCAGATGATAGATAGATAATGTGTTTCAGTTGATTAGATAATGAACGATTTCCGTCATAAAATCCCTGACTCCTAAGTGGTGTTCGCCATAATGAAGGCGGTGACTGATGCCTTAAGACACAATCATTATTTTATCTTAAGCCTTGTTGAAATCTTTCTTCTTCGAATCCATTGGAACTGTTGAAATATTGAAATAATTTATCCTTTTCTAAGTCCATATGTTTCAAAGTCATCCTTTGACGAGTTGGGATCTGCAGACCACATGACTGCTAGTGGGGAATGGAATGGGGGGGGGGTCCCTCCTTCTGGCGATTATGGAATCCAATTACAGGAAATCGGTTTGGGTCCCAAAGCTGCTCCGAACACTTCAACGACCCCTGGTTTTCTTGGAATTTGGAAGAAGACACAACCCAGAACTGAAAGCGCGGGAAAAGAAAAACCCAAGTGAAAAGATGTAGAAAAACTTGATTTTCATAATTACTTATTAAATTTTAGTTGGTTTTATTAATTATTAAATAAACACGAAAGAAATAAGTTAAATTTAATTTTATAATTTTTGATTTTCGAATCAGTAGCAGTTGCTCCTAAAAGTACTGATTTTTATATCATTTCCATTAAAAAAAAAAGCTTAAGATAAAATAAAATTGAAATTAAATAAAAATACATCTGAAGCATTTTTTTTTTTATAAAGAAAAGGAGGCATTACAATAGTTAATCAAGTGTTTCGATAAATACTTAGCTAACAATGAAATATAAATAATAACTTCAATTAAGTTAAAAGAATTGTATTATCTTATTATTATTCTATTAGATTATAGTAATTTTTTTATGTATATGGTATTCATTAAATGCACTAAATAAAAGTGTTTTTTTTTTTCCTGTCTTATTGGTAGTAGCACTAAAATATTTAAAATTTTTTTTTTTTTTTTTTAAAACTAATAAAAAAAAATTTCAAAAAATTTTTGGAATTCTACAAATTTCATTATTAATAATTAAATTGGTTGTTTTTTTCTCTAAAGCTTTTTGTAAAATAGAACTAAAAAAAAAGTGAAAGAAAGAAGAAATGGATGATTTGGTGATGAGTGCGTAGGTAGTGCTTTAAGCGCTGTGGTTAAAACTAGAAGGAAATGTTGTATCCTTTCGGTGTAAATCCATATTAGGGCAACAGGACGGATTCCGTAGCGATGGGAAAGCGGTGTGGTTCCCAATATGGAAGCCGACATTGCAAAAGGAGGAGGCAAAGGAACCGGGGGGAAAGAGAGCGAATGAGCTCAGTAGGTGGGGGGATTCCTGTCCTTGGAACAAGAGGGACTGCCGAATTCGCTTGCTCGCGGGTCCCCGGTGTCTGGGCGGTGCGCAGAGAGGCTGCGCACAATGTCGGAGAAACTGACGTCGACGTGTTCCCCAATGCTTGCTCTAACTCCGCCCCACGACCGATGCGCAGGCACCAACGGCAGCCACGCACGGCCAAGTGGCGGCCAGCCCCAGTCGACTGGACGTCCAAATACACGAGCCAATACCATAAAATGCATCACAGAAAAAGGCTTAATGGAATGGAATATATTGCGAAACAATTGATAGGAAATTCATGACTATACACTTCGTAAAAATATCACTTTCAGTATTAGAACCAGTTATTAAAACATATTTCTACACATAATTGAAACAAGTTCCTATACACAATCTTTCAAATTAGTAAAATTTCGTAATTAGCTAATTAAAATTAGCATTAAAAATTATTCGCTAAACAAAACGCTTTTAATCACTTTTAAAATAAAATTATGAAAATTATACATTACTATTTAAAAAAATAAAAACTCATTAAAAAAAGAGTAATTAATGAGTTTTAACTCATTTAAGAAAAGTTAATAACTAAAATATTAAAAAAAAAAAAACACATCTATTTATAAGTATATAAAGTTTCTTAAAGCTTCTGAAGTTTTCTTAATTATTTTGTACATTTAACAATAACCATAATAATAATAAAAAAAAGCAAATAATTTCTAATTCACTTAATCGTTACAGTTTATCATTAAAGACTATTAAAATATAATGTATTAAAATGTAAAATTAATATATTAAAATATAATGTTTTCATTCTTACTCAGAAAAATTTTCATTGCTAATTGGCATAATTTTATCATAATTTTGAATCCTTAATAATGTATGGATTTAAATTCGAATAAAATGTTTACCGAATACAAAGAAAAAAACATTTGCTAATAACATTTTATTGTAGTTTTAATTATTAATTTTAATAATGTCCAGTTTCTTTCTGTGATTTCTTACTGATCATCTTCTGCGACTTATAACTTTACAACTACTTTTGTTCTATACTTATTTACATTACTTTATTTCTTGTTTGTTTTTCTTCCTTTAAAAAAAATGTCATAAATGCGAGTTAATTAAAATTCACGAAATTAAGTGCTTTCTTTAAAATATATATTTTCATGGTTTCTTTGATACCTAACTGTTTTTCTATGGAAGAAATATGAAAAAAGTTTTAATACTGCCTCGATTGGTAGAGAATTCTTTATATAATCAACGAAGAGGATTTGGGTGGGAAATATACTATACTGTTACTGAAATATATTAAATAGATATTAAATTTTTTTTAAATAAGTAAAACCTCAACGATTGTAGAAAAATATAAAACCCTTAACTGAAGTGCTGTAGTGTTTATTTTCTTATTGATGTGTAAGCTTTTATTCTACCTATTTAAGTATATTATAATACTAGCTTAGCTTTATATATAAAACATTAGCTTTATATATAAAACATATTTTGGCTTAGATAATGCTGTATCCGTACATTTCATCAAAACATGTTTATTTTTTCCCAACGGCAGATTTTTCACTGATATTCAATTGATATAAATTCCGTTTAACCTAGCAATGGAAAGACACGAGCATTGCAACTGAACGACAAATAAATATTACTTTTGGAAGGATTTGATAGCAATGCTTAGAGGCAAACAAAGACAGAACTGCTGCTTGTGTCTTGAACCAAATCACTTGTCAGTGAATATCGAATTCGGCGTCAAGTTGTTCAATTGGAAGAGATCTCACCTAGAAGATGTCGAGACCCTCTTACATTACAAAGATCCTATCTGATGTTTGTTCGATTCGAAGAAGACTTTCTTTGCCATCGATCCTTTCTTTTGTGCCGAAAGGCAAAGAGATAGAAGAGTCTTAATGAATACTTTCCATATTAACACGCGCTTCCAGTCCAATTTCCAATCCCTATAATTCAATTTGGAATAATGGAATATCTTTTTCTTTTCGTTTGTTTTTAATTCCTGCTTTTAATGTTCTAATCACTCCAGTCAAAAGAAACTTTAAATTGTGTGTATTCTAGTTAAAAAGAAATAAGTTACAAAGAACTTTCGATGAACACCCAAGAAGGGTTGTTAATTCTTACGGGTAAGTGTAAGAAACTGATGTATTTAAAAATCAAAATAAAAATGAAATTCTTCAAGAAATGGAAGGGATTTAGTGTATTCCTTATAATGGTAATTTTTCTTTAACATTCGACGTTTTATTCATTTCAATTAGAATGTGTTCCTATTACTGACCAGTTCAGTTTTTTTTATTATTAATAATAATAATTATATTTTGTTAATATTTTGTTTCTTAAATTTCCGATTTTGTGTTTCCCCCTACTTTAGAGCATGACAGGGGGAATAACATATTCGTTGTATGTATTTGACCTAGTTTCTGATGTAAGGGTAAAGGCATTATCCCCTCCCTTTTGGTCTTTCATTTGTACAATACTCATGATGGAGCTGAACAATTTCACCCACTTTGAGACGCTGCAGACGTAACATTTTCTTTAAGAGTTTTCAGTTTTAATTAAGAAACCTTAATATAAAAGTAAAAGGAACAGATAATGAATGGAACTTATTCTGTAGAACTTCGAAGAATCCTAAATTTCATTATTCTTTTATGTCATGAACCAATGTATTGGTTCAATGTATTGAATTCATAAATTCCAAGAAAAGTTTGTTTCTTCCTCAGTCGCACATGTTACTAATCTGTTTTTTAAGATTTTTTTTTTTATATTATATGGTTTTGTTTCTATGCTGCTAATATTAACGTAATAGTTACACATAGTATTAGCTATGTCCTTTGGGTGTGTTAATAATTTATTTTTTTCTATAAAGGGTTCTGTAGGCTTAGTCAGATTATTATTGTTTAAGTTAGATATGAATTGGTGAGCTTTGAGTCCATCTTTTTTATAATCTAGTTTTGCAATAAACGATCTATACGTATTTCGCTTACTTTGTCGTATGTTTCTTTGGAGTTCAGCCTGTTTTTTCCTAAGGTCAATGATATCTTCAAGTTGTCTTGTATCTTCAGCTCTTTTTCGTGCATTATTTCTTCTATGTTTTAATACTGTTAATTCGTCATTCCAGAATGGTCGGTATTTCTTTACCTGTCCTCGTGGAATGGTTTGATTGGCAGCTTTTAAAATTATGTCGCACATTGTTTTATATGCTGTATCTGGACAATTACTGATATTTACTTTAGTACTTAGAGAATCAGTAAGAGTTGTAAACTTATCCCAATTAGCTTTTTTGAAGTTCCAGCGAGGTACTTTCTTAAGTTGTTGTGTTATATTTTGAATGGAGATGGAGACACTTATAGCTCTATGTCCACATCCTGCTGCATCGTCTAATAATTTTAGTTTTATGTTTGTTTCCAAGTCAGGATGAACAATAACTAAGTCTGGTCTAGATGTATATCCAGCATAAGATAGAAATGTGGGCGGTGAATCCAGTACGCTCAGGAGGTTATCATCCAGAAATTCTTCTATAATTCTTCCGATTTGTGTGGTAGTATTATAACCCCATCTTTGAGATGGTGCATTGAAATCTCCTATTATAATACTTCTTTGATGTATTGTACCAGCTATTTCCGACAGGTCTGGAATATTTCCTGGGGGATTATAAAGGCCCGTAATAGTGTATTTCGTTTTATTTTTCCAAATACAGTGAAACTTCTCCGAGCGGCCACCCCTGTATAGCGGCCACCCCTCTAAACGGCCAATTTTTCATGGCACGGATTTTTCGACTCATAGACCTAATGTTAAAATAACCTGTATCAGCGGCCATCCGTCCCCCTCTAAACGGCCACCGAGTGGGATTTAGAGATTTCCCACCATTTCATTTTTCGGGAAATTCTACTTGAAAACGAACTTGAAAAAATGGTTATTATAGAGAAAAGTAAAAACTTAAAACAGACACAAATTGTAGCCTTTTTAAAAAAAATGTAAGAAAGCATGAAATAAAATACTGTACTATTTTCTCTTTAGATAAGTTTTAAATTTCATTTTAAATAAGGAATATATGTCAGACTTGTTTATATTACGCATTATAGCAATTATCTTATAATAGTAAGATACGCATTATAGCAATTATAATAAAACCCTTCAGAGCGGCCACCCCCTCTGAGCGGCCAAATATTCTTGGTACTGTGGGGTGGCCGCTCAGAGAGGTTTCACTGTATTTATTTCGACAGCTTCTAGGATGTCATTTACCTCCATTTCATGTCTTCTGGTCCTATTAGTAGAAATCTTCCCAGACCTATTTCAGTGGCAGTCTTCCGTTGTATTACTGGCCATGACTATCTGGCGTCTCACCTATTTAAAATAGGAGTTTTAACTACTGATAAATGTTTATTTTGTGAACAACCTTCTATGAATGCGGAGCACTTGTATAGTTGCAAAGAATTAGAAGATTCACGAAATTCTACGACAGAAACTGGTATCTATCTTCTGGCTCATCTTTACTGGTCAGCGCGGCGCTCAATGGCAGAAATGCCAAGAGCTGGCGTTGGCTAATCAATCAATCAATCATAAATTCCAAGAACTTGTAAATAAGATTTTGAAGTCTAAGTCCTTTTGTTTAGTGTTCATTTTGGTTGAAACTGGTTGACGGATTCATAGAAATTCAAGGATTTTGGGTCATTCTCTCTCCCGAATTAAAAATCCCTAACACAATCAAATCCCGTTTATACCTTTATTGCACGTTTTCTATATTGAGATAATAATGCCGTCTGGAAGCTTCCCGCCAAAACTGTCAACCCAAACTGTGTACGATTTTCCTTTCTAGGTTATAAAAATAAGCACAAGTAGTTCAACGGTATTATTGTTGGTAATTATTAAGAAGAAATAAAAACTTTTTTTTTTTTTTTTATCAACACCTTATCAAAATGAGAAAATAAGTAATTATAAGTGGGTATAATTATAAATAAGCCAAATCTTATTCAGGTAATTTGCATTAGAAAGATTTGGTTCATTTCAACAGCAACGATCAGAAACAAACATGATGGTTGTTTGTTTGTTTGTTTGTTTGTTTATATTCTTTTTTTTTTTTCGTCAATATGTAAATCAAAATGTCGGAAAATGTCCAAAAATGTTACCATTTGGTTGAAGTCCTGAGTTTTAATCTTACAAGAAAGAAAGAAGTATTTGATACTTGATGTAAGTTACTGTAACACAATGAATTGGAAATATTGGGACAAAAAAAAAAAAGGATATCCTCCTAAATAACTGACGATTCAAATGTAACTTATACTTTTTTACACATTTATGATGAAACAAGCTACAAATGTTACAAAGCTTTCAGGTGAGTTCTTTGCTTTTAACTGAATAACTTTCCAGCCAACTTTGGATACTGGATAGAAAGTGGTAAACCACAGCCGAAAAATTGGAATCTTTTCTTGTATAGTTTATCAACAAATTAATAAAATCTGTTTATTTGTTTAGAGATCCAAATGTATTGCGTTTCCTTCATCATGTAAGGATCTTTTCTGAAATGTTTGTCTCCAAAGAAGTTGATTGGATGCTTTAAATGTCAACTCTTTTCTAACGCAATTAAAAACCTAGGGATTTCTTTTAAACTGCAGTTGCATAGCAAAGGGAAAAATATATCGAAAATCCTCGAAAATCCACAATTTGTATTTTGGGATTCCTAGTGCAGTCCCACTAGATTTGGTAATTCTCCAATACCAGTCCACAAATGCTATAACTTTATGTAAGTAATGTAATTAGAATTTATTAATTAAAGTTGTGTTAGGTTCCGGAAAAATACTCTGATTTAATAGTTTATTAGATACACTTGGCAATTATGTGAAAAGGAGTGATATAACTTATATAATAAATTACCATTCACTGTATAATGTAAAAAGGAAAAAGAAAAGAAATTGATGATTTGTTGCCGACGACTGTAAAATCGCTTACAGCAATAAAGACCTATTTATGGCTTTTTAAAGAATGGTCTGCGGCTCCTTAGACTCAGTTTTCACGAAAAGGAAGATTTTTTTGGATTAAATGGTGACTTTTGATGTGCAGATCTTAGTACTTTATTGACATTTTGAATATAATAGCTCTTCCTAACTAAAAGGAATGAATGTAAACTTAAAATTGATAAAACGAGAAGTGTTGTGTCATTTACAGGATTTCAAATGTATTTACGTAATCACTATTCGTAGATATAGTCACAATCATATATAATCTCTGATTAATGATTAATATAATATTTATAGATTAATATAGTATAATTATCTTAATTTTACTTCCGCGAATCCCACATAATTCGTTGTTTAATAATTAGAGAGGAGTTTGAAAATATTTAGTTAGTAAAATAAAAATTACGTTGAAAAGCATGATTTTTATCACATTTTAATAAACTGAGCTTGGTATAAATCAAACATATTTTTTTCCATTTTCTTTACAGAAGTCATCGAGTGGGAGTCTTCTTTTGACAAGATTAGGGTTCAGAATTTTGAAAACATTCAGGACAAGGCCCTTGATGTTATTACTGTAGAACTCTTACAAGGTTAGGGATATTTATTTCTTAAATGAAATTATGTTAATAATTTTTTCTTGATGAACTACAATTCTAATTTATCCAATCAATCAAGAAATGGATTACAACTAAATATTAATACTAATCATATGTTAGTTTTAATATAACAGTTAATGGTATATCTTACATGTTGAAGGCATTTACGAAAACCATCTTACTACACTATCTTAGTATTCAAAACAATAATGTGGGGGAAAAATATCATAAAATAAAGTGATATACAACAGGAGATAACATATCTGACAACAAGAAAGGATATGGAAAATACATAATATATCTGTAATGGGGTTGGTTCTAGAAGGAGGACAAAGTAGAAGGGAAAGCAAGTAGATTATTAGGTGTTCAGAAAATTTAATCTAAGATTTCGATATTCTCACTCTATTATTTACAAAAAATAAAAAAGAATAAGAAGATGAAAGAGAGTTCAGGATTGATATAATCTAATCTTAAATAGAATAATTGGAACATCCTACAATCTTTCTTATATTTGTCATAACTTTTTCCGATACACTTTTTTTTTTCTTTATTGTTCTTTATTATTGAAGTCCCACATTATATTGCATCAAAGATGTTTTGATTAAATCTCTCTCTCTCTCTACTTATGTATATGTCAGTTATATATATATTTATAACTTATATAACTTCAATCCGTGAATTGAAGAGTTGAGAATTATAAGAGACTATCGACCATATTACAGAAAATGAGATATTGATTTGTCTCAACTTATTTTAATGCTGGAATATTAAATATTTTTACTAATCTATAAATAAAACATTAAGGCGTTTTAAAGGGGTCATTTAAAGTACATACCGTACATAGGTTATATAGAATTGTATTGCAAAACTAAACTTTCAACAGAAGCAAAGATAAGACAAGGAAACAAAAAGCACCTGAATCAAATAGAAATTGCCTTTCCGATTCAATTATTAGGAAAGGAGTTGGGTACGGCCGTTTCGTCCTTCAACGGACTCTTCAGCCCAACCCTGCCTCTCCCGATAAAAGACTCGAAAAGGCAAGATCCTATTGATGAGAGCCACCGCCAACCTGGAAGTGACCCCCCAACAAAGGAAAAGCAAGAAAAATAAAATGTTGTGTCTCTCGACATCAACGAAATCATTTTCCTACGACTCGTAGGGATGAAAGGAATTTAAAGACCGAGCTGAAGGCTCACAAAATAATTATTTAAAATAATAACTAAAGTTTAACGTGCTGTGAAATCAGTCAACAGAAGCAAAGATAAGAAAAGGAAACAAAGAACAGCACCTGAATCAAAATAGAAATTGCCTTTCCGATTCAATTATTAGGAAAGGAGTTGGGTACGGCCGTTTCGTCCTCCAGGTTGGCGGTGGCTCTTATCAATAGGATCTTGCCTTTCCGAGTCTTTTATCGGGAGAGGCAGGGTTGGGCTGATGAGTCCGTAGAAGGACGAAACGACCGTACCCAACTCCTCCCCTAATAATTGAATCGGAAAGGCAATTTGAATTTGATTCAGGTGCTGTTCTTTTGTTTCCTTGTCTTATCTTGGTTTCTGTAGTTGATTTCACAGCACGTAAAACTTTAGTTATTATTTTTAAACTAAACTTTGTTTTGCTCTTCTGAAAAATTAAGAAAACGTAGAAAGCCCACTTATAATTCTCTATCTTTCAGATATCAAATTACATAAAAGGAATGACAATTAAAAGGTTTGTCCCTTACAAAAACATCTAATTTTAAATTGACTTATTAACTTCCAGACATTTGTGTAATTTTCGTATAAAGAAGCTAATAAATAACTTTTTCCAATACCATTTATTAATATTATAACAATACCCCATCGCATTCTTTAACAATAAAACGCTTATTTCTCTCTAAAACATAAGTTATATATTACACAAACATATATTATGAAAATTCCATTAAAATAACGATATGTGTTAATTATGTTAGGGATATTACTGAATGTATTTTTCATTATACTCTTACTATATTAGAACGAATTATTTTTATTATATTTTTTTCATTAATTATGTTATTTTTATAATCAATAAAAAATAATAACGAAATTTATAAAATGTCAATCAAATCATATATATTCATTATTATAATTGATAAAGTATAACTTATTCTACAAACGTGTAATTATTAGCTGTTTAGATGCCACGATTTGAATTAAAGATTTTTTAATTAATTAATTTAATTCAAATTAAATCAATTAACAAAAGGGTTAGGGACAATTCGTTGTTTACTACTTTTTACGTTGATAATAAAACTTTTCCTTTCCGTAATTCTTTTCTAATTACTTTTATTCCTATTAGTTGTTCCCGTGCAATTGTCGTCGTTCAACTTAGAACAAACGTATTTCGAGAGATTTCTACTAATTTTCGTGGTTTTCATTAGCTGTCTTTCCCTCTACGGTCTCTGTGTGTCTACTTCAATCTTCTGTTTCTAGATACTTCTGAGAATCGAGAGGCCCTCGAAGAGGAGGAATATTCTCTTATCACAGATGACCAAATCACATTTTAATTTTTAATTTGATTGACAATGAAAATAAATGAAAAATTGCATCGTTAGAAATGTGACGGATATAGTCAACTAATTGTTAGTTGGTAGTTCATGTTAAAAGAATATAACTTACATTTATCATTTTCTAATGCGCCTTAAAACTGTATCTAAGTTCAGGCATTAAATAATTATTTAAATTTGTGATTAATTATTGTTGTGAATTTATTTTGGATACTTTAAATGAGGGAAGTACCATTTGCAAGTTTATGATTATTTACTTTAAATAAGTAAAAAACAATCGAAATCATGTATGTTGAAGTTTATGTAATTATATATCTTTTTATTTGTTCCTACATTTTAATATATATGTTAAATTTTATATTAATACAAGTTATAAATTATATTAAGAACTTCTATCCTTTAATAACTTTTAAATAATTAGTTTCGGAAATTTGGTTTCTTTCCGTACAATTATACTAGCTATCTTTTTTTTTATTTAAAAGCTTTCCCTTGTGGATCTCCGTGCAGAAATTTGCGCGTGAAGTTGACAAAATTTCATAGAAAAACATTAGTAGCAAAATAATACTCAATGGTAGGATTTCTACCAATTCATTTCATTACACATGGTTTGATTTGAATAAACAAAAAAATTGGATTTAGAAGAGTAAAACACTTGTCTCTAATCAATTTGAGTAAATGTGGAAATACTGAAGATGGATTGATGTGTTTGAGGAGGATACTGCAACTTATCGAGACTTTTTTGTTTGTGTTTTTCACTTTAAACAGAAAAAAAAGCCTTATTTAAAAAAAAAAATCTCGGAAAAGAACTTTATTTATCAAGATATTTATTTCTTATCATCTTTAATTTGATTGGTTGGGATGGATAAGGTTAAATAAATGAAATACCAGAAGTTTGCGAACCATTGGCTGTGAGTCTTGGCTATGAATCTTATATAACGATACTTGGAGATAGGACGCTGAAATTTTAATTTTCAGAAATTCAGAAAGATTCTTTGGTTAAAAAAAATACAATCAACTATTTCTGAATACGTTCAGTGATCTGTAGTGGGGAACAGAGAAAGCAGCAGCGGAATCACTTTCGTCTATTTTTTTTTAAAGGGGGGGGGGGGGGGAAGAAAGATCAAAATTTCGTACTTGTAATTAGTTGGAGTGTAATTGAAGGGTCATACAAAATTTTGAAGAAATCCAATCAATTGAGACATTTCAGAATCATTTTTGAGAGATGGGGGGAACGGACCAAATATGTTTATGTTTTAATTTGGACCATAAATAAGTTATATAATAAACTTTATGAAAATCTGTCCAGCCGTTTTAACGTATTTCGCGTACAAAGAGAAAGTGGACAAACCATGGCGAGACGTATTGAAATGGAACAGTGACACTTCCTCAATTATATATTCATTGCTAAGATGCGGATGTTGCCGGAATAATATTTCTTTTAGGTTGATTCCAAACATTGTTTCAATATTGCTTAGAAGCAAACCGAAAACAAACAAAAAAAATCGGAAATCCAAAGTATTTGGCGACTTATCGATAAAATATTTACACAATTCAAATACCTCGAAGTTTTTTTAAGATCTATGAATTTTGAATAAAGTTGATAAATATCTTCGACGAACTCTTTTACTGTTCCATGTTTCTTCGTTCATTTGTCTGTTTGAAGGCGTATTACGTTAAAACGATTGGACGGATTTCAGTAAAAATGTGAGATGAGCTTATTAATAGTTCAACTTCAAATAGGAGCACGGGTTTATCTCCGTTGCCTCTTCTCCCGCCCCTCAAAAATGGATCCCACAGAGCCAACTATATGATGTTATAACTGTCCATGAGTCCCCATGGATAGTTAAGCATACATCTAGTAACAATAATAACGTAAAATAAATATATAAAGAATAAAATTAAAAGGTCATCATACTAAGACTGCTGTTTTAAAAATATATTAAGAATCTAAAACTTATACAAACGTTTTTGGAACAGCCAGTGACCCTTTCTCAACTTGACACTTGAGAAAGGGCCGCTAGCCGGCCCGAAAACGTTCGTGTAATTTTTAGATTGTTAATATATTTCTTAAAACAGTAATCTTTGTGTAATGGAATTTTAATTTTATTCTTATAATTATGTTCCGCAAGCTAATGTTCTTTATTATTATAAATATATAGAGCTTAAGTAATTTATTTATTTTTACTGTGTACCTTACAATTGTCTTAACGGCCTTCATTTGTGATTATTAGTATTATTTCGAAAGGAATAATATTAATAATGTTATAACTATTAGAGTTAGCGACCCTGCTAATGTAAATCCCGAAGTCTTAAAACCACAATTGAAAGATGTTGTTTTAAGAGCAGTTAAGTAAGTAGATAGTTCACTAACTGAAAATGATTATACAGTAAAACCTCGTTAAGTCGTCACTCAAGGGACCAAACATTTTTGACGACTTAAACGGAGTGACGACTTAGGCGGAGTGGGAATTTTTGAAAAAAAACAAAACAAAAAAAACACTGAAATACAGTATTTTCATTAATTGCTGTAGGATTCGGTGAGAAAAACAAGATTTTCAGAAATCAATACATGCAAATGAATGAGTGGAAAATAAATAATAATAAAAAAAAAACACTTTTTATAGTTACCACATTTTAATCGTTTTAAAAGAAAGGCAATGTCTGTCTTTGAAACGTTTCAGCCAACCATTGCTGCCGCCGAAATCTTCAATGTTCAACTCCTTAGCAATTTCCATGGCTTTTTCTTTAAAAATCACGACAGAAATCGGCACATTTTCCGATCTGGCATGTTTTAGCCATCGAACTAAAACCTCCTCGATCTCATCAAACTTCGATTTCCTCATCTCTTTCTTCTGTCTTTGGAGTCAGCTTCTTCATTACTTGTTTCGATGAAAGAATATTGTTAATGTAGTCCTGGGAATGTAGTGTTCTTTGGCAAAAGCTGTTTTCGAAACATTTGATTTTTCAAAAAGGGCAATTAAGTCTTTTTTTTCTTTAAAAGATAACGAGGTAAGTTTTCGTTTCCCTTGCATGTTAAAAACGTAATCGAACCACAAAATTGCAAGAGAAAAAAATAGCCCTTATAGCGGGGCTTACTCGCTATGAAATGAAGTCACACTCAGGAGCGGTCAAGAAAATCGTCTACACTCGACAGAGTTGCACCGAGAAGTGTGCTTTGAATAATTAGCAGCGAGATTCCAAGAACCCAAATCCTCCGAAGGGGTAGGAAAGGAATGAAGTGACAGGCATGGTCGAAAATTCCCCGTAAAGGCTTGGCTTTCTTAAAGTGAAGGGGCGGGGCTGAAAAGACAACACGATGGCATGCAAAAATGGAGAAGAAAGATGTTTGGCCATTTTGAGGGTGACGAGTTATCCGGAGTAGAATTAAATTTGGTGACGGGTAAAGGAGGGTTATTTTACATTATTGTGTATGAGACCTTGTCGGGACCAAAGGAAAACAACGACTTAAATGGAGTGACGACTTTTCCGGGTGACGACTTAACGAGGTTTTACTGTAATTATTTTATTGAAAGTGTGGGCGAAGACTGACCAATAGATATTACAGGTCAAAAAACTGTAATATGCAAATTAAAATGTTATGCAAATTAAAGATCATTCTACTGGAGGCTTAGTTGGAGGTTATTACGGAATTCAATATACCCAAAATAACAATAAAAAATAAAATAAAATAACAATAAAAACGTACACAATTACGGCAAAACAAAACTTGCTAAATTATATCAACAATACTATTCACAAAAACAAAGAGATATAATAAACTTTTCTCAGATTTGCTAAAAAATTAGTGATATATTACAATACAAATATGTCTGTAAAGACAAGCAATTAAATTCTTTCTAACTTCAAATGATCTGTATACTTTAAAAAGACTCAAAAAATATTCTGTAAACATTAATAAGAAAGTGTTAATACTAATAATTTTAATTGTATCACATTTTAGATGGAAGAATTTTACTCGGTTTGCCTGAGTACATTTTGTTTCTATTTTTGCTGTCATCTACACATTGTTAACGTATTTTGTACACGTGGATCAATCCATTGCCAACGAATCCATTGTTGTAGGCGATTGGTTTTGTTTTTTCTGAGTAGTTGCCAACTAGTGGGCGAAGAGGAGCTTCATTACTAAATATAAATCTAATGCCATTGAGGTAACATCATATATAGTCATCAGATGTAGTCTAACCAGATCTAACGCTGTCGTTGGCGTAACAACTTTCGAAAATAATTTGGAATGATCCAACGAAATGGGTGTCAATTTTTGATTCTTCTTTACAATCAATTAATAAATTAAATTTCAAAACATCTATAAACTGACCTGAAAAATCCTATATTCTCAGTTTCTCAACTAAGAATGTAAGACATTTTATATCAATAATCGGAAATCATCATAAACGTTTTATATGTTTTTTTTTTTATCATATTTTTATTTGCTTTAAAATGGTGATTACCACTTTGTAAGATCAGACATTTGTATCAAAAGATATTGATTTTAAATTTTAAGCTTTTTTATATAATTTGCATTTACTAGTTGTGAGAATGGCATTACTTGGAGATTTAAACATTGTTAGCTTTTGGTCCCTATGTGTCCCATTCCAAATAAAATCAATAGGAGACCATATTTTTTAACACTTAATTATCAATACAATATTAGCTTTGTAAGATAAACACTTTTTGAATAACCCAAATATTGCTCTTTAAGTACATATTTTTCTTTTTTACTTTACAGATGCTTCACTATCAATAGATATCTCACTTGTAACAATCTAACTACAATTTCAGCTTTCTAAGGCATATAATTTAAATTATCTTGATCCATCCTTGCACGATTTATCTAATTTCAATTGAAAACTTCATTTTCCAAACAGTTTTTAATATTCCCTTTTTTTTTTATTCCTCCGACTTATATTCAGTTTGAAGGGGGGGGGGTTTACAACCATTAGATCTAATCTCTAAGATGTTGTGTTTCTTATCTAACAAAGGGATATAAAAAATAAAATGTAAGAAGAAGTGAGAAACAAAACAAATAACAGGTCTACAAATTTCTATTTGCTGTACAATTATATCTAAATCTAAAAGAATATCCTAGTAGTTTCTTAAAAGTGAATTAGTTTTCTGAACTTATCGTTAACTGTTTAGTACTCGAAGGGTAATTTTCTTTTTAGTCTACTTTCTTAAGGAAAGCCAGATTTAATATCAGTGTACGTTTCTTCCCATCTCTTAAACCTTTGCACTTTTGGTAAATGAAATTTCTTGAAATTTTGTTTATGTAATTTTGAGCGAAGCGACGATCTCACTGTTGCATTTCAACATATTCCCCTATGGGTTCCTGTAAAGAAATTTGCGCGTGAAAAGCCTCCATAGAAAAAACCTTCGAAACGAAACAGTGAATTTGTGTCTAACAATGAATATTCATCTTCTTGGATTGATTTGTAAAATCAACTGAATTTCAACAATTTATGTAAGTATTTTGGGATTCATTTAATTTGCTGAAGCCAGAAACTTAAAGATCCTGTCTGTACTCTGTCTTGTACAAGGCTTTGACAAATATACAAGGCTTTTCCCATGAATTGTTCACGAATTAAAAGAAAGAACGAAAAATAATAAAAAGTTATTTTAAATTTTTCTTTCAGGGACTGTTTATTTCGGTTAATTCCATTCGGACAAATAAATCCCAATAACATTGTCTTTATCAAAAATAAATCCTTTACTGATTTTGCTTCAAATTACAACCACGGCAATAAGATATTAGAAAGCCAAAAACTAACTTTATAAAAAACCTAAAACTTAAAAATGGATAGGCCTATTATTTAAGTTCGAACACAACACACTGATTTTTTTTTATATAAACTTTAGGCACATGAAGAATTAAGAACTAAAAACCACCAGCAATTAATAAATCCACTCTTACCTCCTCATCTCGAAAGAATAAATAAATACGAAATCCTTAAAGATGAATTTTCGGAATTTATTCGTAATTCCTTTGACAAGCCTAACGACTTAAAACTTTGGGTAACAAAGGATAAGCATGACACACAAAAAAACAAAGTAAAAGAATAGATACATCACATAGTAATAACAATGAGCGTAATAATCATTACTAAGACAATATATCAAAAGAAATATAATTGTTGGAACAATCAAAATTTGACAATTTCTCAATTAATGATGCAAATCTAGTATCTAATTCTACCCCATCATTACGGTTAATGTTTCTTATTATGGAATAACCACCAGCAATGTTTATTTTATTATTATAATTTCATTTTAATTTAAAAGAAATTATAATTTCGGTCTAACTTTTCTGAAACTTTACTGCACTTAAAAATCACAAAATAAAAAGAGATAAAAAAATGTGTTTTTGGTTGGATAAGAATCTAAAAATCAAAATCCATCAAAATAAATTTCCATTAAATCCTAAAAATGACGATTGTTTTAGAAAACTGAATTTGTACATGGTCTCCTTATTGATTTTGATACAATTGGACCCATAGTTGAGGATCTTAGAACCTAAAACCATCATAACTAGAACTTAATTTATTAAAGATAGAATTTCTCTACAACTTTTGCAAAGGATAACAAATATCTTTTTGAATTGCTCTTTTCTTATTATTAACTACTTCACTTTATTATTGACCTACATTTATTTAAACAATGTAGAAAAACTAGTAGGCTAACTATACTTCATCCTATTATAAACTAACCCTCAATTATGTTCATGATATTCACAAAATCGCGTGAAATGTAAAACGATGTTTTGTCCTAAGACTCTGTTTCCGATTCGATTCTGTTGTGTTTTTTGATAATTTTCCACTTCTCCTTTTCTATTTGTTCTTCTTCACAGGTAAGTGGTAGTTTCCGTTGGACTGGCGATCGATTAAGAGATGCTTTTACTGCTTCCGCAAAAGAAGAAGAAGGAGGAAGAAAGAAAGAGAGAGATAAAAAGAGAGTCTTCCTTCATTGGCCAAACAACATCGATTTGCCAAGTTAACAAAGGCAATGGGTTTTGATGGAGGCTATCAGTGTTTTGCATTGATTTCAGTCGATGTTAATAAGAGACAAATCAACACTTACGTAAAAGACAAACAGTCGACGTTGCTCCAGTGAAGAAGAAATCCCATGAATGACAATAGAAGGAAGAAAGATGAAAATCCGCCTGTTTCCAAATTGTTCACTTAGTTGGCGTGCGAGCATTCGAATACCAGGACACTGTAAACATATCTTAAATGGTGGTATTAGACCATAGGTTCCACATTTATTGGATACCATTACCATAATTACTGAGATTACTTTTGATTAGAATAAATCTACAAGTGAACTGGAATTAATGATATTCAGTCTTCTGTAAAGATGGAACAACTTAATTCTTTTACCTTTGCTAACTTCTCCCATGAGGCTTCATGAGTTTCCGGAATGTCTCTTCATGTTTAACTTGATTCTCACAGGAGGCGTGAGAAACAATAAAAGAAACAATAGAAAAAGCAATACGCGGACAAAAAAAGGGCAAGTTTGTCAGAATCTTCAAAAACCGGCAAATAGTTAATTTAGGACAATTAGTAATTAGTAATTTTCTGAGTTTTTACTAAAATATGTGAAATATGGTATAATAGTAAAGATATAACTAACGTCTTTATATAATTGTCATTATATAATTTCTTAAAATAAATAAATGCTTTCCAATCATTGTTTTAAGATTTATTTGAATATTTTTTCTTATATTTTTTTCTTCTCCCGGCCTGCGAAGCCGTTACAAGAAATAAATGTTTAAAGAAACAAATTATTTGAGCAAAACAGATTTAAAAAATGGTTCAAAAAGTCAGGGGATGAAAGATGGGGGTGGGAGAGAAAAAAAGCATTTATTTACGACTGTAGCTACACCAGGTGGTATCCGGGAAATTAGGAAAAGCTTTCAATACTCTACGTGCTTTTGTGCCCACAGCACAGCAAGGATTTCAGAATATTTTTGAGTAAATCCAACACATAGTTTAGTCTTTTGAAGAAATGGCGAAACATAGACAACAAGTTCTGTTTGATCTCTGGAGTTATTTCGCCATTTTTTTTTTTATTTTTATTATTTTTTTTTTTCCAAAATAATTTCTACTGAACGATCACAGATTTTGGAAACTTATTTTAGCTGCGATTCTCAATTAACAGCATCAAATCAGAAGCTGATTTAACTCTCGAAACTCTAGAAATACGAATGTTTCTTTTATATCTAATTAAAGTTCTTGCTTTTTAGATGCACCGTAAACTGACAGGGATGAAATCGCTTGAATCTGTGTGGAAAATCTGCCCCGGAACAGGATAGAAATCAACGTAAGAAAACACATTGGGAGTGAAACAATCAAATACTGATGAACAGATAAAAGTTTGTTATTCTTCTGAATTTCATGAAAGTTATTAAATTGTAAGGATTTAATTGTAATAGCAAAACAGCAAAAATCTTATATTTTTTTTAATTTACAAATAAGATTAATACCTTTTCATTTGTATTCTTTTGAAGATTTAAAAAAAAAATAATTAAAAAACGCGATTTGTACTTAGAATGAGATGTTGTTCATTGCATGTAATTTTAGCAGTTGTTATTACAAGGTGCACTTACTTTAAGTTAGCTACCCTCTTTTTATTAATGGTCGACGTTTTATAGTGTAGTCTACAGACAGTGAATCTCCTTGAGCCAAAATTAGCAGATGGCCAACTTTTGTTAGTATTTCACGTGTTAGCATTTTGTTCGCAATATTTAATATCTTAATGTAGATGTCTAAGAAAAATGAGCTTATGAAATCACTATGTCTGTGTGCGACCCTAATACCTTTTAAATAGTGAATGGAATCTCCTTTAAACTTGCCTACAAATATTTTTAGACAAGAGATAATCTTTTGTATTTGAAAAGTTTTCCATGTGGATCCGGAGAAATCTGAGGAAAAAAAAATGTCAAAATTTCATTAAAAAAGTGAATGAAATTTTGACATTTCATTCACTTATACAGTGAATTTCTGTGGATGTCTAACAATCCGCTCAGTAATTTCTGTTATTTGCGCGTGATTTGATATGTTTCAAAAGGATTTAAATACTTTAAGTATTTACGGTAAATATTTAAGTATTTAATTAATTTTATAAATTGAAAATTTAACTTTACAATTTGCTTTTGTGGCTGTTAATACATTTACACGAATGCTTCTATTAATGAACTTATTAAATAAGAGACATAAAATGACATTTTTTAACTTAGATATGAAAAGTAGATTAGCCAAAGTGAGCGATTAATAAAAATATCTCTGTTTAAGGTTTTTTTTTGGTTGGAGAATGAGAGAATGAGCCCTTATTGGGTAAGTCATCTTGATACCACTTAAATCACCTGCATCGAACGCCAAATAAAAAATAAACAAACAAACAAAAAAAAAACTTAGTTTCATAACTAGTAATGAAGATGGATATCTGAATAAATATATAAATATATATATATCTATATACTGTCCGGCCACTTTATTAGGTACACCCCTGCTGTGCGCATAGATGTCTGCACCCGTCGTGTCTCACAACTCCTCTTCAAGCCGGTGGGGACAGTGTCATGGTGTGGGGGATGTTTTCCTGGCACACGTTGGGTCCATTGATACCTCTGGAGGCACGTCGGGATGCTAGAGCGTATCTAGACATCGTAGCTGACCAAGTGCAACCGTACATGTTAACAGTTTATCCTCATTAAGATTGCTACTTCCAGCAGGATAATGCTCAGTCCCCGGATCTCAGCCCGATTGAAAATTTGTGGGATGAGCTGGAGCGGGCTATTCGCTCCAGGCCTACATCAAATCTTCAGGAACTGCGTGACACACTCATGTCTGGATGGTACACAATATCTCAACAACGTTTTTAGCATCTTGTGGAATCCATGCCTCGACAAATTCAAGTTGTTTTGAGAGCTAAAGGAGGCCCTCAAACGTAGGTGTACCTAATAAAGTGACCGGACAGTGTATATATTATATAAATAGTAATGAAACTATTTACTATATTGTGAATTAAGATGTCAGATGAGAGCAAACTTAAAAATCCACACCTCGTGAATTGTAGATGTTGTTAAAATAAGAATGTCTTTACAGAAATGGATTAATATTTTGTGTTACTATAATACGCATTCTTTATTCTTCCCCTATTGAAAATTTTGAAGTGTTCTTATTCAAATAAATTTAAATGCTCAGAATGTAAATATTTTTATTCAGATATTAATCAATTTTAAATGGAGATAAGCTTCCAGTTGCTTTAAAATCGAAATAGGTTTTAGTAAAAAATTTCTCGTAGATGGAATGATTAGTAAGTGCTTGTTTAACACAGTTCAGTATAGGTAGAAAGATAATAAAGAAGATACAGCTAAAACACTACGATTAACGAATTAATAAAATGTATTTTTAACGTATTTTTTAATATAAGTTACTGTTCTTTTTTATGTGTTTTTTTTTTTTTTTATGTTAGCTAAGAGTTATCTAAAAGCTGGCATCCATAAAAAACTTTCTGCTCACACGGCAGCTACGAGATAACTCGTGTTAAAAGTTAAAGTGTCCCTCTACAGGCCTGGACGCGCGGGAGGTCAGGCTCCCAGCGTTTCGTGACCAACGGGACGAAGTTGAGGTCAGGTGGTCAGTCCGACGCCCGCCCGCCTTTAACTCCCGCGAAAGAAACCCGATACCCATTCTACAGAGGGCTGGGTAGACCCTAGGACCCGTTTGGAGGAGAAAGGAGCGTGGAAAAATCCCCGCCCTCCGCCGAAGCCGGGAATCGAACCCGTTTCCTCCAATCCGCAGTCAAGCGCCCTAACCACTCGGCTACCTGACCACTCGGCCCACAGATAGCTCGTGTAATTTTTGTTAAATTATTAATTTATTAAAAAAACATATTGAAAAAATAATAAATTAGGATATTAAAATAATGTGGCTGAATCAAAATGGCCTTGGGGGACCAGTTTTTCCGATGCCCGTCATGGCAAAAATATTAATTGCATCCTTTCCTACCCTAAGTGGGTTAATGAAATAAAATTTTGGCACCTTAAGACTCTTCAGTGCATTTCTGCTGTTTTATAATCATCTCTAATCCTTCTTACAAGAATCGTACATAATGTTATTCAATCTTGTTTCTGGTTAAACCATTCAAAACAACTCTAAAACAATAACAAGTTTCTCGATGATTTTATTAATAAAACATTATCTTTTAGAATCATTAAAGTTTTCGAAATTAATTCAATATAAACGTTAATTGTAATTATTTGTTATTTATATTTTATTTGTAATATTTTTTTATAACTTTGCATATCTTCCAACATAAATTAAAATTTTTGTAAAGAACTTCAAAATTTGAAAAGCACTAGGCCTACTCGTCGAACATCAATTCTTTAATTTGAATTTTGAAGAAAAAGGTTCCAAGTTTAATAGTTTTTAATATATTCCGAAATTCCTATTCATACTTTCACTTTCTCGGAAGGGGCCGATTCGCTTTTGATCGATCTGAATACATTTCTCCAATGAAAAGATGCTATCTTCTCCTTAAATATTCAAGAAGATTCGTTTATTGCTTCAGAAGTTATTGGCTGGGGAAGCACGTGCAGACACGGCTTTTAGCAGAATGGAGACTTGGGTCCGTTGCTGCATCAATTTAAACTCTTAACGTAAATTTGCCGAAAAGTGTTACTGCATCTCGCCCACCTGGGTTTAGTTTCCTTAGACTGCAATTTAAAATGTTAAAAAAAAAAAAAAAACCTTCCAAACAACTATTGAATGTGGGCGGAGGCGAATTATTGATGCTGTACTTTCTAATACTGATCGGTTAATGTGTTGCTTCTCAATAGTCCAATGGCCGGTCCCTTGCCCTGCACTTAGGACCGCGCGTGGACCCCACAAAAGATGTCGGCTCGCGTCTAACTCGTGCCCAGTGAAAGAGAGGCACAAAGCAGTGGTCACTGCAGCAAACAGGATCCCACTGCAAGAGACCAAAGGGTTACAGAGCAACAGGCACTCATTGCAGTCACGTCGTCAGTCCTAATGGACTCGGCCTCTACAATACAACGCAGCAGCCAATAACACATACAAAAAAAAATACAGATCTCGTTCACGTCTGGATCTCAGAGAAGGCTGGTGGTCATATAGAAGGCTTTTTACTTATTTTTATTTTTTTTTTCTCTTATCACTGGAATTGACTTTGATTCCAAATAGAAATTAGAAAGAGAGGGATGAAGAAAAGTATTGAAGGGTAACTTCCATTTCATGGAGGAAAAAAAATAAAGAAAGGATGAAAAGACTGAAGATATTTCTATCCCATCCCCAGGTTTTAGAAGGAGTCGCTGGATTTTAAGTCATGAATACGTGAAACATCTCAAGTTGATGACATTCAGTATTTGAGATCTCGACAAAGATTTGTCGTCTAAATTATAGCTGATTTAAAAACCGGAGAATTATTTAGAATACTATGACTGAAGAAAAAAGAGAAAAACTTGCATTTTAGCTATTTTGTTATTGAATTATAATATATTTTCTGAGTTTGTAATTGATACATTTTTTTTTTAAATTGAAAATATGAAGTAATCTCACCGAAAAGATTGTTATAGCTAATTTTCGTTGCAACTAGTTTAAATTAAAATAGCAGTTTTAGATTTGATAAGATCTCAAAAAACTTCTGTTACTGAAAAAAACATCTTTATCTTCTTCAATATTTCGTCTTTTTTAACAAATGACTTCTTCAGGATCAGTTGAGTGAAAAGACATCTTCCTCCTCACAAACGTTAAGAAAACAACATTTAAAAAACAATCTTTTTGATTTAATTGTAAATAAATTAGAAAAGAATGGAGAAGATTTATATTGATGAGATCTCGATTATTTTGACACTACAATGACAGTCTACGGCACAGTCATTATAGCCGATCTATTTATTTTTTATGTTAAAAGAATTTGAATGATTAATAATATTTCCATTTTATGTATTTGTTTGTCCTAAAATGATTCTTTTGTCGGTTAATCCTTCTGGGATAAAGCAGCCACCTTAAATACAACTGATGTTTTTCTGTTTTTTGTATATGGGCTGATTTTTCTAAATTACCATTGAATATAACAGTATGTTTTTCAACACTTAAACATATATCTTAATGTTAAAAATATATTTCAAATAAGGTCAGAGTATAATTCAGAGTATTGTTTGGATCAGCTGTAACTTAACTGTATAACGGTGGTTGTGAAGTTATTTCATATTTAGTGTATTGCTATAATGAAAAGAAAATAACATGCTATGCAGGCCCATGGGGTCGCGGGAGGTAAAGGCTCTAACGGGACTAAGTTGAGGTCGGGTGGTGAACCCCAGGGAAAGAAACCAGGTACTCATTCTACAAAGGGCTGTGTAAACCCTAGCACTCGTTTGGAGGAGATTGGTACGGGGAAAAAATCCCCACCCTTCGTTGAAGCCGGAATCGAACCCCCAGCCAAGCGACTTTACCCACTCGGTTATCAGATGTATAAAAGAGCAATATAAAAACAATTTGAGACAAAACGGAGAGATTCTGAAATAATTTCTATCCTACTTACTGCAAACACGATATACTGTAACCCTTTTAGCCATAAATATTAATGTTAAGTTTCAAGTTCTGTTTGTTAAGTTTCAAATGTATTGGGGAGAAAAAAAAAATGTTCCTAAAAATAACAAAAAAAACAAGTGAATTTAATTTTGTGCTGAAGCGTAAATGTAAAGGCGACCTATAACAATAACAAAATTACAAAATTTTAAAATAATAATAAAAAAAAGTACATTAACGTAAGGAAAAATAAAATAAAAAAAACTTTAGGAAAATAAGAAGAAAAAACTCACGCGGACGTTGAGAAAAAAGATTAAAAGAAAAAAAAAACAAAAAAAAACACAGTAGATATTTGGATTCGAACAGACAAACTCCAATATATGAGTCCGAGACATTATCCAACAAGTTATAGCTGATGACTAAAATGAGATGGCTTCATTTCTAACATTTAAGTTAATAGCGGAAATCCAATGCAAACAATGCCAAATATCTCGAACATTGGGGGGGAATTGGGGCATTGATCCCTAAAAATATACTCTATTCCTACAGTGTTGGACCTCTGAACACGATAGTGAAGTCCATTTGCCGACCGACCTTCCATTCTGGAGTTGTTTGGGGGTGGGAGGCAGATACAGACGGACGGACAGGACAAAAGCAATAGCTACCATATTTGGTCGCTATTACAATAGGTCTCAAAATGGTCGCTAATAATTATTACGAATACCATGCATCCCCTAAAAATAAAACTTTTTTTTTTAATTTACTAAGGGTGGTGTGCAACAAGGTTCTGCTAAAACGGTTGTCAGTTGATGAGCCCCTACTCGCGTTCGAAGCTTAGAGCTCTTCAAAGAAAAATTATTTGGCACCAAGCACAATTAGACGATACTGATGAGTTGTTCATTATGTTGTAGCTGCGATTAGTTAATAATATTTAACTTCATTTCTCGATTACTTTTCGCATGGGCAAGTATTTTTGAAAATGGCAGCTTCCATGGAGAAGTAAAAAACAACCAAAAAAAAAAAACCCAACAACATGTTTGCCGAGTTTTTTCATTGATGACAAGAATTTTGAAATTAATTAGCCTATGTAACATTATTTTCGGAACTTTTAGTACAGTAAATACATCTAATTCATCGTCAAACTCGGCATTGATGTCAGCCATCTTGTAAAATTTGAAAAACGCGGGGGCTGATGGGAGTTTTCTAATTGAGGAATGATTTAACAGAAGAAAATTATGCAGCTAAATTTTCTAACGATTCAGCAACATTTTAGCGTTCGATGACATTGGTATACAGAAAATGGAATAAGGGAAGATAAGAACACCGACAATGTAAACGCAAGCTTTATGCACACCGCCCTAAATATAATAATGTCACTATTATCATTCAAGTAACGCTAATATAAATAATTACACATTATTTACATATATACCTTTTTTTTCAGAATAAGATACTTCATTACTTCTAGAATATTTCTAAGTAATATGTTATGTAGACATCCAGTCCACATACTCCTTTTAATATCTTCTAAAAATACAATATTTCTTTTCCTTAAACAGGTAACTTCATCAGAACAGGAAAAAACTTTTCCTTGTCCTCTTAGAATTCGTTAAAAACTATACAGTAAGAGTTTTTTTAAGAAATTCTAAGAGGAGAAGGAAAAGTTTTTTCTTGTCCTCAGAACCTGATGAAGTTTCCTGTTTAAGGAAAAGAAATATTGTATTTTTAGAAGATATTAAAAGGAGTATGTCGACTGGATGTCTATATAACATACATACCTGTTTATTTCATTTGAAATTTTCATTTAAGTTTCTACCCCAAATCTTAAACCATTGTTACCCACTGTTATGGAAGCTTTCAGAAATTATTATCTACAGTATCTCCTTAAGCCATCTTACTTTGCCTGCCACTGTCTGTTTGTTTGTTTTTTTTCTTCTTTTGTTTGTATTTTTGATGTCATAAACATACAACTGTAGACCATTTAATGGCTAACAATGGCATTTTACCAGAATACTGTAACAATGATTAATATTTAACAATCTTCATCTATTGTAAAAAGTTTAGTATTTAATAGAGGGAATAGTTCCTCAGGGATCAGTAAAGATTATGCTGTTCTCTTAAAAATAATTAAAAAAAAAATATTCCCCTTATTTCGTAGTTTTCATTAGCAGAATTTCGAAACCACTATAGAATCATCAATTTCTTTCCTTACTTTTCTAACATACAAAATAGTATGTTCTAACATAGAAACTTTAAATTAAATATAATATACATTCTTTTATTGAAAAGAAATTTTTTATCTATTTTGATAAAATGTTTCTGAACCATGTGCAATCATGGGAACACAAATAGGCCTAATAACCGTATTCTAGTTTAAGCTTCCGTTCCTTGAGACTCAAAAAAACCAGTTTAGATGTGTATTTTTTCAAATTTCAGAATACTGTCCGGCTATTTTGTTTAGTAATATCAGTTAATTTTATTCTTACATTCTTTACGTTCTAAATTTTCTAAATTGCAAATGATTGATTGAAATCTTTGCATTGCTAAACTCGAATAGGGAGCATTTGAGTTTGGCCATCCGATATATATATTGGGTGGATCTTCTTAAAACTTGAAAGCGTTGCATAGTTGATGGACAGATCTAATTTTACAATCAGATATTTGAAAACTTTTCCTTGTGGTTCCTTAGAAATTATGGCGTGAATGTGACAAAAACTTTTATGTAAAAAAGTATTGCAACCCTAGATTTTTTATTGCTGTCTTAACAATTAACCCTTTTAATAATCCATTAATTTGCGCAAACTTTGATTTGATTGAAATTAATTGGATTCAGAAACTAATGCGGATTTAAATTAAAATATTTTCAGAAAATGGAAATAGCTGTGTTGCTGGTGATGTAAATGGAGGATATTGTAATTGAAAAATAAACGGAGAGACTATTGGGTTATTTTACGATTTTATTAAATGGAGACTCATTTACGTACATTTCCATCATATGTTTTTTTTTTTTTACAGTTTCATACTTCCCTTTTACATCTGAATTAGTGAACAACGTATGTTCTAGTTAACACTGTACAAGAAGTCAGATTCAAACATACAAATTATAAAAATATTATCTTATTCATTGTTACTCATAACAATCGAATAACGTAGAAAGATTCAAGAACTAAAAATTTTCACGATTTGAATGCAAAGAAAAACGGAAAACAGCAACTTTTAAGGAGAAATAAGATTCATATTCTTTTGGGGAATAATGTAATAAGTATTAATGTAGTTCATTCATTTTCTGAATGTTGCTTGAATGACCCCAGGCGCGAATGTTATTTTTGTATGATTTGCATATTTGAATCTATCTTCCCTCACTTACTAAGATTCTACGTCATTAGCGAGAGCTACACATAATTCATTAGATATAAATCGGAAATGAGAAATGTAAATAAAAACATCTTATGCCATTTAGTCAGTATAAAAAAAGCGATAATCCTTCGTTGAATGATATAATGACCCAAAAAACCTTCTGTTTTGGGAAGAAATATTCTCGAATCTTGACAGCAATGCTAAAGAATTTTTTTTTTTTTTTTTTTTTTTT
>JAFIDM010009631.1:267025699-267046214 GCA_023159025.1 Thereuonema tuberculata | reverse complement strand
ATCTTTCACTTTCCATAGAAATACATGGGATTTCTCTCAGTTCTGTAAGAGCGTTATCAATGTGGTGTTTTCAATGGTCATGTAAACCACATCTTTCACTTTCAATAGAAATACATGGGATTTCTCTCACTTCTGTAAGAGCGTTAGCAATGCGGTGTTTTCAATGGTCGTGTAGATCACATCTTTCCCTTTCAATAGAAATACATGGGATTTCTCTCAGTTCTGTAAGAGCATTATCAATGCAGTGTTTTCAATGGTCATGTAAACCATATCTTTCACTTTCCATAGAAATACATGGGATTTCTCTCAGTTCTGTAAGAGCATTATCAATGCAGTGTTTTCAATGGTCATGTAGACCATATCTTTCACTTTCCATAGAAATATATGGGATTTCATACGGTTCTGTAAGAGCGTTAGCAATGATGCATTTTCAACGCTCGTGTAGACCAGCCCTTAGCAATATAAATCAGACAGACTTGATACAGAAGCTGTAAGCTGTTCTCTAGCCCTACAGCCTGATTATGTAAATAAATAAATAAATAAATAAATAAAGTCAGGGGAAATACAAAGATTTAGAAGAATCTGAACTTTCGGATAATCTCCTGTAATAGAAAGCATTTAAATAAGCCTAATTTGTGTTCATTTATTACAATATTTTTCGCTTTTTTTTTTCACGGCGACTTGTGTTTTAATGATCTCCTAATGGGCTCAATTTTTGAAAAACAAAAGGACATAATTTTTTTTTTATATCAACAGGACGTAACTTTTAGTAATGTTAAATCCATTAAAATTTTGTCGGGACCCCCCTAAAGACGACTGGGTTGTCAAAATGTCATGTAAACTCTTATCATGTAATATTTTATTGGCAATAAATTGAATTGAATTGAATTGAATTTCTGCTTTTAAGGATAAATAGGCCTTTAATTATTATGATTATAAAGTATCTTAATGTTTTAATGTACGTATTTTGGCAGATTTTTATCCCCTATTCATTATATAATGTAAAAATGAATATTAATCTTCCTTTTAATAACTCTAAAACTACGTTTAAATTTTCATATTCCTAAGGTGTAAAGTTTTTGAGTTATGTTGATCACAGACGAACGTAAGTGTGTATTTCGACTTGTTATTATCGACTTTAGACTTTTTATATATATATATATATAAAAGACTCGTTTTTTCTCTGTCTCCGATTTAAGTTGGTCTAAAATTGTAATGGTTTACCAAGAGCGTCAAACAACTCGGGGAAAAAAAATAGTAATTAATAATAATAACTGAAAAAAGAAAAATCCATCATCTAACGTTAAGTGAACTAGGTCAAAAAAAAAAAAAAAAAAAAACTTCTGCTTTAAAATCATAAAAAAAAATTAACCATCAAATGTTAATTATTATTTTTTGACCAGTGTTAGGAAGTTCTTGTATCCACTATTGCATTGGATTGTAAAGGAATGTGAACTCCCTGAGGCCAGAATTGGTTGTTGTTGCTCTTCTGTTCAATGACACAAATACGTACGACTGGGGCCAACAATAGGTCCACAACACTTTCACCACTTGTCCGTAGTTTCATGAAAAACTATTCCCCTGTTTAAATTTCATCTCAAAGACGATTTTAACAGTTCCACACAGAAACGAATGACGGAAAAAAAAAGGTTGGAGGTGGGTGGGTGGGGGGATGAACGTAGAAAGCGAAGGAAGAAGAAGAGGTCAAGCATGAAGAGCTTCTACAACAGACTGCGTGGATCCTTACCTAAGAAATTACAGAATTCTTCACTGCGTCTATAATTAACATTCTTTTATAAACGAAAAGAATCGAAACAAAGACTTTTCTTTTACCCTGTAGTCAACTCGTACGTTTCATAGAAAAAACATTATATTAAAAATTATAGACTAGTTCGGCAATTTATTATTTTTTTTATATAATCTTATCTAAAAAAAAAGTCTCAAAATTAGAAGCAGCGCAAATGTTAAAAGTTAACCACTCGATTACAACTTATTATTATTATTATAAGCGGAAATCAAGCTTCCAAAATAAGCTACGAGTTGATGAATTTATAAATTAATTAATTAACCAAATTTCACATTTAATTTTTCTAAATAATTTTCATATAGTAGATTGAAAATAAATGACAAAAGAAAACTTCTGAAATTTAATTATTATAAAAAAATGAGGGCATTTTATGATAAACGTTTAATTAAAAATATATTTAAGAAAAAAAAATCAACATAAAATTCCGGACAGTTTCGGCCAAATCCACTTCCGTATTATTATTATTATTATTATTATTTAATAGCAACGCAATTATTATTATTTATTTATTTTTATTTAATATGCTTCTTTATTTTTTCAAAAGAGGATGTAAATAAAATATTTTTTCAAGAAGGAAATATTTTTTCTTTTTAATTACTATATAGGGTAAACGCCAGTTAGCATTTGCATTATTGTAATTACCTGATGATAAAAGAAAAAGAAAACTCACAGGAAAAAAATAATTAAGCAATATTCTCACTTTAATACAATAAAACAAGACTTAAGTTAAAATATGCAGATCAGTCCATTCGTTTGATCAAGGTAATTCAGTATATATATATATATATATTCCCGGAAGCTGACATTTTAGAGGTAGGTTTGTTAAATGGAGACCCTATTGTTTTTGGCATATATCAACCAATAGATAGTGAACTAGAGTTAACAAAATACTGTTTGGAATACATTATCGTTAAAGCATTATAATTGAGAAATAATTCAAAAATTTTTGAAACCTAAATTGCAATGGTAGAGAAATGATACTAAATGTGTTCTGTCTGTTGATTTTCATATAAAATGGACCCATAAGGCAGGCACATAGCCAAGATTTTGTTAAGGGGGGGGGGGGGGTGGATAACATTAAATTTTTATAAATGACTTTGCTTTCTTTAAATGAAACTTTAAAAGTAAAATGGGTCTACGGCGAGAGTAGACTCTTTGAATTTACATATACACACTTGAATATAAACATTGTTGAATTACTAGGCACGTAATATTTGTTATTGCTTTAACTGGTTAGTTTGTTTTATGCTACAGACAAATTCTTTCTATTGAGCCTAGCGCAACGCAGGCCAAAGAATTGCCATTTGTTTTTATTGTGTAATTTTGGTTGTGTTTTGCTTTTGTGGGATCCTGCTTCCGGTAGCGAGGGTGGGATTCTTACATGTTCGCACACCCTGAGGCTGTCATCGGTGGAGTTTGTCTGGCTGATGAGTCCTAAAGAGGACGAAACGGCCGTTCCATTCTCTCCCCTGTGACAACTTGAGGTGCGAAATCTTTTTACTTCCTTTGTGCCTTCCGTAATTACCATTTTGTTGAATTAGATACATAATATTTGTTATTACTTAAACTTTCTTTTCTTTTTCTCTTCCCTGGCTACGTGCCTGCATAAGGCCTGAAACTAATGTAAGAGAAGTGTCCGATAAGCACCAATAAATAATCGCAAATAAAGACACCTTCTTATAGAGACACCTTCTTTGATAAACTTTTTTTACAGTGATCTTATAGTGCGACATTCGAAAGCTTGCACACCAACTATTTGCTGTTTTTCCGTAGAGTAAATGCTTTTTATTTAATAGAAATTTTCAAATAATTAGAATTGTAGAAATACGGAATATTATGAATTGCTCCTTTTACAATTAAATTCAATATTAATTTAACAATCTCTTTTAAAATAGAGAATTAATGAAAATAATTGTTTAAAGTTACTCTGGAAATGTTGGTTTTCTGTTAAGAAAGAATTATAGGGGTAGAATAATTATCGGAAGTCGATTTATTATGTATCGTTCAATTCAATGGCGGTGGGCGGAAGGGGTCTAAGAAACATATTTTCACTTCAGATTTAAAATTCATCCAATTCTTAGTTATAGGAAAATATCGCAGTCGGAATGTAAAAAAAAAAATTCAATAAATAAATATAGTTATCAGACACATTTCTGTTAAGGCATGTAAAAAAAGCGTTTTCTAACCAGAGTTATAATTTATTGCAAAATTAGCAGTGGTTTATTGAATAGTCTAAACCAGCTATTCCTAATCTATATCAAGAAAGTTCAAGGATTAAATTAATTTAAGGTACGTCAGTGTAATCTCTAAAAGTATAATTTATGTTTGCTTGTTTGTTTGTTGTTGTTGTTTTTTGAAGATTGGTTGAGAGGGTTCTTATCGTCAATCTCCGACATTTTTAATTTTTTTTCTTTTTTTTTCGGTGTCGGTTATTGAATTTCTTCCACATCTCCTCCTCTTATTTTTAATAAATAATAAAAAAAAAAATATTTAAAATAAATTAATGATTGTGCCGGTTATGGCATAGCCTTGTGGTCAAACCGACATCCTTCCATGAGGCAGATGTGTCGGGACCTGGGTTCGAATCCCGATACGGTATGGATGTTTGATTTCCTTTCCTCTCCTTCACATAATGGATTCCTGAAGATAGCTTGGAAAAAAACCACAACAGTATCCCAACACCACCCCAGGCACCCCCAGGTCAGTGGGGGTGATTATGAGCAGATTCCCCTAAGTTATTGGGGATGCCCTCGTCCAGCAGTATACTGAAAAAAAGAGGCCGTAAATAAATAAAAAATACAATTTAATGATCGTTTCTTCAAAACTTTTCGTGATTTTTATGTTTAAGGGTTTTTCGATAGATCTGCATCTTTGTATATGTATTGTAAAATATCTATATTATACGTGTGTGTGTATGTATTATATATATATATTCAGAGCAAATGCTAAAAAGGATTTTTTTTTTTAGAAACTGTAAAAATTGAAAAAATTATATTATATTTAACAGCATTTTAGTCCAACTTTCTTAATTTTAAATGAAAAACGACCCTTAAATTCTATTTGTAAATGTTACAGACGGTCCTCATTATATATTGAAATGTACACTTAGATGACAGAGAATCTTTGGAATTGCTGAAAAACAACAAACTATCAATATTTGAAAAACACATTCTTTGACACGTTTCTGTAAGACAGAAGAGGTCAAATGGATTAAGAGCCAGAATAGCAAAATTCAGTTTTTGATAATAATAATAATAATAATAATAATAATAATAATAATAATGAGACCTTAGAGGAGACATAGCCAGGCTCACACAATACTGTGCAGGAAACAAAACAAAGAAACTTATGTCCCAGGTTAGAAAGATATTCAAGTACATAAATACTCGCCCTTCACATTCAAATCATCATAACCAGGTTCAGGAACATCTCGACACACTAAAACAAAAACTCAGTGCACTTGCAAAAAGATTACAGAGATACAAACAGTGCACTCTGCGCAAACAACAGAACAACACTTTCCAATACAATGAGAAAAAATTCTACAGATCCCTTACATCTTCCTCTACTGCAACTAACACAAACACTCCCAACAGCGAGGCTTTACATGAATACTGGTCGTCTCTGTGGTCAAACCCTATCCCCCACAATGATAAAGCACCATGGATAACAGAGGAACAGCAACTCACTGAACACTTACCCTGCATGTCCTTCCATGAGATTACTCTCGCAGATATACAGACAGCACTAAAACATGCACACAACTGGAAGGCTCCTGGTGCAGACGGAGTCCAGAACTTCTGGATCAAGAGGTTCACGTCCCTGCATGGAAAACTAGCGCTTACACTCACTGACATAATCCAACACCCAGAACATATGCCTCGTTTCCTCACACAGGGTGTCACATACCTACAGAGCAAGAACACTGAAACAGCGCAACCTGCAAACTACCGCCCAATCACTTGCCTCCCCACACTTTACAAACTCCTCACCTCCTGCCTCGCATCTTTACACTTGGCAGTATGTGCTTTGGTCCTTGACCCGCCATATTGTTTTTGCTGGGGAAACCCAAGGTTTGAAACATACAAACATAATAATAATAATAAAAGACTGCTAGTGTCCACTTTCCTCTGAAACTGCTAATGAAATTTGTGCAAATTTTACTGAAATGAAAGTGCCATGTTTCCGAGTAACTACTTGCTGTTTTTCTAAAGCAACATTTAATAAGGACTAATTTGGTTTGATGTGGAGATACAAAAGGATATAAGTTAGGAAATTTATACTATTAAGAAATTAATATTATTTACTGCATCTGTGGAACTGCAAATGAAACTATTGCAAATTTAATAGCAAAGGCTACTCTTATATGTTAGAGGAATAGTATATGTCAGAGCAACAGTATAGTTCGTAATCTACCATTCATCTATTTCAGAGATGCATATGTATATACATACATACATTATCCTTCTGCAGGTTGACACAGAGCCTTGTATACAATAGATACGAGGGAACTGAGAACATTTTTAGCCAGCTTATTTTTCTGTAAACATTGCTGATAATGTTTACACGACGTCGGTCCATCGGAGTTTGCCCGCAACTCTTATATACACTCATCGATTCTGCACGTAGCTCTATACCCAATCCGTCATTATTATTATAAATAATAATTAATATTTTCTTTAATGAAATTGTAAAAAGATCAGCATCTTCGTACAAATACTAAAAGAACAAAACATAATATGTAATAAAATTCAGAATCTGTTTGACGTTTCAGCTCCTGACTGTCATTCCTCTACTAAACAGTGGGGAAATCAAGAACTGTTTCTTTAAGGAAAATATTTTACATACAGAGATGATTAATTAGAAATAATTTATGGGTTTTAATACACTTTTATTTAATTGAAATATAATTTACATTTAATATATGTTTTTAGACTCGAGCATTAATGAAATGTAAATTGTATTCCACTTACACCAAGTGTTAAAACCATAAATCAAATTAATAAGTTATTCAGGAGTAACTAATAATTATAGGTAGGCAAAGGGGGTGAGGTGAGTA
The DNA here is from genome assembly GCA_023159025.1 of Thereuonema tuberculata. NCBI lineage: Eukaryota > Metazoa > Arthropoda > Chilopoda > Scutigeromorpha > Scutigeridae > Thereuonema > Thereuonema tuberculata. The sequence continues at coordinate 267,039,348 of JAFIDM010009631.1, read as the reverse complement.
GAAAGGTCGAAATCTGCCTTCGACTTCTAATGCAAGTGCTTAAATAACATAATTATTGAATAAACAAACAAAAAGATAATCATGTGTATAATTTGCCCATTTACAAATTTTTAAAATTTTCACAATTTTTTTACTAAAGTATTTTTATTCAGTAAAATGCCGATTATCTGGAGCTCAATTATCCTTGGGGGTCGGATTAACGTGGCCCTCTGTAGTACATAAAAAATTACATGTTTTTTAAATTCTGTATGTAAATCGATTCACAATATATATATATATATATATATATATATATATATATATATATATATATTATTGTTTAACTATGATACAATATTATTTAAAATAATGCAATAATAACTTTTATTATTTATACCGGTATATATATAACCCAAAAAAAACGTAATTTGGATTCAATTTTTTTTTCAGTTATCTGGACTTTTAGAGTCCCCGAATTACCATAGATAATTGATGTTTTACTTTATTATTATTACTATTATTATTACCTCCTCCCTCGAACAGAGCCAACTTTCTTTGCTATTTAAATGTTAATATTTTTTCGTCGATTATTTTTCTTTTATTGATATTTATCAGCTAACTATTACAAAATTGGTAAGTACAATTGTCGTTTTTTAATATTTCAGCAAATTGAAGTAATGCTTTACATTAAAAAAAAAATAATTGCTTTTCTTCAAGTTAAAAGCAATAAATCCCTCAATAATAAACAGAAAAGAACAAAAACACACACACACAACAACACTTGATTAAATGAATTCCTCTTCCCACAAGGCATAGTGGATTTTAATGTTTTCCAGGAATATCGGTTCATTCACAATTTTTCATAGCTCATTAATAGGCCTAAAAGCCAGAGGCTGTTCCAACTAGCAAAATTCCTCCCTTTCTTACAGCGCCGCCCAGACTGCTTCCGGTCTCATAGAAAACAACAACCTTTTAAGATAACAATAGATATAGAATCAGAGGAAGATTAACAGCTAGCTTACTAGTAACAATTATATTATTTTGTTCTATGATAATTTATAAAACTGTTCTTTATATTGATTTTATTATTATCATTATTATTATTTTTTTAAGTCATTAACTTGTCTTTGATATAAAACTTTCTTATAGCCTCAGTTACTATTAAATCGTATGATTTTAGGGTTAAATTTTATTTTCATCGGAAAAAAATCCAGATAACACAAATGCTGTCTTTGTAGCCTCTACTCCAATAGGAAAGGTGAGTGTAGTTCATCATATCAGTCTGTCTATCCCCAACAACTTTTCAACCGCTAGATGGAACTTCTTGAAACTTAGCGTGCCTATTTCATTGCGCATGCTTTCATCCAATTAAAATTCATCCGATTTGCAATTTAAAGTTCTGCAGAAATTTAAAATTTCTACTGTTTGTATTCAGTAGGTTTTAGAAATAAATGTAGGCTTTTGTTTTCATGAAAAATAAATAAATAAATAAATAAATTAATGAATTAATTAACAAAGAAATAACATTTTAAGGAAAGTAGATTTTTAAGTTCTTTCGAATTGCTTGTTTTATTATTATCCAATTTTTATCATTTACTCCAGATGTTTCTAATCAATTCTTTAATTATTTAAATCAATTAATTTTTTAAAGGTATCATTTTTAACTACTTGTGTACGTCTAGAAAGGGAAATTGAATTGAGGCCTCCGGGGGTGTAGTAACATTCACGTGGTTGTTTCATTTATCCCCTTCCCCCATTTAATTATCCTCAAGATGGGCTTTACCCAAAGAATTTCTCACCGTTTTTTCGCTAAAGAAAACAACGGGTCTTCTTCTGATTTTCACAAAGAATTCGTTCTCATCAGTTACAAATTGAAATACATGATAAACAATTTTGTACAAAAATCTTAAAATTAAATATCTCCAGTAGCATCGTACATTCGAGAAAATACAATTTCCCATTGTTTGAAAGTGAATTTAAATTGATTAGGAAATAATTTGTTTTGATTAGATATTCAAATCGTGCAGATTATCTTTACTATTTCCAGCAGTTCCTTATTATTTTAAACTATCTTCATTCATTTACTTTAAACTATCTTATCTTTTTTATTCATTATATGCTATATTTCATTCAGAGAATTTCTGGACTTCCTCAGCCTTCTTTTTGAAAATTAATAATACATAGATTCAAATTTTTAATAATTACAAATATTTCCATGCGACTTTGTCTTTACAGACGTTTTCTTGCGGTCATTTTTAATTTGTTATCATTTATTAATAACTTTAATGGATAAATCATTAACAATGTTGAAAGCAATTATTACAGCGATTTTCTTTAACCCTAATTTAGTTAATATTCAAGACTGAAATAATCTTCAGTTTAGATTGAGTTTTTGCTTGATTTGAATAAAAAACAAAAACAAAACAGAAATTCCCTGAAACAACGTAAAAATATTATTTCTTAAAAATTATTTGAAAGCAAGTTTAACGTCCATAATTATTCATAAATGGAGAGAGAAATTCGCCAACCGGACAATAAATATGCTCTCGCACATTGAGCCAACATCAACGGGAATTCTGTACAGCTGTTTCATCCTTATTAGGAATCATCAGCAGAATATACCCTTGATGTTTGGCCCAGTTGGGCGAAAGCTTTACCTAAAGGCATTCTCGATCCCGGGAATGGGCCGTTAACACATTGGATCTTTCAGGATCATTTTTTATTTTATTGTTTTTTATCTCGGCGGCCCGTTCCCGGGATCGAGAATGCTTTTAGATAAAGCTTTCGCGCAACTGGGCCAAACATCAAGGGTGTATTCTGCTGATGATTCCTAATAAGGATGGAACAGCTGTACAGAATTCCCGTTGATGTTGGCTCAATGTGCGAGAGCATATTTATTGTCCGGTTGGCGAATTTCTCTCTCCATTTAAAAATTATTTTCTATTAAGAAATAAAACGACGGCAAAATGCTTAAAGGAAGGAATTCGCACCCTGAGTTGTCACCAGGAAGAGACTGGGACGGACCGTTTCGTCCTTTTTAGGACTCACCAGCGTTGTGCCGTCGTTTTCTACTTATTTCTTGATCTAATTAGGCACGTAAATAATTTCTCTTCATTATTTTTTATTTTGCCATCTTTTTTTTTAAAAGTCTCCGTTTACTTTTCAATATCTGGTGAATTTTCAATAACTACTGATTTTTATTATTATTATTACTATTTGACATTTTTTTTTAATAAATTCCTATCTCTTGCTTAAGTTGTCTAAATCCAATTAATATTAATCATAAGATACGACTTGGTAGAAACCCATCGTTTTGTTTCTATTGCTTCTCAAATGGGGATTTTTTTTCGGCAAGGAAACACAAAAAAAAAATAAAATCACAAATACAAAGATTACTTGGCATTCTAAATTTCAAGAAATTTTATTTATCGGTTCACAAGACGGACTCACGGATTAAGTGATTTTATGACAACTTTACTAGGAAAGCAAGTTCAAAAAGAGGAAATATATACATATATTGACATCTCAAAATACACAGACAATTTGTTTTTAGTAATTCTTCATTGAATTTTGGGGTTTTCTAAATAAGCAAATTTAACTTAAAAACAAATGGGAAATAAAAGCTATAGCAAGTCGGATTGCTTTCACGCTTAAATTTTAGTGTTTTCTAATATTTTCTTTAATTTTCTGATATTTTAATATATAACGTAACTAAATAACAAGCACTTAATTAAAAAAAAACAAAAAAAAAAAAACAAAAACCTCTTTTGACAATTCAAGTAACAATATTTGTTTGGAACCCGTATTTGTTCTTTTCCTAAGCCCTTTCATCACGTGACCCTCCCCCTCCGAAATAGGCAGAAACTGTTGAACACATTTCCTGCGTCACGTGACACAGCGATATCAAATGGAGGAAATATGTTCCAAACGTGACACAGGATTTAGGCTCTCTTCACTAGCTAGACCTACTTCGTCTTTCTTTTTGAAGTAACTTTAATGTTTTATTTACTTGTTATTCTTAATTTAGTTTGTATTACATTAACAAGGTCAATGCACAGTGTTTCTATTTCAATAAAATTGATCCGTTAGTCTTTCTCTGTTCCTTAGCTGAAATAGTAATAATAATTATAAGAATTACAACAAAAAGAAGATAACATGAACGAAATATCAATTTTTAAAACCTGCATGGTAAGATAGTGATAGTAAACTTTGACATTTGTAGGTAGTATGTATATGTTTATAGTGCTATCGACGTTTTGGGGAAACTAATATTGGTGGTTTTGGGTCCTATGGATCCGGTTTCAATCAAAATCAAGAGGGAGACCATATTTGATGACGTTTGTATATCATTACATTGTATATCAACTCTCTAAGATAAATCATATTAAAACATAAATATTTTTGAGTTATTCGCGATTTTTGAACTTTAACGACAACATATCTTGGTAAACTTTTGGCCTCTAGATTATTATTTACTATTAGAATATACAGGAAAATCAATAGAGATCTTCTTTGGAACAACTTCTAGCTATCACTAAACTTTCAGCTTCCTAGATTATATGGTTCGTGAATTAGCTTGATACGAACATGCATATTATAAAATGATATTCTAAAACTATATAATTCAACCCTTTTTTCTCGGCTATATCTTAAGGAGTTTTATAAGAGCAAATCTATAATTCTAGACATATTAAAAAACATGTAATAATAGAAATCCAAGTAGCTACTACTACGTTATAAGTAATGACTGACTGAGTAGTAGAATACTATTTTTTTACCTTACTACAACTATCCTTTTTTCTTTTTCTTATTTTCTTATTTATTATATTAAATAAGTTTCTTACAAAGTCGGTTCAAAGAGTAATTTCATATGTAAATAAAAATATTATAATGAGAAACGAAGTAAGGTTTTAGCTGAATAGTTATTTCTTCCATTTTGTTTCATGCGTAGTATTTGAAAAAATAAGCTATGTAATTGAACCTTTTTTTTTTGAAACGTATGTATTTTTTCTTCTTATTCTTAGAAAAGGTGGTGATGAATCAAGGGAGTGGATTCTCCAGGTTCATTAATATTAAAAAAAAAACAACTATAATAAATAAGATGTCTCAAATTAGAATCATCACCAAACCGATCCCTAATGAAAATTTGGAACAACGAACTTTTTATTATATACATGCTAAGATTCTGTATATAATCTTAGCCTCTCGCTAGCATCGCTTCTCGGCCTCTGTCGCTTTGATCGAGTATGTAGTAATTGCTCATATACTCAAAAAGATCATATACTTCATAAATTCACCAATAGAAATACACTAAATTCTTATTTTAATTACGATAGAATTACAACGCTTTAGCTAACAGATTATTACATTCTGTGTAGGATTTAAAAAAAAACAAAAACAAAAAAAACAACATCTGCTTTATTTAACAACAAGTTTAACGTGCGGAAATAATATTAATAACACAATAAAAAAAGATACACGCAACATCTGCTTTATGTTTAATTGTAATAATTTTTAATTCTATGTAATCTGACATCAGTACTATTACGTATAAGTTTTTTAATATAAAACCAAAAAAAAAAAAAAAATAAGGCCTGTTATAATAAAATTCTTCAGACAATCACAGGAGAAAAGAAAGAAAGCAAATAAGAAATCATGGCTGAAAGTGATTTTTTTTTTGGTTGGATGATCCAAAATAACACCCATTTCTCCTACCATTGCACACACACTTAAATGTATGAGCATTGAGTTTAATCATCGTTATTCTGTGATACTACTCAAATCATTTGAATCGAGCTAACTGTAAATGATGGGAGCATTTAATATGGGTTGGAAATTTATTTTTCCAAAAAATTCTATTATTGTTAAATAATGCATTTTGAACTCACATTGATATAGGAAGTCTAAGACTACACTTATTTAAAATTTTGAAATTTTAGTGAATTACCAAAATTTCGTTAATTAAGAAAACAGAAATGATATCTGTAGCCATACGTAGATAAAGAATCAGAAGTAACATATATTGTTCTTTTTAGATCAATTTAAAAATAACTCGAAAATTCATTCTTTAGACTCCAATTATACCTGTATAATTTCACAATTGTTGTATATACAGTAACTTTCAAAATAGCGGAGTTTTTTCTTTATAGTTGAAAGTTATTAATGCCACAGAAAAGAAAGAAACAGAATCACAACAAATAAAAAATATTAAAATTTTCTATTTTTTCTTTACAAATAGCGCTTTTAAAAACTCGAAGTTAATTTAAGCAATTGTGAGGACAACCACGACAAAAAATGGTTTTAGATTATAATATTACAATTAATAATCTATTAACCAATAAGTAATAAATTTTATTGTAAGTCCCTCTCCCACCTTTTTTTTTTTTTTCTTATTTTGCTAAACAGAATATTTATATAATTAACTTCATTGAATACTTAATTTCAATTTTGTATTTTGAAATGAATAAATAGACTATTATTTATCTGTGAATCATATTGAGGTTTTTACAGAAGTTTTTATTATATACAGTAAAAACAATGAAAAAGCCGTGGGATGTTAGGAGCACCGTTTGCTTTTGCTCAGGAATTTACCAAATCTGTAAGTGCTTCGTAAGGATGAGAGCATTCATGTACGTTAATGTTGTAAGATTCCCGTCCGGATGTCCGGAATATGTAATAGCAATTGGCAGGACAGTAGTTGTCAATTTGTGAGTCAGGATGGTGGGTGGAAAAGCAAAATCATTTATAGTCACGATATATTATGTAGCTTATGGGATGTTAGTTATGTTGAATAGTACTTTTTCGTAAGTAAGTGATGAATCGTAATTGTGTATAAGAAAATGTAGTACATATATTTGTGTATATATGTTCGTTTCCTTGAATATATTTTGAGGAATAGGGGCGAAGGGAAATCAGCAAAATAGTGAAATATCTTGAAAAAAAAAAATAGACAACAAAATTTTCTTTTATTTGAATTCTCTTATCACAAACTGTAAATGGAAGCAAAAAAAAAGTTTTCAAAAATTTGAATAAAAGAAAAACCCAATGATTTGATACGAAATTATTAGTTCAGATTAATTTGATCTCTAGTAAATCCATTTGAAGGTCTTTTTAGATATCCTGAAAGTGGGCCCACGTTTTTCGTTACTTGTATAGAGGAATGGCCACTCCTCTGTAGGTTCACATTCATATCATGCCTGCATGTATTTGGACATGAAAGTATGTACACCCGTTATCACTATAATTACGGTGAGATAAATCCTTTAAGACATTCCGGGTAATTCAACTGATGATATAACGTTTGTTATCCAAAAAAAAAAAAGGCTTTATAAATAGAGAACTTCAAAAAAAAAAAAAGATTACAAATAATACAATTAATAATAATAATGATAATAATAATAAAAAAAAAACTTAACATTATCTGAGCAAATACCGAAGATCTATAAATAAAACGGTTCATATTAATGTTATTTTTTTAGATATGGAAAATAAGTTGGTAAGACTGTCTTGTCTGTTTCTTACAAAGTTTTGAACTAGTGAGCTCCAAATTCAATATCCGGGTTTAGGATTTAAAATCATCAAACGTTGCTGAATGGCGGTCTCTTTCAACTTAGATACAATTTCAAAAGAACGAATTAAAATAGTAAAAAAAAAAATAATAATAGTGAAATTAGTTAAATGAATTTAACAATGCTTTACTTATTCATTATAAAAATTACCAAAAATATTTTAAATTTTTTGTGACGATTATAATGCTTATAAACTTTGGTTCTTCGAAAAAAGTAGGCTGGAAAGTCATTGAGGAAACTTGTTTTTATCAGTGCTTTTTGTACATGATACAATTGCGAAATTTTTCAGTATGTAATCCTTATTATCTGTTGATTCTGTTGCAATACTGACTATGTGTTAATTTCTTGATGCAATACTCCCTCACGTCCGGCTTCTTTTTTTTTTATCTTCTGACACTTTAAATTTAGTTAAAAAAAAAAAAATCTCAAAGCACGTGACGACAGCTCATGAGCAATTTCTTCTTGACTCACTCGAAGGCCAGCTCAGAATTGGCGGCGAATTCTCTGTTGGTGATGTGGTCAAACCCAAAGCACAGCTCGGGATAATCTCATCACTGAGGACAGCTAAGCCACGACGCCAAATGCCATAGTCCAATTCGCAGCTGCCGTGACGTTGCCACAATGACGTATTGCGCCCAGCGATGCGCGAACGCAAAAGCATGTCGCAGCTGTCTTTGACATTCATGGCAGGCAGATCGGAGAGCCGCAGCGCCACCGTCGCCCCATCCTTCGGCAACAATTGTAACTAAAACAGAATGCCCGCTGCGGAAATACTACTGGAATTTTCCAGTGATATCGTAAAACTGGCAGAAGATGAATACTGAATTCTTTTTTTTTTTTTTTAAACTGACTTAATCATGAAAAGCACAATCTTTTAAAAAAAGACTCAAAACTAAATATAAACATGTGCAATAAATTTCAATCTTTCTCTAAAAACAATAATTCAAATTTTCAAATAATTAACAATCAATAACATTAACATTGAAAATCCTTTTATAGTAAATTCAATAAATCATCTGAACAATGCAGTGGTTTTTATAAATAATTACCTTCGTAATTCTAAAATTAATTGAATTACAATTAAGCTCTTATATAAAAAGTAATCCAATTTCAATGTTCAGATGCCAATTAAATAAAAGAATTTGATTAGAAATAATTGAATATTTATCCTTAATTCAAAATTAAATTATTATTTAACCAATTGTAAGTTAGTTTATTTATAAAACAAATGGTTGGGAATGTACTGAAGAACTGTTTCCTGGGACATTACCATAATGCTTTTCGTGTTAAAAGCATAAAGCTTTTAAGAAGCGAAAATCAAATGATTTTAATTTAATGCCGGTAATGAGACGTCGGCTTTAACAAGTGGTATTTGGGGCTTCTATTCCTACAGTTGTGTTCTTTAATTACGGTCTCTATTCTTTGATAATAAGGCGCCAATCGCCTGCTTCGATTCGTCGCTTCTTGGTGACGTCACAAGACGGACAGATTTCTTGGGCAGCGCGCGATGATTTCACGTCACCAGCGCGGGCACATTCCCGCCATTCAGTGCCCGCCAGCGATTGGCGGGAATACAGGGTAATATCCTGAGTGAAGGTCACGGAAGAGCGGCAGGGAACGGAACCCCGTTATAGCGAAGGGGAAAGCGCGGGAAAATTTCTTCCCTCCCCTCTTTCTCGCTGCATTGGGTCGAAGCGATTGACGAAGCAGCGGGGGAACGAGGACTATGGCGACCGGGAAGGACAGGAGGCCATCTTTGTTTCAAGACGAAAAACGCCGAACCGGGCTGCGAGAGTCGATTGAGAGCTTAAAGCTTTGGGCACAACGCCGTATCGTAATCAAATCGCACGAAGAATTTCGCGATTCCTGGAGGAATCTCGCGGATAAGCTTCCAAAGCATTCGCGGAAGATCCTCTCCGTGGTTGACGAGTGAATTCCCTGGCCGAATTCTCAAGGCGAAGCCCCATTCCCTGGCCATAATTGGGTCACGAGGAATTACTGGTGTAGCGTGTGTTTTGTTTAACACAGAACTTGGACGTGTGAAGGGGTGGACTTGTTTTCGTCAAGTCTCGAATTGAAATTATGATCCTTCTCGAAAACACATTTCTTACTCTCAACATTCAAGAATATAGAAAAAAAAAAAAAAAGATGTTAGATCTATAATTTTTCAGTTTGTGGTATAATTTATATCACATCTAGAGTATTTCGAAGTCTTATTTTGAAGATATATAGAATATCTTTGAAATTCTTTCATATCCTTAATCTGTATCTTTAAAAATATTACACTATATAAAGGATATTAATAAGGAAGCTATTTTATCATTTTAAAATTCCGGGCTTAAATATTAAAATAATGTTGTAAAAAAAGAAAATGCATGTATATTTACGAATTGTGTTTTAAATATCTTAATGAATTTTATAATGTAACTATTCCCTTTTTTCTTAATTCTGAATAGATAATAGTTTTAGTACATTTCAAGATTTTAAATTAAAATAATTTTTGATTCTAAATTTCATTTTGATTTGTCAAATTATCCAATCATTGTAAAACACATGAACACTGGTCAGCCAATCAGTACTTTTGTAAATAATAAATGCTATTTTTGACCCACTTTAATTATTAAGTGGGAGCCAGATGGTTAAGTTTATCTTAAATACATGAATAGAAATATATATATAAATTTATTTAAGCAATCAACGATAATTATCTTGATTGCTTAAGAATACATAAAGAAATAATAATAATAATAATAATTTGTTTTTGCTTTGATATAATTTAAATGTATTTTTAGCAACTTATGTTAAATATTTGGGGATTTAATTATTTTTTTTTTTTTAAATGGCTCTTCTATTTACATTTGACATTACATTAAATTCTAATTATCCCGTACATTTCTCTTTTGTTTTATTTTTTAAAAGCAACATTTTAAGGAAAGTAGGTTTTTAGTTCTTTCAGGAATTGCTTGCATGTTCATGTACTTTTTTCGTGTAGCTCTAATATTGTTTAAAAAATTATATGTATGTGATTTTCTATTCATTTTTCAGTGTGAAGCACACTTTATAAGTCTTTCACTAAATTAAAGAAAAAGAAAAGAAAACGTGTGCAAAGGAAGCATTATGTTTAACTTCCATTCTTCTTCTTTCCCTTGAAGCGACCCATGAAAATGCATGATATCTTGGAAACTGTTCCAGATCCCTTCTGGCAAATGGGTTCTTACCTGCCAGGAACGAAAAACAACCTCTCGCCCAAAGCAAATGGAAGAAGAAAAAGGGACCCCCGCATGTATTTATTGTTCTTCAACATGGTTTATAAAATATTGCTTCGATTCAAAATAAATTGTCTACACAGCGATCAAAAATGGCTTTCTTTTTTTTTGGAAATGAAATACCTAATCGGAACAACAATGAAGTGAAGGAATAAAATCAATTTCTAAAACTTAAAAAATATTACAGTAATTTTCACTATAGAACTGTGAGTTAGAGGATATATAAATTACATGTTTCAATTTTTTTTTTCTTTTTCATCAGTTCTAATAAATACAGTGGGTCTCAAAATAATTCACTGTAATGATCAAAAATGGGTTTTTTAGAGACCTATCATGGGCGTTAATTGTGATGCTTAAATTTACGCTGAATAAACAAAAAAAAAAAACAATAAAATTACTGAACACATTAAACAGCTGACGTAAAAGTAGTAATAATAATTGCAAATAATATGTGTAATTAGGATTCAGAAAAGAATATAACAGAAATTCCCCATGAAGCATGAAAAAAATAATGACAAAAACAGAAGTAATACAAATTTAAAAGCATTTTTAAATGGTTAAAATTAAAGTGTTACAATCAAAATATTAAAGTAGCTTCAAATTGTTTATCAAATCTTCAGTGCTCAGAGGAAAACAAAAATCTTTATTCCAAATCATATATTTTTTATCGTAAAAAATGAGGAAGACTTGGTACTTTTTTAATAATTTTTGGTACTTTTTTTGTTTGTTTGTTATTGTAACATATCGTTGATTGTAACAATTAATAAGAATTCAATAAAGAAAAAAAAATAATTAAAGATGTTTTACGTGTGTTTAAAGTTAATATGAAATGACTGGGTTCTGGCCACCACACACAGTTCTAATTAAATACATAAATATAAATATAATGAAATGCGAGCGCTTTCGAGATGATCTACATCTCATTCTCAAGCAGAGAAATGAATAACATTATTCTTTAAATATTTTCCGATTTACATTCGAAATTGTATCATGACTACGAACGATTATAATACAATTCAGAATTGTGATGTCACTTCCTGCCCTGAGAGTTTGAGAACACTGATTTAAGCTACTTTAGTTGAAAACTTAACGTATCTCTTAAAAAGATGAAAAACATTCGAGAACATTCAGTGTAACTTTAATTTCTATTAAAAGTATCTGTGGTTTAGCGTAAATTAAACACAAAGTATATTAAAATTGCAGTTTTTACAGTTGATTTGATAGTATAAAATTTTTCTTCCTCATTTAAAAGATTTCCAGAGATTCTGTATTCTAGATATCTAATAATTAAGTATATTTAAAAGTTATTTAATCATTTCAATCATGTTTTCCTGATGTTCCTGTGAATTTTCCCCTAATGACTAAGGTACACATTTTATTATTATTTTTAACATTTAAAAAGAAACTTACCAATTTCAAGAACTTTTATTTAATGAAGCCTGTAGAATGATATGTCAGTAGCATGGGAAAAACATAACGAAAAATTTCAGTTTCTTACTATGATTAGGGGCCTAATAAATGGCATAATCAACTGAAATATTCTAATATCCAAATATACACACATACATGTATTTATTCTTAACACTTTTTATTTACTGACAAAAAAGATCAGTTGAACTTTTGTTTAGAAAGATACACTTAAACTATCTTAAAAAAGAAAAAGAAAAAGCAATTTCTGCTTCTCGTAATTTTATCAAAAATATTACCTTATTATTAAAATTCCTTTTATTTTTAACCAGTTAATATTATGCTTTATTCCCTATTTATTGTTGACTCTAATTAATAGAAAGCCAACATTATTTTGATTATATTGTTATTATGTTATTGCAATAATTATTATTGTTATTACAATAATTATATTAATTACGAATGATTGTTTATTCGTCACTTGTAAATATAATTATTATAATTTTATTTTATTTCAATTATTGCCTTCTGATAAAAATTTTCCTCCTCAAATTAAAGGCGACAGTTGATTTTATTATAGTAAATTAATTTATACTATTCTTAATCAAATTAATTAAGAATTTAAAAAAATGCACAAAATGTTCAGTGGTCCCTAAACAAATCAAGAAAATATCAGCAGTGAAATTAAATATCAAATACGAGACAGTCCCTTGGTGACTTTGACATTCCTGAAACTAATGGTTTTTTTAAAACGAAAAATATCTAACGGGTTTTGTGTGAGAACTGATCAATTCTGTCGATGAATGAGTAAATGAAAGGCACATTTTTTTTTCATCCATTCATTTCACCATTGGGACCACACAGGATGTCGACCGGTCCGGTGTGGGCGGCCATCACGTGCTCTTCTTGGATTGCAGTTCGAGAGGCCGCTAGGAGGGGAAACACACGTTATTCCCAATTCACACAAAAGATGACGAACTGTTAGCGTTTCGTTTTCGTATAGAAGTGCTTAAATAACTACACGAATTTATTGGAAATGTTTTCTAAAGTTAATTGCTTTAAGTAGGCATAAAAACGAATCGGGATTGGAAGAAATAATCTTACAAGAAGGATCTACTAAATATTGGGTTTTCAGGGTCAAATCCTTCTCCTTTCCATAAGAATTTATTATTTTATAAAATTATTCAATGAATATTTAAAAAAAAAGCCATGTAATATATTACTAAAATAGTTTATTAAGTAAAGTATAACGCATCAAATATAATAAATTATATTAATGTTATTTATGTATTAAGTATAAAGCATCTTTTTTATTAATAATTTGAAAGAATTAAATTAATACATTAATACTGAGAAGGTTTTATAAATAATTAAGCTACTATTATATTAAATTATTATTATAGGTAAAAAATAATTGTAAATTATTAGG
>JAFIDM010009631.1:267001154-267016348 GCA_023159025.1 Thereuonema tuberculata | reverse complement strand
CTCAATGCAGAATACCTTAAGGGAATGTATTATATGGTAGAATGTTAAATTCATCAAAATTTAAGCTCTCTAAGGATCGGTATTTTACGTTCTGTTATTCTAACAAATCTTATTAAACTTATTTATGATCTTCTCTTTTTATTAATAACGAAAAAAGGATTAGATTCCTTTTTAGGTCCGATCATTGAGTAAACCTTATTAAGCTTAATTGGGAAGAAAAATTCAATCTCCTAATTAAAAAAAAAAGACACCCATTAGTTCCCACCTAAGCGCTTTTAGATCCTCGTGTAATCGATCGTACTTCCCCTTTATATCCCTCCGCAATAACTTCTGAACGGATGAATGAATCCTCTTGAATTTGACTTCCCATTTACAGATCATCTAACTTTTGTCTGTTTTGGGAAATTTATTCCGTGTGTTTGTGTCTTCTTGAACGAGAAGATAACGTAAAATCACAGAAAAAGATTTAAAATGAAGGAATGAAGTTTTCTATTTACAAAAAGGAATTCATTTATTTTAATTAATTCACTGATGTTTAACTATGCACATTAATCTTTTCAGTAATCCACTAATTTGCTCGAGCTTTGATACGATTAAAATCGGGGAATGCACTAAAATATTTGAGGATTTAATTAATGTTCAGAAAATGGCGAATTTGAAAGTTTGAAGAAATCCCTTCATGTTCATTCAGGGATTCTTTTGTTTATTGATGTTTAAACAATTAAACTACTTTATACAGAAAATACATTCGTTCTAAATATAAACAGAAAGTCTGCAACAAAATTACAGGAAATCAATGGTTTACAACGTTACTCAATACTGTACAATATATAATTAGAGTTTCTTACGGGTTTCTATCATCGGATGTTGGGACGCTACGAATTGTTGCTTTTTTTCTTCTTTGTGGATTTCTGATGAGTTGCAAACTATATAATAAATTGAACCCTGTTTAAGAATCACTGATCTAATTTTACCATTACAATTTTAACTTTAAGAAGCAAATAGTTGTTAAATTATAGTCTAACAGACATAGGATATGCTTATTGCATATTATTAAAATCCTATTCTAGGATAAGTTGTTATTGTTTTTCATAATGAATGATGCGAAGAGAAGTAGGAAAAAGCATACTATACTTTGACTCTATTTCTGTGAGATACATCAGCTACAAAGGAGTTGACATAAAACAGAAACCCACTTATTTGAAAAATGAAATTTTTGAAGTGCTGTGTACTATTGTACTTACAGACTATTTTTAATATATTCTTTTCAAAGAATAGAATTTTTTTAAATATATGTATATGTTAAAAATAAAATATCCATTGAACTTTCTTCTCACATGTTAAGTTTTTTATTAGATACAGAATCTTCTGATTGATATCATTGTTAGGAGCTTAAAACAATTGCTTCAGGATTTTTATGGTCATGGTCGTCATGGTTCGCAATAAAAAGTGTTTTAGCTTCCACCTAATCTGTAAGAATAAGTAGTATTTGTAGATTATTTCATTGTTATATTAGATAAGATATACTGGAGTAATGTTTAAAATTCTACTTTCACTTAACTATTGTCCTCAAAATGAAAGATGACCGGCGGAAGTTTGAACTGCGCAGCCCTTCCGGTGGCTGATCAATTATGTTTTCCTGTCACAATGGACGATGGCGTCTGTTTTCACTGAGAAAGACATGTTGATAACGCCAAATTAAAACTTCTCTCGACTATTTACCGTTATTTCAATACCAGTTGCTAACAATAAGTATTTATGTAAATAAATAAATATATATTATTTATAAATACAATGCTCTTTTGCAAAGTAACAAGCCTTTACCGTAATGGCGACGTCCAGTGATAAACTCATACGGAAGTGCCTGACCAGAGTAATCGATGATACATGCGCAGATCTCACAAAAACAGGGCGGCCATCATTCACTGGGAGCACAATAACTACTAATGAATATTACAACTACGGTATGGAATATTCACCTAACGTTGACTTTCTTCATGAAGTGGTGTCATTACCAAGGGGAAAATAACTAACTAAAGAAAATTTAGGAAAGAATTTAAAGTCTACTTTCCTTAACATACATATTTAATTTTTTCCTTTGGTTTTTTTATCAATCGTAAAAACAATACAATCGAAAAACCTACGTTTAGTTTTGAATTACGTATCTGTCAACTGCAAACGGTAGAAATCTTCAGTTTTCAGTAAAAAAGAATTAAAATCAACTTAAAATTGATTAAAGTTGCTTAAAACCCAATAATTTTATTCGTAACAAAGCGCTAATCAGTAGATTAGCTAAAAGGATTAATACAGGTGAGATATCATTGTATTTGCATGTATTTGAGTTCTAATACATGCGCTGATTTCTCGACAAGAACCACCACAGAAAGAAAAAGAAAAAAATCCAATATTACAGCTACATCGTTTCTTATTGTTAACTATGCAGATCAAGTTTCAAGAAAATCCTTTCAGGCCAGCCGTGGCGACCAGTGCGCCAGTACCTGGGTTCGAATCCCGGTCGTGGCATGGTTGTTTCTTTCGTCTTCTTCTGTGTGTTGTGTCCGCTGGGGACCCGAAATCTGCTCTGTAGAAAGTGGTCCCCATTTGTCTTCTGTATGTTACAGGCTATAGTAGTTTCCAAAGTCATTAAGGAACAGATTGCACAAATCGATAATTCTGAATAGTCTTTAAAAAAAAATCACAAAGGAAATGTAAGAAAGTTATTCCCAGACATGGAAATTGAGAAACATAGATTGAAATGCCAATGCAAAGTACAAGAGACGTAACAATATTCAATGTTTGAATAGAAATACTTCACGTTCATTTTACTAGTGTTGAACGAAAAGTTTTGTTTTTCTCTGGTTATTCCACAAGATCATGTTCGAAAAAGAGTAAATGATCGAATGTATAATCCTTATGTTTGTGCTATTTTGAAATCATTCAGTTAAGACATTTAGGAGATTCTTAGACATTTTCGTGAGATATAAAAGGAAATCCACTCTTAATGAACCCTTGACATAAACGTTACCTACATTTAATTGTGAATTGCTAATGTTTTTAACAATGACTTAATAGAAAGGAACTGTTAAATGCAATTCGTATCTCACCTTTCAATGAAATTTCTTTTATATACATTTCAGTATGAATTAACAAAAAATATTTATACCGTATATAAATTATATACAAACATTTCCTTAGATACTGCAATAGTATAATAATTACATACAATGAATATATATCTGCGTTTGGTACAACAATGGTTTTTCACTAATTGTATATCTGAAAAACTCCTTAACTATTAATTGCAACTCCATGACCTGACTTATAAATTAATGGTTTTTCTTTGAGTTTGATCAACGTCCTGTTTATTGCCTTCTTTATACTTTTTCAGTTTTTCAACATATACCCATGTTCTTGAATTAGAGAGTGACGATAAGTCACGTGAGTCAGATGGACCAATCTCAGGGGCCTGATTCCACACGTGTTTACTATGTTTATGTAATCAAACAAATTGTCTCCAAACACATAAATTACATAACCACATTCGTTAACTTAAAAAGTGAAATCTCCAGTGTTATAAAATGATTATTATTATTACTGTTTGGTAATTCAGTTTAATCTTATATTATAAAAGCGTTATTCTGTCTGTCATAAGACTTTACGTTTTTCCAATTTTGTGACCAAACTATGAGAGATAGATTGGTCATGCAAATGGATAAAATGTAGATCTTTTTAAGACAAAACAAAATGCTACAAAAATCTTTCGAAAAAAGTTTTTGGTTTCCAAGATGGCACCTTTTAAAGGGTCAAATTTTGACTTTTTCTTAATTTAAACGAAAAGTATAAAAGATGGAAGAGAATATTATATTGAGAAAATGTTGGTATTTGAAAGTTCTATCGAACGATGTATCACTTATTTACAAACGCTTCAGCGTTTGCTAGAGAAACGCAAAAATGTGAATTTTCGGTGTGTGACGCCGACCCGCAATACATCCGAGTTATTCGGAGAAGCCACAACGGGCTGGGAAGTCGTTTATTCTCCGACGATCGCAACATTAATTTGCTAAATAAATAAAGTTTTTTTTTTTTTAATGCTATACATGCAAGGGTTCCGGAGCGAAGCGACGGTACCCGGCTATTATTATTATTATTAATCAGTAATTATATATTATAAAAACGTTATTCTGTCTGTCATTCTGTTATAAGACTTTACGTTTTTCCAATTTTGTGACCAAACTATAAGAGATAGATTGGTTATACAAATGAATAAAATATAGATCTTTTTAAGACAAACAAAAATGCTACAAATATCTTTCGAAAAACTTTTTTGGTTTCCAAGATGTCGCCTTTTAAAGTATAAAAGTTGGAAGAGAACATTATGTTGAGAAAATGTTGATATTTGAAAGTTCTATCGAACGATATATCAGTCATTCACAGACGTTTCTGCGTTTGCAAGATACATGCAAAAATGTGTTTTTTCGTTTTAAATTTTTGGTATGCGGCATCAACCCGCAATACATCTGAGTTATCCGGAGAAGCCACAACGGGCTGGGAAGTAGTATATTCTCCGACGATCTCAATATTAATTTGCTAAATAAATAAAGTTTGGTTTTGCACAGAGGTTCCCTTTATGATGTAAACAAAGAATAAGGAAGGATTTTTCGAAATTCCCACGGGATAGGGAATAATCTGGCAAACTGACCATGAAGTTTGTGGTTGTGGCGGCAACCCCAGGTGTACGGCGGCAACCCGCAATACACCTGAGTTAAGCGGAGAAGACCACAACGGGCTGGGAAGTTGTATATTCTCCGATCTCAATATTAATTTGCTACATGTAAGTTGTTTTTTTTTTTTAATGCTATGTATGCAAGGGTTCCGGAGCGAAGCGACGGTACCCGGCTAGTTTTATTATAAATTACGTCATTAAACAGTTCCTTACAATGACTTAAATGCTGACAAACAAACAAACAAATAAATAAATAAATAAATAAATAAATAAATAAATAAATAAATAAATAAAACAATTAAATACGCTAACGTTTTGTAAATGTAATAGAAAGATAAAACGTCTCCAATGCTTTATTTTTGTAGAATATTTTTTTAGAATAAGTTTTAGTAAAACATAATTGCTAATTTATTCTAGGTATAAAATGCATATCAATTTTAAAAATTCATTTTTTGAAAGAAATAAATTACACAAATACCATAGAAAATATAATCATCAGAATGTGATCTTCTACATTTTAAAGATAATGCTATTCAATTAATCACAATGTAATTAATTACAACCATAATTAGAATAACTGAATTCCAGTTATTAAAAAGGGGCAATCATCTTCATATATAAATAATTATCAGATTATAGAATTCTAGTTTGACTGAAATATCAAATATTTTTATTGCTTCGAAATAATTTGAAATTCTGTGATAGAACAATGTGTTCGTTTGGAAAAAAAAATGCATAAAAAAGTGGTGAGAATTAAATGCATCTTTGACGCATAATTGTTTAATGTAAAGTAATTACACTTGTTACATCAAATTGGTTTAAAATTTAATCATTTATTGATTAGAAAATTAAAATTTCTACCTTGAATATATCAATATCTAGAGTGAACTAACTTCGAAATTAAGCTACATTAAAGTAGTTCGTATTGAATCTTGTTGATCATAGAAAGTAAATTTATAACTTATTAAATAAATAAATGTTGTTATTCTTCGAAAATATGGGATTATAAAGTTAAACATTTGTGATCATTAGTTATCTAACAACACTATCGAATTTTCTTATAATAAGCGGCTTTTATTTATTTTAATAACCATATATTTTTATCATGAGGTTTATGTACTATTATTGTGTTATTTTATTTTATTACAAAATGAAATAATATTAAATGTGTATTATAATAAAAGTACTTTATTACATATTTTGCAAATGCTTCAAGTAAAAGTGAATTTATTATGTTAATATATTATAAAGTTAGGGACTATGATTAGATAATATATTAGTCCATTATAAATAATTTTATTTACTGTATTAATAGAAAATACTATTGTCTCAAAAAACAAAGATTACCTTCAAATATCAAAATTATGCCAAAATCCTACTTATCGACAAAATGCACTAACCAATTAAAGAGAGAATTATTTCACTTAAAAGGTTAGTTGGTTGATCCCATCTTAGACTATAAGTTCCGATAAGCTAAATATAGTTCAGTAATTAAAACATTTCAGTGTCATAATTTATCTCGATTTTAAAATTAAACTGTATAGAATAGGGGTCGTCCATTAATTACGTGAGGTCAAAAGGGGAAGGGGGGGGTGTCCGGCAAAATCTCACCAAGGGGGAGGGGAGGGTCAACGAAAATCTCACGTCAACTTTTTTATTCAGAGAATATACGTATTATAATAGATTACAACATTTGGTAATATTGACTTTTTGAACTTTTTTGATTTTTTGACTTTTTGAAATCTCACGTGAGGGGGAGGGGGGGGTCCCACCACATCTCACCAAATCTCACCAAGGGGGAGGGGGGGTCCAAATTTTTTATAAAAAAAAACCTCACGTAATTAATTGACGGCCCCATAGAAGATTGAAAATTGTTGCATGCGCAATTTCTCTAATTCCAGCCACTGAACAAAGAAATATTTTCGAACTTTGCTGACTGCAATGAGGTTTCTTTAATAAGCAGTCGAAATCAATAATAATAACAATATTTTTAAAATTAACGTATTAGTGTAGTTTAGTTAGGGAAATGTTCCTATCAACGAGTTCTGAAAATTAAATTTACGTTTTATATTCAATCAGATATTAAATAATACACAGCACGATTTACAAATATACAGGTTGACTTCTATTTGTATATACGATGTATATATATCTGAATCTAATGCCACGGAAACAACTTGTCCGAGACACGGATAAAGCAGAAGCTGCAACCTTCATACGAGGCATGTTTTTTAAGTAAGTACCGTTTTGCAATAAAACCAAAACTAGTAAAGATATTGTCAAAAAAAATTTTATATTTTATTCCTGAAACATTAAGCTATTTTTCAATATGAATTTCCTTGTTTGTTTAAACACGTATCACAGCGTTATATCAGTTTTTGTATGCCGATGTCATAGCAATCAGCCGCCGGTGAAGACAACCAGGATTCAACCGCTGGTTTCCCTTCTTCGTCTGTTTCCAACCGTTTACCACCGAGAAACTCTTTCAGGAAGCACATTTGTGGAACTTCAAATGATAAAATGGAAATCCTGCATCGCCTGTCTGCAGGAATTTTGATATGAACTGCGCGAACCAAATCATCTGTGATTACAGCAGGTCGCCCGACCTTGTTTCATCATGAACATTGCCACACCCATCTTTGAACAATCTCACCCTTTTACGCACTTTGCTGGCTCTCATTGCATTAGGGCCCGTACACAGGAAGAGTTTCTCGGTGGTAAACGGTTGGAAACAGACGAAGAAGGGAAAACAGCGGTTGATTCCTGGTTGTCTTCACCGGCGGGTGATTGCTATGACATCGATATACAAAAACTGATATAACGCTCTGATGCGTGTTTAAACAAACAAGGAAATTATGTTGAAAAATAGCTTAATGTTTCAGGAATAAAATATTAAAAAAATGTTGACACTATCTTTACTAGTTTTGGTTTTATTGCAAAACGGTACTTACTTAAAAAACATGCCTCGTATAAATCTCTTCATCTTCTGAAGAAGGCTCAAGGAACCGACCCGAAATATTGAGTAAAACTCACCCGAAAATATCAAGTAATATTTTTTTTTTTTAATTTCTAAATATAAAATTTGCAGTCCTGTTAGGAAAGACAATATTCTTATTATAAGGTTCTGATTTTAACAATAATAATAATAATAATAATAATAATAATAATGACCTTAGAAAAACAGAACCTTTTACTGTTTAAATTATTATTTCTTTATTTACATTATAAAATAAAAAGCAATATTTAAGTTATAACCTACGTAAATAATAACAATAGAAAATGTAGAAAAACTATTTAAGTTTAATTGAATTTACTAAAATGAAAATTACTAAGATTATTATATTAATGATTATAAACAATTAGCCACTTACAAGTGTTTTTTTTCTGTAAAGAACAGTAATAATTAACACAAATTAGACGCTACGATTACGAGGGGAGGGGGTATAATCATAAAGGTTCCACTGCTTCTATACAAATTGTGAGTAATTGTAGTGAAGCACTGTTGCAAGAGTATAAGAATATCTGTAGCCTGTTACTGTTAGATTGTGAACAACGCCCAATGAATAGTACTACATAGAAACCATAGTTACGGAGATCTAATAGGAAACAAATTTGTATCAATGCCTTTTCAAGTAAGATGCTCTCACTTTTTTTTTTAGATTATTGCTCCATCTACTGGCGAAAGATGTAAAATCTTTATAACAATACTAGGCCATCTCCCGTGTACAGATTGTTCGTTATAGATATTTGAAGAAGAGATTTATTTAGATGGACGTTGGTTGATACAGATGTTAAATGAAGATCATAGCTTATATACGATACTCCTGGCGACGAATTGATTGTGACTATTCTTTCGAGTGAAGATAGCCAAATTCTGATGACTTGGGAATCTAGACAAATTTTCCTCTTTGGCGGAGACTTCACACAAATTTTACCTGTAGTCAAGAATGGCCGAGATTACGACATTATTAACAGTTCTTTGAAAAGATCTGATCCTTTATCCCGTTGTCCATTTAGATACTAATTGATTATCGATGATAAAACGATGGTCTATATGAGATAATCCAAGAATAATCGATTCCAATGAAAGGGGTTAAAGCAACATTTTGAAGTTTTGAAGACTCTTTTCAAGCCATCTCTTTTTCAAGCATAATAAAATTGGAATAAGTACAACAAAACAAAATAGTTGGAAGCTTAAACAAATTTCAAAAACTCGTGAATCAATAAGTTTAGTTGTTTTACAAAAATATATTAATAAGGTACAATTCAATTATTAAAAGTAATAAGAAGAAAATAAAATTTAAGATAATCTAACAAAACTCGATTCCAAAGAAAGTAGTTAACGCATTATTTTGCAGTTCAATAATGCTCATTTTGAATTTGTCGACTTCCTCGTGACAATAAAAAATGAAAAACCGTTTTCCATTGTTGCACTAACATTGGGGCACAACAACAACACAACAATTGCGGAGATATAAGTCAAAAAACAATATAAAAAGAGTTGTAGTCCCTATGGCCTAATGGATAACACATCCGACTTCGGATCAGAAGGTTGCAGGTTCAATTCCCCTCGCGGAAATATGAAAAAATTATTTCTATTTTCCATTCGCACAGAAAATTGCGCCGGACAGACAGACACACAGACAGACAGAGAAATAAAAGATTTTAGTAATATAGATTGTTCCTGCTTGCTATCTCAACATAATCTATATTACTAAAATATTTTATTTCTCTGTCTGTTCGGCGCAATTGTTAATTTCCCGTGAAAAATAGAAATAAACGTTCGCGACGGGAATCGAACCTGCAACCTTATGATCTGAAGTCAGACGTTTTATCCATTAGGCCACGGGGACTATATTCAAATTATTGTTTCTTATCACTCCCTTTGTGTGTGTGTGTGTGTGTGTGTGTGTGTGTGTGTGTGTGTGTGTGTGGCGCAATGAGAGAAGAGCCAGAGAAAAAAGAAAATAACTCATCAATTTTATCCTACTAGATTAAAATTAAAATTTCATTTTTTGCCATAACCGCTTGGAATCGATTCTTCTTGGATTATCTCATACTATCTTTCAGGGGGAGACAGGGGGATGGCCTAGTTCTCCTGAAAATTAATTTTGAATAAACGCCAATCGACTAATCGTAACGAATAAGATTTGCATCATGAGACTAACGACCTTTGAAGGATATTATGAATTTTGATAATGATCAGAATTGTCCTGTGAAAGTATTTTCATTTTGATATATAACACTCTTCATTCCATAAAAAATGAAGTAATACATAAGCTTTTGCATTTATGCGAATATCTCTAAATCGAATTTTGAAGCTTGGTCAAATGATACATAACGCCATCCATTACAGTAACCCCTCTACCTACAAACATCTCAACAATTTTGTGATTCCCTGGGAATGGTCTATCTACCTATCAACTGTCATAATTCTAGGCTTTGTAGTTCCTAAGTTGAAAGTTCGTTTGGATGGATAGACATATTATTCATAAGACTTCTTACTCTTCACTGAAGTCTAAAACACAAAATATCAAATACAAATATATTTTCAAAGATAAAAAGATACCTTGTGATATTTCTTTTTAATTAAAATTTAATTATTAAAGAAGTAACTGTAAATCTATTAATATTATTGTTTAGATACTAAACAGACAATAAAGTATTGACTTTTCATCAATTACTAATTTTCTTGCTAATGACTGCCGTGAAATGACCGAAACTGTTAGTTGATTAACTACTGTATTTACTAGTTGTTATGATATAAACTATCATTTTACATATGCAATCTTATTTTTACCTTAATCTTTACATGTTAATTTTCTTAGTTTTAATTTGTTGATACAAGTGTTTTCAGTACTATTCTGATTGGAACTTTGTCTTTGTAAAAGTGCAAAGAATTTTTAATTGAATCCACGTGGATGAAATTGATTCGATAGTGTCCGGAATTAAGACCAATTGGCCAGAATTTGATCAACTGACAAACATAAAGTTGATAATAATTTTTTAAATGAAATTTGTGACATATTTTGCTTGCTGGGAATTAGAAGCTAATTCTTCAATGAAACTAAAAAGGGAATAAAAGTTACTGAAAGTAATTTACTCCAAACTGACAATGTAAATTATGGAATTTTATTTTTCTCATTTAAAATTAATTTTTCCATCATTTAAATAAAAAGTTGTTATAAGAATATTCAAAAAAGTACATTTGAAATTGATTATGCTATAATGTTTAATCTTGGAAAGGTCTAATTACTCGAAGCACTATTAATTTTGATTCGTATTTAAATACTAGCAAAAATACCCGTGCTTCGCGCGGGTTACAAAAAAGAGTTGTTCTGATGTGGATGACGAAGAAATTGTAATTGTCTGATCACTTTGAAACTTTTCTAGTTGGCAAAAAAGGCAAGTGGTAGTTACAAGTGGACCTGCTACCGTCCCTTCGCTCCGGAAGCCATACATACTTAACGTAAAAAATGCTTTATTACTTGAAAACAAATAAATTACATCAAGTAAACTAAAAACTGAAAATTAGAATTAACAACACTCATATCAAATTTCATGTTTGCAACTCAAGCGGTTTCGGAGATACTCATACCCTGTAGGAAAGTTTGCACCCCTTAGGATCCGAATATCAAAAATTCGTCGAATACGTATACTTTAGATTTTAACAAAAAACACTCATATCAAATTTCGTGTTTCCAACTAAAGAAGGTTTCACAGATATGCGTACCCTTCATGAAAGACCTCCTACCCCTCCCTGTTTACATCCCTTAGTCCGGATCCGGGTTTTCGTTGTTCATGCATTATTCTGGGATGTAAGTGAATCTCTGTGCCAAATTTGGTAAAGATCCGTTGAGAAATGGTGACGTTATTTCAAGAGAAACAAACAAACACTCGCGCTTATTATATAGATAAATATGTACATTGCGAATAAGTAAAGCTGTTTTTACAGATAAAAACAGGGAAAAAAACTGGTTTCAAATTTACACAAACCATGTTTTTATTTTCGGCTACTTCCTGTGAGACCGGAACTCCCATTTTTTCCATACCTCTTCAAGTCATAAAGACTCCAATTAGATATCACTCATGACTTGTATTTTGGGCTGTAGGGTTGGTGACATGTTTTATTTTTGGAATTTACTTTGAGCTTCCTTTAAAAGAGTTTAATGACAGTAGACCGGACTGGTAGTTGTTACCATCTCTACAGGTATCAAATCCCGTCTGTCCGACTTTTAGTTTGGGTTGTAGAAGTGGCGACATGTTTTATTTTCGGTCACTTCCACTTCCTGTAAGACAGGAAATGACCGCAGACCGGAAGTAAAATTTTTCCCTACCTCTGTAAGTCATAAGCTTCTAATAGTTCATTTCTGTACGATTTTTAGTTTGGGCTGTACAGTGCTACGGACGGATAGAACTTCTTAACCCCCCCCCCCCCCCCCCACACACACACTTTATAGTTTTGTGTCTTGGGATCGCTAAAAAAGTGAAAAGGTTTTTTTTTTAGTCGGAAGTAAAAAAAAAAAAAAAAAAATGATAATAAATGTTTCAATTATAATTTCCTACAATCATTTTCAACCAATTTTCCTCAATTTTATTAATTGTTTCATTTAACAAAAACGGTATTTTTTTCTTAAGTAAAAATAAATATGAATTAAAACTACAGCTACAATACACATTTCTATTTAAGTTTTATTTTTCTTAATAATGAATATATCTAGCCATTTTGTATTTTTTTTAGTAAAATGAAGAGACAACCTTTTTTTTGGAAGTGTGTGTTTTGTAACGATCAGCACAAAAAAAAAACCAAAAAAACAAGTACAAGATAATGTTGCGATTCAAATAGAAATAAGCCACAAGAAGCAGAGATAAAGAGAAATAGATGTGTTAGCAATGAATGCTGCACCTTGGGGTCTTGTTGCTAGAGAACAATTTATGGTTGGCGTAAATTCCAAGCAATTCAATGAAATGTTGGCTGCTTCTGCCACAGGCATCTCCCTTCACTCAACGCGAACCTGTTCCTTTTCTTAAAAATAGGGGAAAGAAGAGCAGCTCCGGGCTTCAGTTACGTAATTCAGAATTCTTAAAGACTTAACAGTAATTTGTCTTTGAGAATAAGTGAATTAATTTCAGGAAATCTTCAATGTGATTGTCTATAATTGTGTAAGTTATAGTAAAGAATAAGAAAATTGATACAGAATAGGAAAAAAAAGGGAAGAGGAGGTAGATGTACGAGTATGTAATGTCCCCTGATCCTATGTTCGTATGGCTTATTCCCATTTCAAAATCAGAATTGAAGACACCAGGCTCGGGACTACGAAACAAGTGCCACTTTAAAACTCCCGGTATAATTTAAAAATTGAATTTCACGTAAATATTCTAAAAATCTTCACATCTTGAAAAAACCTATATAAAATATTTTTTAAAGATAATTTGTTGATGTGAAGACTCCTGGTATAATGTTTATATAGATTCATCTTTACTCTACGGTACCGTTCTATCCACCATGTAATGTACTAACTGTAGTTTGCGGGAGTATTAGATAAAATGTACCTTTAGATTTAAGTTATTGATTGCTTGTCTTTGAAATTAGCAAAATTAAGGAAAGAAAAAAAGAAATCAAAGAAAATAATTATAAAAAAAATCATATGAGATAGCTTTCAGTACAATCTCCCTTCGATCTTTATATCAAGAACTGTAATTTAGAAATCCACGGAAAACTTCCCAATGCATTCTTTTTTACCACTTCAAAAAAAAAAAATTAAATATATTAAATACCGTACTATAGGAAATTTTATCATATTTTTAAATTCTTATATCCTTAAATGTATATAGATACTGCAACGTTAATTTAACGTGTATAAGAATAATGTTTAAATTAAAATTTCATATTTAAAACACACATACAATTAACATTTAAAAATTTAAAATGGGCTTAACTAGTTTCAACCGCTGTTACAGCAGTTTTCATCAGATATCTTCATCATACATCTTCGCATGATTCTTCTATTTGAAATTTTATCATCTTCACGCTCAAATTACTCGACATTGAACCGACATTGAAAAATTTTCAAATACGAAAGTTACAGCTTCTCTTATCCGTAAATATGCATGTTAAGTTTCAAGAATTGAGCGGTCCAAAAGTTGCTATGACAACACGAACAATCTCGACCTCACTTCCTTATATAAGATATGAATAGTAAGATTTGTTGGCAGAACAGAATTACAGGCGGTTTTGATTTGCCTTTTGTTTGCTTACACAAAGTGATTCTTGTTTCCTAGAATAAAAATCGGTTTTTATCTTGATCGGAATTAATTATTTTCTGAGGGCAGACTAATTATCTGTTGTCACTCATCAGAATAGTGGGTGAGTTTTTATTAAAGGATTACACGGTTAACAGACAACAATTTACCAAGAATAGGTTACATTATTTATATAGAATGCAGATGCTCAGACAGGAAAATTGTCCGTTGTGCACAAAAGGACTTTATTAAGGTGTAATTTATTTAATTAGAAGTTATCCCGAAAAACTGAATTGCCAATTACTCTGACCGCCTAAGGTGTCAGGTTGCAGGAAACCAACCAAATAAATTTAGATAAATTCCTGAAAATGGTTGAGACAAAACCAAAGACAATAGAAAGGGGAAAGATGCAATTGATGTTGTTGATTTAAGTGTAGTTCTCATCAAAGATTAAGAATAGCGAAGGTCGAAAAGGCATCATTTGTTAAATTTACTAAAGCTTTTTTATAAATTTACTGCAATTGTCTTTAAACAAAGTGGGGGATTTTTCAGGGTTCGCCTTGTATTTATATGTGTCCAAGAAGATCTTACGTTATGTTATTAAGAGAAATGTATAGTTGGGATGACAACTTTCGAATATCCAAAAGACAGCGATTGTCCAAAGTAGCCTTCGGGAGATGAGTAAGTTGTCGTGGTTATTGGGGTTTGGCGGCAAATGTTTTGGCCATTTATGATCTTTATCTATTCATTCGATAACGATCGGAATTAATAGGGATCCTTCTTTTACTAATCCTGAGGATATAAAAATTTCATCTTGCAGGTTTATAGTTTGAGTCACCTTAGTCATAGATGGACGGACGGATATGAATGTGTCGAGTTAAGGGGAGGCGTAAGTCAGTTGCGACGATTTGGAAGTCTAGGTTCAAATTGTTCTGTAGGTGTTAAAAATACAATTAAAAATCTCAAATTTAAAATATGACAGTTTAAATATGAATGAAT
Source organism: Thereuonema tuberculata (assembly GCA_023159025.1). Classification (NCBI taxonomy): domain Eukaryota; kingdom Metazoa; phylum Arthropoda; class Chilopoda; order Scutigeromorpha; family Scutigeridae; genus Thereuonema; species Thereuonema tuberculata. The sequence continues at coordinate 267,001,383 of JAFIDM010009631.1, read as the reverse complement.
CATATTCTCCTATTCTTGATTTTTATATGATAACTGAATTAATTACATTTAAATTCAAAGCCAGCTAATTTTTTCGAAAGAATTTGCATTTTATTAAGTTATTTTAGGTTAAAAAGTTCCCATTTCTGATCCTACGATTAAATAAAGTAATAATCTAGTAACTGAATTCAACATTTCCATTTCTTTCCCAATAGTTGAATTTTTAAAAAATAAAAACTATATATTGAAA
>JAFIDM010009631.1:266972585-266996901 GCA_023159025.1 Thereuonema tuberculata | reverse complement strand
TTTTAGCCTTTGTTTTAAAATTGTGTGAAAGGAAACATGTATAAAACGAAAATTTATTCAGAAACTTGATAAACTTCTTTTTATACATGTTTGTTTCCTTTCACACAATTTTAAAACAAAGGCTAAAATTTTTGTGGAGCAGTACCCCCCACTAATTTTAGCTCCGTCCAAATAGCAGTCATCAAAGTTAACTGAAGTTTGGTGCACTCTGCCATCAGTCTCAGTTTTATTCATGGCAGGGACTAAAGTTGCCTTTTGAAGCTTATTGGTTTCCCTCAAGTTAACTCCGCTCTAGTACGGAAAATAAGACTTTTGACAGTAATTCCCACAATTGTAAAGCATCAGGAAGGTATTAAAATATCAGTAATTTTGGCGAATTATGAAGGAATTTAATTACAGAAACAACTATGACCAACAAGAACCTGAAAAAATAAAAGAATGCCTATTAATTTTTTCTTTTATTTTTTTTTGGTTTTTGGAAATTTGCCTAAGTCCTATTTATTTTCATGATTTCAAACCACACGCCAACTTTTGGATTATGAAAATAATTAAGATGCATTGTTGGGCCACTGATAGAAATTCATTGTTTCGAACTGCATTTCTATGAGAATTTTGGTCGCCTTCACTCGAAAATTTCTGGAAAGTGAACTACACGGAAAAAACTTCAAACACCAAAGTTATATCGTCTCTAGTACACAAATGTGCATGTCAGGTTTCAAGAAGATCCATTCGCCGCATCGAAAGTTTTAAGTGGAAGACACAAATATACACGGATTGACCTCGCTTTTCTGGGAAAGTACGTTTAAAAAAAATGATTCACGATAATGAAGTGCCTATTTTCTTAAATTTTTTATTGTGTTGATAGGAAATACTTCAAATACACCATAGTATTAAAAAATAACTTGGTTTTAAAATAGTTAAAACGTAATAAAAGTATACAATACATGTTATAAGGGATCCATGAACAGTTTCGGAGGTGTCAAGACCTCCATCATCAGCAAGATCTTGCGGTGTTTGAAGCATTTCCTATGTTATCATCTTAACAAACCACACACGTTAAATATACACTTATTGTAAAAAAATTTCATTGTAGAAATGTCTTAATAAATTACTTTAAAAATTAAGAGAAAAAATAACACTTTTACATATTTCCTCTTTCGTAACTTGCTTTTACATTTCTGATGATTGGAAAACCAAACTGTAATTGTGTAGACGTAACGAAATTACTAATATTCTAATTTAGGTAATGTTTGAGTTTAAAAATTAGATATAGGGGAGGTTTCTGTGAATGATAAGATATTCTTTGGTATTCCTTCCTCATTGGAATACATAATAGTTTCGATTAAAAAAAAAATCTATGATTGTTATGACTTAAAAATCTTATGTACTGCATGATAGCATTTACAATGCGTAATAGTCTCAAAAAATCTTAAAAATTAAAATCAGCGTCCAACCAAAAAGAAAAAAAATAAAATAAAATAAAGGACAGAAAGAAACAAACAAAATGGACTTCCTATTCCTTTCTGTTAAGTAGACAGTGCTACAAAGATGTTTTCCTAATATTTTACGAAATATCTTAAGCATGGAAATAAGCTCTTCTTTGGCTCAAAAATGTTCTAAAACTCAATAGAGATTTCAATGTAAACAATAAAAACTGTATTATTTGAGTCAGAATAAATCTACTTTAAATTGGCAATAGAGTTCAGGAAGAGAAGGAAGAAATAGCTATTAATTAACAATTAACTCAAATTCTCTTGTGTAATTTCATAATGGATTAAATAAAAAAATAATAATAAAAAAAGTGATCTTTTGTAATTTTTTAAAGTTTCTATTTTTCTACAATGCTGGAAACAGAAGTGCTCTAAGTACATTTTTATTTTGTCCTTAAAGTTTGAATTTCACCCCCTTTTGCCAATTTCCTTGTGTTGGAGTTTCTCTCTCCCACCAGTTCCCCAGAGGACGTGGCCTGGAGCAGTCCATTGCTGGAATGTGGGGTAGAGAATTCAACGGTAGGGTTGGAATGGGGGAAGAAAAAAAAAAAACTTACCTCTGTTTTGCGAATGGAATGCTCAGGGAACTCGTTGTAAACGGCAGAGGATGAGGTCGGAGGTATAAAAAAATAAAAGGGAAGAGGGTAGAGAGAAGAAAGTCACCCTCGCCATGAAAATGGTAAATTCATTCCTCGGATTCGTGATGAGATCCACACACGCATTATACCCCATCCCCAAGTTTTCCAATTTTTTGGAAACTCATCGTTGCAATTAAAAAAATCGTTGGACTTAGTTCGGAATCATTAAATAATTTCAATGATTGGTATATTTTTTAGAGTGGGGTAGAGGGGATTTAGGTACATGGGGCTCACATCTCCCGTATTTTTTTATATTATAAATTGCATAGCACTCATCTCCCACATCAAAACAAAACAAAACCAAAAAATCACGTAATGTTAGAAGGAATTGTTAATAAGTTTTAACTCATGTTGTGAAATAAATAAGGTACAATTAATTATTTTCTAATAATTAAGCTTAATATTTCAGCTTAATTCGATTAAGAAATCGCCTTCCAAATAATGGAAATATTGAGAACACTGCTTTATTTGTTCTTTTCTTTTGTTTTTTTAAATGGTACGTTAAATTTTCTGCTTTTCTTTAATAAAACAGTGCTCATAAACTTCAAGCGCGTTTGGCCCGTTGTAGGATTTTGTCAAACCCGTGTTGATTTCATTATTGACGTACTTTTAGGGGCCAAAAATCGACTGACATGAAAATCGTAACATTTGAGCATGAGAAATGAAAAGCATTAAGTAAAACAATACATTAAAAAATCATGAAATCACATGACTACTTATGTTTAAACATAGAAAATGCAGTTTCTTACAGGTTTCTGAAAATCTATAAATCCCGAGGAACCGAGATCTCGTCTGCTTCTCCCCTGCGTGCCTTGTGGCCCCGTAATTTAGTTTAGTCGAAAGTCGCGTTTCTGTTTTATGTTAGCACTTCGGCAAAGGCAGTGAAATTAATCAGAAATAGCAACGAACATCATGAGCTATAATCATAAAACTTCCACTGAATGTATACAATAAGAATAACAGCAGTTTTCACAGAATCTGGTATTGAACTATAGTCGGCCTAAAGATTATTACAAATGGACTGCGAATAATAAATAAATAAATGAAATATTAAATCTGAAAGATATATGAAGTTGAATTAAGCCTTCTGTTAATTTATTAACATTAACAACAATATTTCAATAATTCAAATACGACCAATAAATAATAGCATTAGTGATTTTGACCTTATTGTGGATCTCGCTGTTTTTTATTTCTTATTTTATCTTTTTTTAAAATACTTGTTTGTAATCTTTTGCCATTTAGCATGTGTGTTAGTATCTAGTATACCATTAAATAAATTAATTTCTTAATAATATTTTCTTGCATTCATTGTTCCCAATGAATTACGATATTCAATTAGTATCACATTTTATTACTTCTTACTCCTCTTTTTTCAATATCTGGAAATTCATGTTCACTTTCTCAGTTGGGTTATTGTATCGTTTCGTTTTCATGGAATGACTAAAACTTATTAACTTATTTTGTTTTATTCGAAGTCACATCATAAAAGGAAATTTAATTTAATTTTTTATAAAACTAGTCGGCTACCCGTCGCTTCGCTCCGGAAGCCTCGCGTATATAACGGAAAACAATTTGTTATTTATTAAAAAAAAGACACACACAAATTACATCAAGTAAAATAAAACTAAAATTTTTTTTAAAGTTTTTTTTTCATTTCAATTTTTGATGTATATATTCTCTCAATCCACGACTGCTTTTAGAATCAGCGTGTGAATCATATATCTGTGATAATTTTTTATTTTTTATAGAAATTAGAATGTAATCCTTGTGGTCTATTCAGTAATCTACCTAATAGAAATAGTGCTTCTTTCTTTCTTGACTCTCTTTTTTTTCCAATTGATACTTTTGAGAGGTTCTTGAGTTACAAATAATGATGATTTTTGAGTTACAAATACTGATTTTTCAGTATTCTACTTAATAGAAACACTGCTTCTTTCTTTCTTGACTCTCCTTTTTTATTCCAATTAATACTTATCAGTAGTTTTTGAGTTACAAATAGAGATTTCTCAGTATTCTACCTAATAAAGTACTGCTTCTTTCTTTTTTGACTTTCTTTTTTATTACAATTGTTACTTTTCAGTCAAAGTCAGTTCAGTTTTTACAGATAAGTCAAAAAAGCAATATGAAGATAGTTGTAGTTCCCATGGCCTAATGGATAAGATGTCTGACTTCGGATCAGAAGGTTGCAGGTTCGATTCCTGTCGCGGATGTTTCATTGTAAAAATTCTTTCTATTTTTAATTCTCTCAGAAAACTGCGCCGGACAGACACACAGACAGACAGAGAAATAAATGATTTTAGTAATGTAGATTCATGATAACAGCAAAATATAATTACTGAAGCCCTTATGTGATTTATTGACTGTGCTTTGATTAATTGAGGTTCCTACAAAGAATCTTATCATCAAATTTCTCAACAATTGAGTTTACATTCATTCACAAATAAACAAATATTTTAAAAAAAGTATTCTTATTAAGTAGCTAAGTAATTTTTTGCATCCGTAGTCGGTTGTTAAAAAACTTTAAAATCAGTTTATTTCGAAGGATCCTAATCGTAAAACCTATAAAAATCGAAAATCAAAAACGATAAGAATCTATGAGAAACAAATGAGAAAAATAAGATCATACAAGTAATTATAATAGCATATACAAAGTTAGAAAAAAGCCCATAAAAATAGATCAAAAAATCGCAGAAATTAAAAACCTAACTTTAAATATCTTTGTAACAGAGGATATTAGGTCTTCAGAATTTAGAAATGACCCAAAACTAATACCTAAATGGCATTAAATAAGAAAAATGAATATACGGTCAAGAATTGAGGACCTCTATGGAAAAAGGGCTTAAGTGCACTTAAGCCTTTCTTTATAAGAATGCATTTTCGACAAAGAAAATCGAATAAATGTTGGGTTATCACCAAAAGAATTACTATTTACTATTACTATTTGTCATTATCAGCAATTCTTTTGGTGATAACCCAACATTTACTCGATTTTCTTTGTCGAAAATGCATTCTTACAAAGAGGTCCTCAATTTCGTAAAGAATAGAAGTTGTAGCAGATATTTATTCCACAAAAACAATATGTGCTTTATCTGACACATTCTTCGTATAAATATAGTTTAATATTTATTTATCTATCAAACTAAAGACGTACATTGATATATAGCCAGATCCTAAAAGAGAAGGGTTGTCAATACCATTGTGCTAGAAGAGATTGAAAAAAAAAAGATACAGCTATGGAATTATACAAATACTTCTGTACCATAAACTTCAAATTACACACAAGAAATAATAAATCCAAATCTCATGCCGATATTTCGACTTACTCATGGTTCTATATACAAAATACAAATGAAAAGAAGAAAATTATTCTTAATTTAACAAAGTAAAACATTTAACAACTGAACAACATCAAACCTTTGTTAAGAATAAAATAATATTAAATAATCCTTATATATTATTTCTCAAAGGTGCTTTCGTGTCGGTACGCAATAACTCCCTTAATACTTCATCAAAATCAAAGATTGAGATATCATTTTGAAGATTATGTTCCCCGCTAATGACGAAAAATAAACAAATTGTTTAAAATTAATGTTTTCGTCAAAAAACTTTATTTTAAAAACCTTTTTGTAAAAATGTATACACGATTTAACAGAAGCGACTTATCTTTCGAAAGCGAAAGAACATTTAAATAATGCTATAGCGTCGTAAACTTCAAATATATCCTTTTTTGAATAAAAATGCACTTTAAAAATGATATTTCATCATTTATTTAATAAGAAATGATAAAGAAACAAACAAAGATTTATATTTTAATAAAAATAAACGATTTATTACAATAAAAAACAAATATATTTTAATGTGTGTAAACTTTTTAATCACTAATCTCAAAATTATTTCTCAAAGGTGTTTTTTTTTTATCTTCCTTAATACTTCATCAAATGAATGAGATATCATTTTGAAGATTATGTTGACCGCTAACGACGAAAAATAAACAAATTATTTAAAATTAAAACAAATTTTATCATGGAACATGGTAGGGCCCTAAAGAATAAAAATTTGAACTTATCAGACATTGCCTTCCATTGTCTGGAAAAAGGGCATATAATGGACAGTAATGTGAAAGTGTTATATAAATAATGTGATTTAAAATTAAGGAAAGTAGTTTATAAAAAACACTAAAGAGAAAAACTTCAACAGGTACGAAGGAGTTCATGTTAATCCTTCAACTGTCTTATTAATGAGAGACTTAATCAAAATAAATAGTACAATAACAGCATTGAATTGGCGTTATTAATTATTGACATTATTAATTACTGAAAAAAATATTTAATATTTTTAATGATTGTAATAATTAAATGATTTCATATTGATATATTTTTTGTAAAACAACTAAATTACTTGATTCACGAATTTTTAGAATTTGTTTAAACTTCTAACCATTTTTGCTGGAATAATATAAAAATTTGTATTATTCCTTTTATTTTATTATGCTTGAAAAAGAGAAGACGAATTTAAACTTCTCGAAAATTCGCAATTTGCAGTATTTTTAATAACTCTATTTTGAATACTAAAATGAGGTACGTGGAGTATTTGTTTAAAATTAATGTTTTCGTTAAAAAACTTTATTTTAAAACCTTTTTATAAAAATGTAGAAGGCGCCATCTATTGACAATTTGTTTATTTCTTTATTTCCATTACCATTCGGTGACTGATCAAGATACCATGCGAATTATTTGCACGGGTCAACCTTTTTTTATAAAAATGGAGAAGGCGCCATCTATTGACAATGTGTTGAACTAACATGCACGACAGCAGTTGGATTTATTTATTATTTCTGAAAGGTGGTTTTTTTTGTTGCGAATTATTCGCACGGGTCAACTAGTAATAACAATAAAAACGATAATAACTATGAACAGTAAATTGAAATCGGAAAGACAATATCATTGGTCTTAAAACCTTTTATAAATCTCTAATTTCTTTTACATCTATTACTTTAATTTCTTTTACTATAATTTCTTTACTTATCGTTTTTATTGTTATTATTACTTAACATTATTTTATTTTTAACAAAGGTTTGATGTTGTTCAGTTGTTAAATGTTTTACTTTGTTAAATTAAGAATAATTTTCTTCTTTTCATTTTATTTTGTATATAGAACCATGAGTAAGTCTTAATGTTAAGACGCAATAACGGCATGAGATTTGGATTAAATTATTATTTCTTGTGTGTAATTTGCTATGGAATTATTGTTATTATTATTAACTAAAACTGTGCAAATCTACATATTTCCAATTATTTGTACTGTAATCATAAAGTTTACGACTGCTTATTCAAATAAATGAAAAATTCATACTTCAAACTTTACAGTTCACAGTGTACAACTTAGTAACGGTTGGTCAGGGAAGGCAGGGCAATCGCAAGTGGCCCATTGTTACCTAACCCAGTGCTTCTCAACCTTTTTCGCTTCAAGACACACTCAGCAAAAATCCTGAGGCACACCAAAGCTTGTTTCTAAAATTCCGCTGCACACCGAACTTTTCATTGCTTTTTTTTTGCTGTCACAGAATCTCTTGAAAAAGATGTAAGACTTTTCACAGTCCGTTGTTAAATAAAAGATATCTGAAATATATTTTTAAGACGATTTGAATGAGAATTAATAACTTTTTAATTTTAATTATTAGAATGAAATAGAATGTAGTTTATATTTCTGTTATTTGATGTTTATTCTAGATGCTTCTCACGGCCCGATTGGGAATCACTGATCTACTGGGCACCCGCAGAATTTTTTCCAGTGGGGGGGGGGGGGGCAAAATATTTTGGCAATGTATTTAACGCTGTAAAAAAATTCTAAAAATTAATTGAAGTAAAAAAATAATAACTTAAATCAAATTTACCATATTCAAAATATCTGTTAATCCTCTTACGAGAGCAAATTGCATGAACTTTGTTAAATGGGGGGGGGGGGGGGGGGGGCTACTGCCACCTACGTGGGTGAGGGTAGAGTCCGTTATCTATTATAAACAAGCACTGAGGCCCATTACCAAAGCTGGGATCCCAATTGCACAAGGAGGAGTCCATCATTCAATCACACATAACTATACAAATTTTCAAGAAATTAAAAAATATTTCAAGGAAGAAAAATGCCAGTGGAGACTTTCTTCAGAAAGAAGATTCTTTATAATATCTTCAGTGATTTACAAAGCTCAAATCATTGAAAAAAGAAGCCTATTTCGTTATAAATAGAACTAGTGCAGTTTTGATCTATTGTTTGAATCTCTTCAGTCTGTCTCGGAAAGCATTACAGTGAAACTTTTAAAATGCAATTTTAGGCGAAATGCCTTCTTCTGCGATCAACAACTCTTTACACTGAAATATTAGTGAACTACTGACTTCTTTTAGGACTTCCAGGTAAGAGGCTGTAGTCCAAAAATGTCAATATTAATTGATATTAAAGCGTCTGAATCTTGATAACTTGAAAACTATTTTATCTTATTTACTTTTAAGTGTAGGTGGATTTTTTCCATGAGATTTCCGTTTTGATTGGAACAAACAGACACAAAGTTATAAGAGCTGAGGCTCAATAAGCTATTTTTTTCCATTCATTAAATCCTATTAAAAGATCTGTTATTACAATTAAATCCACAACTAATTACGTAAACTAATTAGTTTAATTAACTAATTTTAATAATTTAAAAAGTAGAATTATCGGTTTTTTTAACCTAATTGTAATTTTCTTGTTAGCCATTTTAAAGAAAAAAACTCATGAAGTCAGTACGTCTGTGTGTGTGTGTTTGCCTACTAATCTTCTCTCTCGATTGTATTGAAAAAAGAAACAAATCCAGCATTTTGATTGTGTTGTTTTCCCTGAAGATTTAAAGATCTGAGGAATGTTTATCGACGACCAGTTGACGTCGATGTCAATTCCAATGATAATGAAGCCCCAGAAATACGAAAACAATGGAGAAACATTAATATTCTCAAGTCCTTAAATTATCGCGTCGCAAGACGAGAAGATAACAATATTATTTCATAACTTTAAGAAGCAAACTCAAAGTTTTCTTTAACTTATTATAACAAAAAATGAAGTAAAGGTTTTACTGGAAATAGTTTACTAAACATTACAGTATAATGATTTAACAATAATAATAATAAATTTGAAGATTTAAAAAACACACTAAATCATTAAAAAAGTTCAATAAAAAGATGGCGGACTAGTTCCGGATTCTTTCCAAAATCCTTTCTCAATGCAATGGAGACAGAGGAAGGAACACCGTGATGATATATTCTCAATAATGATATTGAAATGGTAATGAGATTATCCAGTGTTTGTATGAAATTCAATTTTTTCAGATGAGTAACAATTTATATAAGCAAACACAAGGTATTTTCATGGGTCTATCATCTACAGCGAATTTAGCTGAATTGATAAAGATCTATATTGAAATGCAAGTTTTTAATATAGATAATATTATATATAGATAATTTAGATAATATTCGTCAACCTGTTTTGTTTTACGTAAGATATGTAGATGCTTTGTTTTTTCTTCTGAAGAAAGACGCTGTTGATAAAGTTAACAATGCTTTTAATACTGTTACTAAAGATATTCATTTTACCTTAGAAAAAGAGGAGCAGAGTTGTTTGACTTTTTTAGATTGTGAGGGAAGGGCTGAATTTGATTACATCCGTGTACAGGAAACCATCGGTTTGATGTTAAATTTTAAATCTTACGTTCTTGTTCGCCAAAAAGAAACAATTCAAATGGCGGTGAGTAGGGCTTTTTATATTTCTTCTAGCCAAGAAATTTTTGAAAATGAGATCCAATGTGTTACTAAATTGCGTATAATAACGGATACCCTAAATCCTTTATTAATAATACGATCAAAAGTCTTTGATGAAGTTATTTAATCCAAATAATTGTAGAAATAAGAATAAGCCATTATTTTATATCCTTTATATTCCTAAATTTTATACACATATCAAGCGTATATCAAAGCGTTATAATATTAGGATAGTTTCTAAAAATAATAATACCATTAGACGATTTGTTAATGAAAAAAAAACTTAATATTAAAGATTTCCTAGATAGTATTAAAAACAGAAACGATTGTATTTACGGAATTACATGCCTAAGTAACAGCTGCATGTATTTGGGGAATTCCAAAGGCCTTTGGGTGTCCATCTTAAAGAACATGATAGGGCCATAAAAATTGGTTCCTTTACTTATAATACAGCCATGCATGTTTATCAGACAGGGCACGCAATAGACTTTACAAATTCCGTTATTTTGGGTGGCTACCTTCCAAAGTGAAAGTGGTTGCTACCTTCGAAAACCTAAAGAGTCACTAATGATATTATTTAATAAACCCTATAATAATAAGCTGTCCATCGAATACGCTGAACTACATGGTTTACATAAGGCATAGTATATAAAAAAGAAAAAAAAATATATTATTTTTATTTTACTTTTTTTTTTGTTTCTCTTATCCCATTATTTCTTTGAACTCAACCAAATCCTATTGGGTTAGATCATATTTGCATTTGTTTTCTAAGTGGTTTTTTATTTGGTCTGTATTTCTTTTACCCATCACATTAATTGACGTGACCACATCAACGCAATTTGATTGGTTTAAATGCCTTTTTAAACTGGTGGTCCTTCCTCTGTCTCCATTGCATTGACGAAGGATTTTGGAAAGAATCCGGAACTAGTCCGCCATCTTTTTATTGAACTTTTTTAATGATTTAGTGTGTTTTTTAAATCTTCAAATTTAGTTATTATTTGCACAAGTTAATTTTTAACTTTGAATAATAATAATAATAATAATAATAATAATAATAATAATAATAATAATAATAAAGAGTCTATTTATAAAATATAGAATTTATATGGATGAAAGTAAACAGAAAATTTAATGTTTTACAAATTCTTCTTTAGATTTTCTGCGTTTTTTTTTTATAAATAGTTTTAGCTTCAGCTATATTATAATTAAAGAAATACCGTTATATGAACAATAAATAAATAAATAAATAAATAAATAAATAAAGAGATTACACATTTTATTTTTATTCCTTTACCTTTATTTCATGTTTCAGTTTGTGTACGCTAAACTGCCCAATATTAAGACTCCATTGGTCCTTGTCTTCTTATTAAATGTCTTTTGTTCCTAGTATTCATCTGGTCGAAATTTTGGTACTGCACTGAGTGGTATTCCTCGTAGCTACAGTAGTGGCGCTATGAAGTTTTCTGTAGCGGGAATATAATACACGATATGACGTCACTGTAGCGGCATAGTCTGTAGCTATTAGGAACAGTTGGTATGCGTTTCGAAGTTCACCGACAAATGTGTGTTTCGGTTTAAATGTTGAATTTTCTTCTCAGCACTTACAAAATAAGCAAAATTAATAAACTTGTGTTATTGTCTCAAAAAAAGGGAATTAATTACAATTAAAAAAAAAAAAAGAACACCTTTATAAAAAATAATTAAAGTTAGTTATTTTCCGTTTTAATGACGGATTTTTTGTAAGTGTATCAAGTTTATTTTTTCATTGCGAGAAAAACATAGAAAATTCGTTTCTTATAATCATTAAAACCTATAAATGTATAAATTATAATTTTAATTAACAATTATAATTAAGAAAGTAAATTGAAATATCTTTGTCATATATGTTTTCATTTGATTTTAGAAGAAATCGTTGGTTATTGCTATGTCGCTGTTTACATGTCCGCCATTTCGTTTCTGTAGCGTTGCAGGTGCTCCACCTCGAAATACTGTAGCGGCTACTTTCGACTGCAGTAGCGCACTACGGTTTATGAGGAACACGGAAGTAGTGCACTACAATCTATGAGGAACACGTTTTCGCGAGTGTAGTGCACTACGTAGCGCTACTGTAGCTACGAAGAATACCACTCTGGTTTCAGTAATTTTCTTATTGTTGTTTGTTTTTGTGGATCCCACTCTCTGGAGCGAGAACGATCTCAATAGCCTTTCCTGCCTTCGAGTTGATCGTTAATAAAAGCAAATCTAGCTGATGAATCTTAATATGGACGAAACAACTGTCTCAGATTCCCGTTGACGCTAGCTCAAGGCGTGAATGAAATGTACAATTTCTTTTTTTCATGTTTCAATTTGTGCACATTAAATTCCCAATGTAAACGTTATTTTTTACGTTTACGAGAAAGTTATTTTAATTAAAGAAAAGAAGCAAAAAAGCTCCCAAATTCCTTAAATGATGTTTTGTTTTGTTTTAGTGATTAAAGTTACGAAACCAATTCAAGTAAACAAAACGTAATTCTATTTTTTAACTTTTTTTTTTTAATTTATTACCAAGAGAATGCAAATTACATATCTTTAATTTTTCTATTTCCTGAAAATTAATTCAATCCGTAAATATTTTTGTCAGTTGCTTAATTTGAATCCTATCAGAGCAGTTGGCAATGGAGTAATTAAACGATTTACTATACATTGTTAAGACATCGATAGCAGAAGCGAACCAGGATTTGGAATGGAAGAGATCGGCCATTTTTCACTGCAATTAAAAAAAAAAAAGTTTTGTGCTAACTTTTGGTTACCCAGCATGACAAGATTCAAAAAATATTTGTTCAAATATTAAGTTTCTTTTTTTTTTTGCAAAAATATTGTATGTTTTCGAGATAACGGTATTTTCTTATAAGGAAAGATTCCTTCTGATTGTTTTAGAATCTAAGCTGTTTATTTATGGATTCAATGTGTATCAAAGTTTACAGAGAGCTGACATTCAGGAAGTACTGTTTCAGCTATCTATGAACATTCAACTGTAATAGTATTCTTTGTTAGAATAGTTTCAAAATCTCGTTGGCCAATTTAGAATATAAAGATATTATTTAATTATTAGGTATACGCTTAGTTACCCATCGGAAGTGGCGACAGAGAAGCAGTCTTTATGGAGCTAGTGCTCATAATGGAAGTTGAATCATAAATAAACATTATATAAATTTTAAAGAATACTTTTAAGAGAGGGGTTTACAGGAGATCAGATTTGAAGGGTGGATATCAAAATATATACATTTTAAGTCATATTTTTTAAGGATTATAAATAACCATGCATATGGATATTTAAAGTAAAGGAAAATTACCTGACAAGAAAATTATCCTCTTCAATTAATAATTGTGTAATGACAAAGTGAAATATATAAGCAGAACATACAGTTCGTTTTCGAAAGGCAGACCCACCACTGGCTTTCTCCAAAGAGGGGTGATACGCTGAGATGGGCACTTTCCTAAGAAATTCTTTTGGACATTTTCGCTTTTAAGAAAAAAATAAAGGAGGAGCATTTTTGCAATAGTATGTATTCTTTCCATAATTCTTTCCCGAAAAGCGCAAATAGAACGCAACTACTAGTAAACTAACTCTGATAAAAAGTAAATGTCCCCTCTTTATTTCTCCTCACCCCTATTTTGATGAAATTGAAGGAGACCTGACGCATGCGCAAAAGCATTGAAGGTTCTCGTAAACAAAAATGAACATTACATCATTTTTTTATTTTTATGCCTAAGTTAATACAACAGTTAAGAAATGATGTAACATCATCAAAATCCAGAGGCTGCAACATAGTATTGTTTAAGACAATAAACAAAACTTGTAAGCAAAAAACTTTGTTACTTCGAAAAAGATGGTAGATGACGAAGCAAGAATCCTGTAGATCGTATAGATGACAAATAGTTTTATTTCTCTTGAGGGGTTCTAATTCTTTTAAAAAAAGTTAAGAAAAGTTTAGTAACTTATTCCTTTCTAGCCCATTTTTCGATGCGTAATTCAAGGGTATCATCTAAATGTTACGTAAGTCTTAGTTTAATATCTTTCGTTAGCTATACACACATGATATTGGAGTTCGGTCCGGAATTGACTTGGAGAATTGCGACTGATTCTCGATATCGTACCTTGTTCCTGGCGCAGCAAAGCGTCTGTTGTTCTTGTGCCTTACAAAAATTGTAAGATCAAAGAAATAAAAATGCGTTGTAGATACGAAAAACGCCGGGAAAACCGTAGAAGTGCTATTCAAAACGTAATGATTAATTTTAAGGCTGTTTTTAATGTTGTTGTTTTGTTTTTATTTTATTTTGTAAGTTCATTTAGTACAAAATGACTGAAAGGAACAAAATGGCTGAAAGAGGATACTTAGGTTTCGATTACATTTTTCTCTTTGGAGTTTTATAGTTTGAAATAGACGCTTAAAAGGGAAAGAGAAAGAGCGTTATTAAGATTACAAGACCCGGTGATTTCTGTCAAAGGTTTAGTGGTAACATCTTGGGGGTGTTGTAAGTTACGATGTAGCAACTGCTAAGAATGACGAACACAACATGTGCCGTGAATCGGAGCTGCAGGTTTTTAATGCGCATGCGTATCTGGATGACGATGATGAATTATAGAAGCGAGAGGGAATTCCAATGGATCTTGTTAGGCTTAAAGCTTCCTCATCGAAATCAGAAAACGCGGGAAACTGAAGACGGATTTGCACGTACAAATGGATATATATGGCAACATTTTATGAGGGAAAAAAAAAGGGGTTTAAAAAAGAAAGGGGTGGGGGGAAGAAGGTAAGGATATCAAACAACATTTGAAAGATGGTAGCAATTTGTGAAAATGACGACTTCTTTGACACTGATTTACCGAATAAATTACGAACATAAATATATTTTTAGTTCGCCTGCTTGTTATACATTTTTGCTTCTGTTTTATTACTGTAAGGATTTCGCTCAGGGTATTAACAAATTTTACGGATAAAACACTAAATTTAAAAAGTATTTATATTATTTCAAAAAGTATTTATATTATGTTTATGTTTGTTGGAAACATTTTGTCTGAAAATGCCTCCATTGACAATGACATGATTTTGAAAATTTGATAGAAAACAATTCACTTTCTCTTGGTTGCTGGGGAGTTGTGTTTATTGCAGCGTAATTTTAACAGTTGTTGATAATTAATTGATTTGTTTACAGTTTTAGAGAATAGCTCTAATTTTTTTTTTGCATAACAGTACTGTAGTGTGCAAGGCACAGACAATGCAATTCGCTAATCGCGTGAAGAACATGTTTTGTGTGTGTTAGTTATAACAACGTCTAGAAACATTGTTACACGAGTGTTGGGGAATTCATTGAAACCAGGAAACGCAGGTGAAAATGCCATAAGGTTGTGCCTGAACATGTGGTTCCTAAAAGATGGGTGCCAACCACATACTTCAAGAGTTGCTCGTGCAGTATAAACACAATGTTTCCCAATAGATGGTTAGGCAAATATGGTTCAATTCATTATCTACCCTGATCACCTGACCTGAATGTCCTTGATTTGAGAAAGAATAAAAGACTTGAAGCACCGACAGTCGTTCGATCATGATGAAATTTTTCGAGCAACAAATCCGTCTGAAGCAGAGTAGATGCTTGCATCGCAGAAAACGGTGTTCAGTTTGAACATGTCGCTTAATGGAACAAACATCACGGTACACAGGCATCCTGTTATTATTAGTGTGACTTTTCTATGCCTTTCACACTACACTACTGTTACGCAAATAATAAAAAAAAATAACAATTATTCTCTGAAACTGTAAACTAATCAATTCATTTTCAAAAAACTGTTAAAATTAATACAATTCAAGTCCCAGCAATCTAGCGAATGTTATTTGTTTTTTAACATATTTTCAAAATCATTTCATGGTCAATGGAGGCCTTTTCAGACAAAATTTTACAACAAAGTTTTGTTTGCAACAATCGTCTTTTTTTTTAATTTTAAGTCACTTCCATTTACAAACACACAATGCAGATGTGGTTCGTCATTTCCGTCATTTCAATTACGTAGGTTACAAACATCATCAGTCGATATACCTTACTTCTACTATTATCAATATTTTCATTATTTCCTATAAAACCAATTTCTTCTTACATTATACGGGGTGGACGGATGGTCTTAGACATCCTCTTCAGAGAGAGAGAGAGAGAGAAAGAGAAAGTTTTTAAACAATGTATATTACCAGTTCCAGCAGAAAGAAATGTATGGATGAGACAGCAAACCAGTGTCTGATATTATTATCACTATAAAGCAAATTATAATAAATGGAATTGGGCTGGCCATGTAGCAAGACGAAATGATAATAGATGGTCAACAGAAATTCTAAACTAGATTCGAGGAATGAATAGAGGCCGAGAAATAGTCCATGATAGATGGGTGGATGAAATTAAAAGTTTTGTTGGTTTTGACTGGAAGAGAAAAGCTTTCGACCGAAAGAACTGGAAAAACTCGGAGACCTTCATTCTGCAGTGGACTGAAAATATTTTAAAATAAAATAGGCCTGTTGTAACAGTTCGTATGTAAATATTTTTAAAAATCATTTATTTGTATTTATCTGTATATATATATATATATCTGTATTTTATTCATTTTAATCTTTAACCGTTTTTTATTTTAAAATATTCGTTTTCTATTTCGTAATTGTTGAAGTTCTGTTTATTTTTAAATTCTTTTTCGTTGCAGCCGTTGAATCAGTTAATTAATTTAAATTGATTATGTTCTTGTCCAATTACTGTGTATATTTTTAATTACTTATCCAATCAAATTCAACTTTGTAAAATCTAAAAAAAAACCTTATTTTCTGCTTAATAAATTAATTCAGTTCAGTTCCAAATTCAGTTCGTTTCTTCGCTCCTACAAGACTCTCCCACAAATACCATTACAATATATATATATATATATATATATATATATATATATAAAGTCTCCTTTTTCTACAAAACTATGTTTTTTTAAACTGTTACCTTTACTTAATTTTTATTACAGTTATTAAATTCTACATATCATTCCTTGAAAAAAGAGTCCAAACACGGTGCAATTGTGATATTTCTAAGCATTTTAATGGTCAGTGGGTTAAAACAAATAAACGATACAATACAATTAGATAAATGAATATAATTAGATATAATATAACAAAGAGCGTTTACTAAGAGTAAAACAAAAGGTAATTGTATAAGGTAGTCATTTTTTATATGGTATGTCGTAAACCAAATGACCCTGTAAAATGGTTATCTTATACAATTACCTTTGAAATTGTTGGAAAAAATTGTCGTTGGGGATCAATTTCAAGTAAAGCAATAGTATTCCCATATTCAGTAATGTTTATCTACTATTAAAATTTCAGCTTTCTGAAATAAATAATCTTTTGGGTTTGCAATTTTGCAGTTTTCAGTAACTTAAGTCTCAAATTTAAATTTCTAAGATAGGGGAAATGACGAAGAGTGTAAGATGACGAACTCGGTATTTCTCCGACGCGTTCATAGATAGGAGCACCTGTCCCCATTGCTCATCCTGGGGAGAAATAACCTCGGGAAAATCTCCTACCTCCACCGGCTCCTCTATAACACGGAACTCACCAGTACCCTGTTTTATTTATTTACTTACTTATTTTTCATTAAAATAAGTTACTTAATAAGCAGTTCGGAAACCCTACTTTTTCTTAAAACTACTTTTTTCTTTATGTTTGTTTGCTTTTTTTTTTTTTTCATGAAAAAGACAAAAACTAAAAGCCTATATTTAAGTTCTGTGTTTCTACTAAATATAAACAGTAAAAACTTTTCCGTTTCTGAAAGAAAGAAAAAAGAATCCCCAATTAATTACTTAAAATGTTCAGTCGTGCTAATTTGAATCGAATCAAACCAAGAGCAATGGACTAAAGATTTAATATTCATTATTAATACAATTAGATATTAAAAGAAATAGGATAGAAATCCATTATTTAGATTCCAATGCGAAATTTTATCGCCTTCTCATGCTAATTTCTTTACAAGGAACCAAACATTAAAGGTAGATCCAAAAATACATATCATGTTTCAAGAAGATCCCTCCAGCAGTTCAGAAGAATTAGAAGGGAGGACTATTGATACACACACACAGACCTGATGAGCCTCATTTACAAAGTAGGATAATAATATCGTTATTATTATTATACCGACATATGTGAGTTTTATGTGCAATTTCATTTATTTTAATAATAAAATTTAAATACGCAATTAAAATGTAATAAAAACTTCAAAAAACCCACACACAAAAGAAATAAAGGTTCTCGCACCCTAAGCCATCATGTCGGAAATCTGGGGCAGCTGTTTCAGCCTTATTAGGCTTCTTCAGACAGAGTTATCCTTGATGATAGGCTCAAAGTGCGTGAAATTATGAATTATTATGTTATTTTATTTCCTTTGTTTATTGGTATTAAATTAATAAATAAATGAAGAAAAAAGTAATTTAAAGTTGTCTGTTTAAAAGCTGTTTGATGTGTTATTTACATTCCACTAAATAAATAAATAAAAAGAGGGGAAAAAATAAATCTTTTGCTTGAAATACGAGGTGTTGACATTAAAGTGGCGTCGTTGTGAAAATGGACAGTGTGTATGGATTGTCTACTTTTGTGTTGACAAGTGAGGCAACGACTGGTGGAACTGTTGCTCACAGCAAATCCGTGCGTTTCTTGGTGACATAAATAATGCAAGCGTTATTCGATATATTGCGTGATTCGGGCAGCCATTGCAGCGACTCTTTTAAAAGCGATGGATTTGCAGGTTGTAGTTGAGGAAAAGCCCCAGTTCGGATCGATAAACGCATCATTGCATAAGTCCTAATTTCTTTCATACCTACCAGGTTATAAATTATTGAAACCACATCATAAAGCACAACCACGAATAGCATTTCATTATTCTACACGCGAGAATGACAGAATACGAGATCTGGATTTATTTTTGGTGGGAGATGGTGGAGTTTTCCACGTACTGAGCACGAGAATTATCACAGAACTGCTTTAGCTATTTTTATTTTGGAATTCTGATTTTAAATTTTTCTTTTCAAAACTACAACAATTTATCACTGAATTAATATCCCTGCATTTCGGAAATATTTAAAGCTTGTGATTCAAATCTGAAATCAAGTAAAATGCATAATTTCTTAGGTTCGTCAGAGTAGCTAGCGCCATCTATTATTAACCATGATCACTAGAGCTGTAACAATGAATAGTGACAATTGAAATTCATTATCACGACGATTTCAATGAAATGAACGCATACATTAGTATTTATTCTTTCTGTTAGATCACGTAATCAATGACTTGTATTTGCACTATTCACTGTTGCAATGACCTAGCGGCGACAAAGTATACATCAATGTAATTGTTAACTACTTTCAATGACCCATAGAAATTTGAAAGGAAATGTAGGGTCCATATTGTTGAACCAATTGCTTTGCGACAATTTTATTTATTACAAACTAAACGTTATTGAAGCAGAGAGCTTGGCGAGGAAAGGAGAACAAGTGATCCCGTTATTGTATTCGTTCAGTTTGTAAGGAATTTTTGTAAGAAAAATTCTGCTGTACAAAAACTGATTCCCCTCCATACATTGTCGACATCGGATTTTTTGTTAAAAAAAAGCCTCATGGTCACATGTGGTTATCTAAGTTAGTTTTAATTTGCAGATTTATTGTTTGTACTAAACCCGTGGTGCCCAACCTTTCATAATATGGGACCAAACTTGACTTTGCTGTGAATTTCGCGGGCCACAATGTACGCGAAAATTAAATATGGATATTTAAAATTAGTCTATTTGTCGAAACGTGAGAAAGAATTGAAAAATCAATAATTGGCGTATTCAGGGCCGTCGCGTGGTTTGTTGGCGCCCGGGGCAAGATATCGTCAGGCGCCCCCCCCCCCCTCCCCAAAAGCCCCAACCCCCCCCCCCAAAAAAAAACCGCAATCTCCTATTCAACAACCAAATATATATATATATATATAGGAATAAAAGAGCGGGCCACATGTAACACCTTCACGGGCCGGATATGGCCCGCGGGCCATAGGCTGGCCATCACTGTACTAAACGATCTCCAGAACCAAATTTTCTGAGGACAATGACAGTATCGCAACCAACTTTAATAACGGGATATTGGGCCAAAAGGAATTACCTTGTTGGATGATATCTATTCGACATCAGGGGTTTTAATTACACGCAAGAAATAAGTTATTCTTTTGTTATCAGTTTTATTTGAGAAATATTCAAAGAATGTGGTAAGAATAAAAGGGAATGAGAAGAAAAAAAGTAAGAATATAAAAAAAAAAAGTCAAAATGGAATAAGAAAAGTAAAATACGAAGTAGTCGAAAAAATTTATATAAAAATATGTAGGCAGATCTCTGGTAAATTAATAAAAATGAATCATTTTACATTTTTAAATGTTTATTTTTTTTTTAGTTTCGTAGAATCATATTTAAAACGCGCACTTCATGAAATATCGTAATCATCTGAGGTACGTGAATTTCTTCAGTGTATGTTCATTTCAAGAAAAATATCCGTAACTTTTCAAGTTTACAGTTTGATCAATATTCATTGGCTGATGTAAAATCTCAGCACTGTCATTCCAGAACCGCTGGACGATGACGTCGATCTACCGACATTTATTGATGTTATGTCGGTAAATCGATATTTCTTTTCTTTTCTTTTTTAATTTTATTTCTGAAACAGTTGTGAATTAAAATTTAAATAATCAATATTATTCGAATATCATTTTGACGGTTTCTATTACTATTACATCACTCTTGTATATTTTTCCCATCTGTCAAAAATGATGTGATAATTAATATAAATACACCAAGTGGCCATAATTAAACTATCCCGATTTAGAGCCGCCTACAGCTCGATCTAACTACTAGAATCTCACCTAATTCGTAGGACATTGGAAACAAGATTCCGCGGAAAAACAAAAATGTAGTTCAAAAAGTCCCGATAGAGGGAATGTGGCGCTGTTGTAGTTCAGAAAGTCGATCATTTGCATAAAACGAAATTGACCACCTGTGTAGCTGCCATCATAGAGATGTTACAAACTAATTCCTATTGACACTGACCGAATAGGAGGGGGGGGGTGACTGGGCTGCATCCAAATTATGTAATTAATAAATATACTACAATTAAAAAGTTAACGAGAAATTCGTGTGTGTACACATCGTTTATGTCATATTCTAATTTATATACAGTATTTGCTCGATTGTACTTATTGCAATCGAGTGTCATATATAGTCGCTTGTATACAATCAGTGCTTCACCGGTGTCAAATAAAACACAATTTTTTTTTTTTTGAGTTCTCCAATTTTATTAACACATTGTGTGGTGTACCAATTATGTATCATGTGACCAGAATATGATCCCTTTTTACTAATAAACAGAAATCAGTTTGGTACAAGGGACCCGACAAAATTTTCAGCCTTCACTGCCTATTGACAGTCGTATTTAACATGCACCTCACATTAGCTCATCGCACGTTACTTGTAGTTATTTTTACCTGAACGACTGCAATGCAGTAGCCTCTCTTCTTGAGTTTAGAACTCGCCAGAACTTGTGTAAAGGTTCTCTGTCAGCTAACGCAGTTAAATCGATTATTCGTAAGTTTGAAGAAACAGAATCATTGGAAGTTCGACCTCGCAGAGAACGGGAACCAGTACAACCACGGGTCATTGAGGAAGTTGCAATCGCGATGGTCGACGGATCAGACGGACATGTTGATGGTAATAACAGCGCATGTAGAACAGCACAACAATTGGATAGGCCGTTATTACAGGGTATGGGAAGTATTGCGCAAAATTGTTCAGTTTTTTTCCATAGAAGATCAGCCTCGTATAGCAGCACGATGATTACAATAACCGACTGATGTTTGTTCTTATGTTTCTGGCCAGAATGGATGGTGGAAGGTGCTTAGCCTAGGAAAACTCTTTAGGAAGATAAGTCCCTTTTTTATCAGAACATAACTGTTGAATTTGGGTTTCCTATTCTCTCAATGCGCTTCAGGAACATCCATTACGTTCAGCGAAAATGACTGTTTGATTTGGATTCACAGCAGATTTTACAATAGGGTTACTAAATAGGGAATATACTTATACATATGCCCTTAGTCCTTTGCTACGGAGGAAGGAATTAGAATTTGTAACATGTTATTAGCCTACAGTAAAATGAGGCTACTCAGTCTGTTTTGTATTCGTCTCTCTCCTCATTACTTTTAAAGGAATCTTCTTGAAACTTGGTAGGTATATTTGAATTCTACCCAAAGTGAGTTTTTTTCTTTTCGAAAAGGCGACAAATATCCTCATAGAAAAATATTGGAATCTAAACAATGGATTTCCAGGATATATTAAACAATCCTTATAGTTAATCCATTTGGAATGAAAATTAACTGATTTTTCGACAACTTAAGAAAATAAATGAGGATTTAATTAACTTTTTGAGAAAACGGAAAATGTTCTTTATGGGTTTTTATTCAATTCTTCTGTTAAACATTCTTGAATATGGGCTACAATAGAATAATGTAGAAGCCTATTACAGAATTAACATATTCCGATTAAAAAAACATAAGATAGCCGTTGCCCTGTTTGATTCTATGTAACTTAGAAAGCTGAAATTTTAAAAGTAGATTTAGTTTGCTTACAAGAAAGGTCCTTAATGATTTGGTACTTACTCGACCCCACACAAGCTGCCAAAACATGTTGCCATAAAGCAACCCAAGAATAAACACAAAAAGTATTTATTTTCCAAAGGTGAAATATTTTATTAGGAGATAAATACTTACAAATGTGAGCTTCCTGTAGATTTTGATTAATATTCGGCCAGAAAAACTGAAGAGAACGAAATACTACATTTGTTATCGAAAAGCATCATTATCATCTTTAATTAACACAAATTACTTAGAAAAGTTGGAAGTTTTCTATCACTGTCCTTTGGTACAATTACTTTATTTATTTAATTTGGCAAATAATAAGTTCATACGACTTTTTCATAAGGATTTTTGAAAACTAAAACATTGTATATATAAATATATTTTCTTATATAGCGCAAAATAAATGTTGTTATTTCCTTTGCATACTAGCTGCTGCTACTTAATCTTAACAGCAGTCGAAAGTTGGAACATCAACTATGTCTTTTTTAATACTTATCTGCTGTTTATTTATTTCATTGTTTTTCTCGTTTCAGCTTTAAAATTGATGAATTAATTTCAAACCTGCTGTTCAATAGAAACAGTAAATATTTGGTGGATTTTGGAAACGATTTTTACGGTAAGTCTCTCACCAATAATGACATAATAATTTTTATAAAAATATAAACAATACGATATCATCCTCTCTCAATAATTTTGTTGTCTGCCTGTCTGATGACTATCCACAAAAATGAATAAAGATATCGAAAGCTCGTAGGCTTTTAAAGTAATTACTAGCATATAACCCGTGCAAAGAATTTCAGAAAGGATCTAATATACTTAACCGAATTATTAGAGAGAAAGTAATTATTTCTATTGTTATTTTTAGGGGTGCTTAATAGTGAGTGCTCTGATTGTTGTAGAGATTTTTCAAAATATTCCTTTACCAGTTAAACTTCTTAATATAACCATAGAAAAAAAGTCTTTAACTTAAAGCTGTAAAATTATATTATTTTTTTTACTTTTTAATAAGTCTTTAAAAATAACAACATCGCTTTATTAATATCAAATTGGAACTTGTTTTCTTTTTGTTAGATACAAGAGTATAAACTGCAAAATTCAAAAACTGACGATTCTTAAAAAAAAAAAAAAAATACCTAAAATAATATTTTTCAAAATAAATGAGAATACACAATCACATTAAAAACCTGCATTGAAATTTGTTTTCAACCTTCATCTCAAGTATTAATATTTACAGAAACATATATTTTAGGCATCTGATACCGTGAAGCGTTATATCCCCGGTTTGTCTCTCTTGTCTGTGGACAAGTATCAACTCAGCAACCACGAGGGCTAGAGACTTGATTAGGGTGTCATTGAAAAGGTCTTGCCAAGAGTAGTTCAGAGCTGTAGAGTTTGTCTCTCTAGCTGGTCGGGCTCCAAGGTAGCGATAGTGATTAGCAGGGCCGTCGCGTGGTTTGTTGGCGCCCGGGGCAAGATTTCGTCAGGCGCCCCCTGAATCTCCAATTCAACAACCAAAAAAAAAAAAAAACGCAACGAATCTCCAGGTTCAACAACCAACAAAAAACGATTCAACAACCAAAAAAAAAAAAAACCGCAACGAATCTCCAGGTTCCACAACTAAAAAAAAACGATTCAATAACCAAAAAAAAAAAAAACACAACGAATCTCCAGGTTCCACAACTAACAAAAAACGATTCAACAACCAAAAA
>JAFIDM010009631.1:266954616-266967585 GCA_023159025.1 Thereuonema tuberculata | reverse complement strand
TAACAAGGTTTGAGCTAAGAATGACGTTTATTCCATATAAATAGTGATTTTTATGTATTTTACGTAATATAGATAGGAGCTCCTTGCATCTCTTTTCTTTAAATCATTATTAGGAATTCAGTATATTAACAAGGTATGAGTTAAGAATGACGATTATTCTATATAAATAGGGATCGGTAAGATAGCATGGGGTCGCAAACAGACTCGCGCGCGTATTTTCTAGACCACCCCGGCGCAGTCTATTCTAACGTAAAGGTGACTCAATCTGTACTCTACTCATCCTTCTTCAGTGTTCATGAGCCTATTGTGGTGGATTTTGAATTGTAAAGTTTTCAAAAAAATCAGCTTATTACAACTTTTGAATAATTTTCTTCATTCACATATCAAAAGCCGTTGCGAAGCATTATGATTGGTTTACAAATCGCTACCTTGTTTTTATTAGCTATCGTTATAATTGGATATATTGGATGTTCTACAATTTTCTCAGCCTTTTTACATCATTAATATTTTTTTTTTTCGAGGATAATGTATTTACATTATTTCCTAGTCTTTACTTAAGAGAAAACTGATTGATATTACAATAAACAACAAAATATATTTGGTGGGCAAACTTTCGATACGAGAATATGAAGATTAATTATAGAAAAATTAAGGAACATTTTGTTATTATTAATATTATTTATTATCTACTGTAATAAATACTAAAGTACAGTCCGTTTTCGTTTAATGAGAGCCTTCAGCGCTTTTGCGCATGCTCAGGTCTCCTTCGATTTCTTCAAGACAGGGACGAAGAAGATTGGATGTTTACTTTTTGTAGTGTTAGTTTAATAGTAGCTGCGTTGTATTTGCGCTTTTCGGGAAAGAATTATGGAAAGAATAAATACTATTGCAAAAATGCTCTTCCGTTATTTTTTTCTTAAAAGCGAAAATGTCCAAAAGAATTTCGTAGGAAAGTATTCATCTCAGCGTATCACCCCTCTGCGGAGTAAAATCGTCCTGCATTGGTAGCTCAGCCATTCAGAAACGGACTATATTAGTAAAAATTTAGCAAGCCTACAGTAATTACTGATGACAATACACTAATATTCTAATTTTAAAAGAAGGACATATTTTCTTGGAAACATATTCCAATTTATTACATTTTTACCAATTTTGGAAAAAATTATCCTTGAAAACTTTCTACGAATTTCTGTAAGAATGTCAATGTTATTGTGACGTAATTTTTATTCATCTAAATTTTTAATATTCCATTGAAAATTTTGAAATGTTTCTGTATTTTTATTTTTTTAAAGCAATTATCAAACTTTTTATTTATGTGAAGAAAAATGAAATTTCTAAATTTGTAATGAATAAACAATCAATATAAACAGTTATTTCTACTTTTCAAATTAAGTGCGAATCCGAACTAATTAATGAAATGATTCGGATTAAAGATGAATTCAAATTTGTATTTTGATATAAAGTAGCCTTTTTTTTATTATTACTATTTATTTATTTTGATATATTACATTGTTATGGATAATAACTTTAATTTTTAAAAAATTAATAACATTTGTTTATTTATTTGAGAACTTGTTTGTTTTTTTGCAGAATATTTGAAACTTTAAAATTTAATTGAAAAGTGTATAAATAATGTTAAATTTACTAAGTACTCTGTGAATGAACATTCTGTTTACTTATTTCTTGAATGTTTTGCAATGTTCATATTTCATTATTTGTTTTCCTTTATTTATTTTGAAGCTTTGTAGTTGAAGTTACGCTTGAAAATTCGTCGTCGATTGCTGAGGATGGTCCATGTTGTTGATGTAGCTTCTGGTGTTACAATAAATAATGTCCGCGGGTAAAAATGTTTGTATGATTGCAAAGGAGGTCATTCATCCCACACAAAGAACAGCTGCGGCGACAAGTAAGATGTCATGAATAAATATGAATCTTCAATCTATCCTGCGGCTTCTCAAATACTTGGAATACCTTGTAGTATTAATCATCTCATTAAAGCCAGCAAAAATATATACCTACTCTGGAATAAATGGTCTTCAAAAAAATCGTTTTGTAAAAGTGTGTGTGTTTTTTTTCTTATTAAGATCACAATTAATCGGTTTCTTACGAAGCTTTTTCAGTATGAACTGGAGAGATTATCTGGTTCTAATGCTATGCAGTGGTGTATCTAGGATTTTATTTGGAAGAGGGGAGCAGAGCTTGTATAAAATTAACCTATATGTAATCTGTTTTTAGATTGGAACATAAATTAAAATATTTTTTATTAAATGTTAAATACAATTAAATATAATTTGTATTTTACATGTTACATGTAAAATTTTCTAATTTTTGGTGTAAGTTAATAAAAAATTTTTAAAATATAAATACTTACATATATTTTGAAATTTTTATATACTCCTAAATTGACAACGTGTTATAACATCTAAATTAATATGGAAACGATGGATTAGAAAAAATTTGGTAAAGTTGAAGCCTGGTTTTCCTCCTCTTGAATGTTTATGGAAATCGAAAACGAGGCTGGAAAGAAATTTTAATTTTTATTATCATTTTTCTTTTATTTCAGTTCTTCCATGTAAGAAATTGCATCACAGTATCAATTAATAAGTTGATTACAAATCACATCTCGTTAAAATGATTGAAAAAGGAAACTATAATTTTAAAAGCTAAATTCTAAAACTATAGAGTTGGTTATAATGTCTCTTTAATAAGGAATTGCTTCCTTTTTCTTAATTTTTGAGGTCCCTATTTTCTCTACAAATGGGAGAAAAAAAACCACAGAAACAAAATATTCAAAATTATGAGGAAGTTCATGTAAATGACAGAGGGACAGCTTATGGCGTTAATTCATCAAGACTTTAATAACTTTGTTTATATAGGATTTATATAGGATTTGTAAAGGAGTTTATTTCGATGTGGACCGATCTCCAAGAAACAGAAAGAAATGCTTGAAAAATTGGGAGGTGAGAGACCATCCATCCAAAACAAAAAGTCCTCTTCTATATATTTCGAGATGGGGAATCTCCTATACGGAGCAATTCTACTTTGTGTAAGAATAGGAAGATTTACTTTCTCAGTTAGATTTCTCTGTAGTAATAAACCAATCACTGCAATGAAGGGAAGCCACAGCGAAAAGTTTTTCATAGAGTTTTATAGAGAATCTGGACGGAAGATGCAAACAATTCCACGAAGAAACGGTACAGAATAGTAGTGATAATTCAAACAACAATTTAAATAGAAATAAATTCATGTTATCAAGAGCATTTATTAATCTCTTAGAGAAGGAAATCCTAGTGGTGAAATCAGGAGTGCTCTCAAAGTGTTAATTATGTTCAAAAGTCGTAATTATTTCTTAGTGAGTCAACTTTTACTTATTGTTAAATAATATTAAATTTAGTAATGAATTTAGTGTTCAAATGTTCTACATTTCAATATATATTTAATTAAATCACATGTATTTTAATTCCTTACTCCTAAGATTAGGAAAAAAAAATACTTTTATGTATAAATATGTATGCCCTTTTCTTAATTTTTTTTTTTAATCATTCAAAAGTGACTGAGGCTTTGAATCGCCAGGGACCAGTCAAGAAACAGAAAGGAGACAAGATAGAGAACATCCCCCAAACATTTCCCATCGTTCGCAAGGATAGAGGAGACGCCAAAAGAAATGACATTCTGAATTCGAACATTTCGACTCGACGATTGGATCAGTCGATCATTCCTGATTCTGTGTGTTGTAAGGGAATAGATTATTAATCGTTACAAAAAGAATCAAATCCTGCAAATAAAAGCGCTTAAAACAAAGAAGGCATTGATCAATTTTTTTTTTCTTTCTGAAAACCATCACTAGTTGGATCTTGTTACATTCCCTAAGGGGATGGTAGATGAGACATTTCAACCAGTAATTGCATTTGTTGCTAATTTTGGGAACTGGGAAGGGCAACAGGTACAGAAAATGAAATTCTGGCAGAGTCAAAGGTCAATTAAGTAATAGACATAGCCTACACATATCATATGGAGTTCAGGTCCAATTCAAGATCTTGTTATCATGTTATTTCAGATGGCTGTAGGATTACAGACAGTCATGACCTCGCTCCAAGTGATTTTCTTCTTTTGACCTGATCTTGCTCACAAAGATTATCATGGACCTTGTTCAGCTCCTAAAGAAATTTGTAATTTTACATTTTGATAATTAGTTCTAGTTCCTGTTCACAATATTACTCACAAAACACTGTAAAATTTAAAACGGCATCAGAAGGGAAAGGAAAACAAAAAACAAAGACAGACATGTAATGAATTAATTTTATTCTTCAGATCCTTCTTCTGAGATTTTTTTTTCTTTACTATTGATAAACAATTGTAATAAATATCATTGTAAAATTTTACGTGTGTGTATTACACTGCATGCTAAATTTCACTATAATAGATGTTAAGTTTTTACAATTCGAACAGTAAAAAAGACTTTACAAAATATGTACTTTACAGAATAAACAAAATATATTCAAACTCTCATAATAAACAAAATATATTCAAACTCTCATACGTAAAACGAGATTGGATATTGGCTTTGCTTAGAGGGTTTGCTCGTGTATTATTAGTTTTCGCGCCTTGTTTCTGAATTCCTGGATTTATTCTGTAATTTCTTGTCATTTTACAATCATATATTATCTGTTGTTTATTTTTTCTTTTTCAGAACTACTTCCATCCTGGAATTTCTGGATTGCCAGTAAAACAAAATTAGAAAAATTAACAATTAACAATTCAAGATGTTCTTCATCTATATAATATAGGATTGAAAATACGTCAACAGTAATAGTATTAAATATCCTTAAACCGTGATTTCAACTACTACAAATGTGATATTAGCCGTCCTAAAATAATAATATAATTTTTAATCATTTGTCTTTAATCTAATACAAATGAAGCCAAAATAAATGGACCTAATTAAGAATTTTATTATAAAAGGGAAGATTTTGTTCAACTTCAAGTAGACAGTTTAATAATGCAATAATAATAAAATGAATAAAGTAGGCACCGTTTAACAATGAACGCAGCGCCCTCTAGCAGGTAAGACGCATTTGGGATTACCTTAGATTCCTATAGGCTAATTTGAGATACATATAGTTTATATAATTTGTAAAAAGCTAAAAATAAACACAAAGTAATTGAGTAAAAATAAATAAAGATGTCGTAGCAGAAATATCGCTATTTTTTAATAGCATTTCTACTATTTAATATTACTTTCTCAGATTTTTTTCTTTCGCTGTATAGCTTCAATCAGAAATCTGTAAAAAAAAATTATAAAATTATTTCCAAAACTATCGGCATTCATAACAGCAGTTTTAAGTAATTAGATGTAATTATAGGAGAAAAAAATCAACTGCCTTATTTTAAAGTTAGAGAAATTAGCCCAGCAGATAAAAACCAAATAGGGTTTGCCTAACCAAAAACCAAAAACCAAATAATAGAACCAATAGTTTACTTTTGTGGTTTTTTTTAATTGGTTGCAAGTTAAAATCCTTGAACCTTCGGGCTGCATCTTGAGCATCCGTCTTATGCATAAAACACTTAACTACGTCACTGCCTTAATCAAATCTCGCTATTATGTCCATTAAGACCAAGTCCATAAATCTCAAATTTTTATGGAATGCTTTCGTATTAAATTTTTTAAATATTTTTTTTCCTATTTTTTTTGTTTTTAACTTTTTTTTTTATTCGATACAAATAAACGTTTAAAATATGTAGTTGGATATTTTCTATATCTTGATATTATCTCATATAACCCACTATGGAGAGGGTCGTTTAGATGCAATTTTAATTTTAAATATCGGTGTTAAATTTAGATGGTCTATTAATTACTTTGCACTCAGTGTAGGAAATGAGATCGTAAATATTCATGGTTCATCTAAAGTGGAAGAGAGAGAAAAAAAAGAGAGAATGGGGGTAGGGGTGGCAATTTCATAAAGAATGTTCATTATCACGAAATAAACTCAGAGTCTATGGACAGTTCTTTTTTTTTGTAAAATTGAACTGATTACGGAGTTTTATTTGAGAGGTCTCTTTATAGAATATGATATTCCATACAATACACTTCATACCAGCAAACGTTCGATGTAACTTAATAACGATATTTATTTGGTACATTAAGAAAACTATAGTTGTCGTACCAACTTTCAATCATCCTACATTGAGGTAAACTACATATTTCGTGTTTATCTGAAAATGTAACCCTTATATAAAAAGTACCTCTTACAACAGTGTGAAAGAACTATTGTGTTTTTACTCAATTTTTTACTCACAGCTATTCAAGAACGTAAGGACAATTTTATTTCGAACTTTAAAATAGCTTCACAAGTTAAAAAAAAATAGAGAGTTTAATGCATTTTTAAGGATATTTGTATAAAAGATAGTTAACTATTTATTTTAGGATATAAAAATATTATAACTAAATCCAGATACGTCATCACCATAAGCGGAATTTCAGCATTTTCATTGGGGGGGGGGGCAACTTCTCGATTAGGGGGGGGGGGGGCAAAAAATCTAAATCACTCGCAAACCGTAAAGTATTTTAATTTATCACTTAAGGTAACTTGTAGATAATTTAATTCAGGACAAATTTATTAGTTAAAAGTGAATAATGCTTGTCGACTTATATTTATTTTTTTTTCCTCAAAATATTGGGGGGGGGGTTACCCCCCCCCCCCCCCCAAATTCCGCCTATGGTCGTAATGGGAAACCAATAACTAAATATCGCAGGAAGCTGAAAATTACAAAGTAAGCCTTGGATACATAGTCATTCTTCTATTCATTGTCTACTCTATTCATTATGATCAGAAGTTCCCAAAACTTTTGTAGGATCGCCACACCATCAAAGAAAGAAAGAAAGAAAGAAAGAAAGAAAAAAAAAAAAGAAGTGGTTTACACTAATCAATCTAACAATTATGAACAATTTGTGTTAATTTATTTGTATTAGTTGGTATTTATGTAGTTTGTACGAATGTTGATGTAGACGCCATTACAAAAAGTTTTCTGCCAACTTCCTAGATGCTTTCCAAGGAGTCGCGACCCCAACATAAAGAAACCCTGCTATAGACTAACATAAAAGAAAATTATCAATTACATGAACTTTCATTTGCCAATATTAAAAAACGGCACGCCAACTAGAATCTTCTAATGATTAATGAATATGTACATTAATACCCTCTCTTTTTTTTTTTATTTGATTCACTATTCATTTTATTTTGTTTTGGCAAACATTAGATTTCGTAAACTTATAGCTTCCCTTTTTTTATTTTTAAAACTAAAAATTCTAATGTCAGACTTTCTGACAATAAATTCTTATTTCAATAATAACAATTATGTTTTACATGAAAAAAAAAAAAAAAAAAAAATGCTTATTTGTTGAATTACTTTATATTTACTTTAGGCTTATTTGTTCTTTTATTGTTTTGATTTGTATTAGGCTACTCTTTAATCTTGGTCTTTTTAACAAAATCCGAGGACTTACAAATTATTAATTTAATTATGATAATTCTATTATTTGGTTATTTATATTTCTTATCTACTAAGCTTATTGTAGTAATAAGTATGATACTAATGATTTGTAACGTAAATAAATATTTATATTACTTAATTATTTATTTGCTTAAATTTCTTATTTGTTATTAAATTGCTGAAATGACATTTTATGTTATATATTATTATTTTTTTTTTCATAAATAAGTAAATCATGTTTTGATATTTACATAACTTATTTGTGAATTTATATTTTTTTGTCTATTATTATATTATTGTAACAACACTGTTTGTTTACTTTTTTATTGCTACGTAAAATGTAAGCCTAAAACAAATTTACGTAATTTTTAAATTTGATTTTTTAATATATTTATAACAAATATATATTTTATTTAAGGCCTCAGTTTGAAAACGATATTAAAGAATAAAAAAAAATATTTTTTTAATAACTTAATCTTAATGTATACAGTTTAAATAAAATTTGTAATTACACTTCCTTAATAAGTAAATTAGAATTAGTTTGTCATTCTGAAGAAGTGTGTTGTTCTCTGAGGGACTATCTACTTGACTAAGGAGGGAGTCCGTCCCATTTTAGAACTGCTTTCCCAAGTCGTTCGGTCGTCATGGCAATCGCGCCTCCGATTCGCCGGGAAAGCGAAGGACGAATCACGAAGGCCCAGCGTTGACTCCGCCCACTCATTGATCAGGGGCGGGTTGGTCTACGCTACTCCGATCAACCTCTCTACCACGAAGTGCCACACACGCTCACAATCACACACATTTACAGGGGGAGGGTGTGGGGGAAAGGTCCCTGCAATGGTGGCCACGTCTTCCACCCTCACCTCCACAAGGGTGTTTTGAAGACAAGTCTGGTCCGTTCAATATTAGTCAAAGTGTGCTTTTACACAAACACTAGAGGGTTTTGTTTTGTTTTTTTTAATAGGAAACATGAAATTTAAGGAAATGGAAATAGACAGAAGCAAGGGGGTTCTACCCCCAAAATCCCTTTAAATTTATTGTAATTGACTATTTAAAACAAAAAACATTAAAAAGCAATTAAAATAAAATAAGTCATTATGCAACATTGTGAAAAAGTTGTTTCTGAGATTATAAATAATAATTATGGATTTCATAATATTATCAACTAAAATTATTACAGTAAAAATGTAACCTTTTTTTCTCTTTGCATAAATAGCACTATTCTTGCCCTCCATTAAGTTCTGAACTATTCATGACTTATTTATTTATCTGAAGGCTATCCTTCATATTCTAATTTATTTATTTTTTTTATCTAAAGGCAATAATATGAAGGTAAGATAAGGTAACCTTAGATAAAAACTCATACATTTTTTTATATAAAATTTGTGTATAAAAATTTAAAATTTGTATTTTAGCTTATATAATAGCAGTGGGACATTTTATTTGTGACAATGATTTTTTTTTTGTGCTTTACTATCCCAAGCTCTTCGCTTAGATTCTACAAGCATCAATACGGTGAATCTACAAAATACCAGTTCTTTGGAATAAGTTGTTTTTGATGGTTGTTATAATAAAAGAGTTGTAGAGTCATGTAATTGTTTTAATGCTCTTTACTAACTTTCAGTATTTCGTGATCTCTTAAAATACAAGGTGGCCATAAAATAACTTTCCCTGTTTGGAGGCATCTGCAGCGAAAACTAATGAAAGGAATGAAACCAAAATTCATGTATAGTCTATTGCGGGCTTGGGGAGTAGAATTCTGCAAAAAAAAAAAAAAAAAAAAAGTACCAAAAGTCGCCGATAGGAGAAAATTCGGCGCTGCATAACGTAGATTATGCAAATTTTCTAGTGCAGAAGTGACAGCAGCGCTACTCAGTCCTTTTGAAAAGGGAAGAGCAACGTTCAGTCAAGCAGTTCGTCGATTGACTGTTGAGTTGTACTCAATATGCGGCCTACCTTACCTCAACGTGCGTTACTTGTAAAGCTGTTTTACACTAAAGAGTGCAATGCAGCGGCGGCTCTTAGGGACTTTCGAAGGCTTCATAACCTACGTAAAGGTCCAATGTCTGCTGTAGGACTGCGAGCTATGGTTCATAAATTGGAGGAAACTGGATCGCTAGGAGTGAGAGCCGGCAGAGGATGAAAACCAGTATCAGACAACACAGTAGCAGATGTTGCCACTGCAGTGTTCGACGACACAGGGACTAGTAGTGGTCCAAGCGCTCGTGCAATAGCTCGCGAAACCGATATACCTTATGGGACTGTCTGGAAAATCGTACGGAAAATGCTGCATTTCTATCCATGTAAGATCAGTCGTGTGCAAGAACTAAAACCTACAGATTATGATAAGCGCCTGACTTTCGCGCTAACATTTCTTGCCCAAATGGATATCAACAATGATTGGCTTTGGAACATATTGTGGGGAGATGAGGCTCATTTTTATCTGATTGGGTCAGTCAACACTCAAAACTGCCGAATCTGGGCATGTGAACGTCCCTCAGTGATTCATCAAGTGCCACTGCATTCTCCAAAAGTAACTGTATGGTGTGGATTTACGGCAGAGTTCATATTAGGACCATACTTTTTTGAGACTATGACTCCTACAGATCCTGTTATCTGTACCATTAATGGAGAGAGATATCTGCAAATGCTGCAAACGTTTGTCATTCCTGAATTGCAACAAAGACAATGCTAACACTCGACATGTTATATGCAAGATGGAGCACGACCACATATTGTTCCGCCAGAATCTGTTACGCCAGCATTTCGGGAATGAGAGGGTTATCAGTCAATATTTTCCGATGGAATGGCCGCCCCGTTCCCCGCCGGACATGAACCCATGTGACTTTTGGTTGTGGGGATACCTGAAATCCATTGTGTATACTGGTGGCGTTACAAACCTGCATTCGTTGAAAGATAACATACGACGGGCTGTTACAAACATCCAAACTGACACTTTACGCGCAGCAATAGAGAACGTCATACACCGGATGCAATATGTTGTACATAAGAAAGGTCAGCACATTGAAAATGTTGCATATGGCCAGAGGACCCTAATGATTGATTAATGTCGGTAATGTTGATAACAGATTGTTAACAAACAATTGATGATTAAAGATTGTTGTTTAAGGATTATTGTGTTGTTTCACAACGTTTTCTGTGAGTCTCAAACTCCATTCATTACTGTACTGTATGTTCATAAACTTTCATAATCCTTTTTGCGTGCGTTCATTGTAATTATTCACCAATTTACTGGTTCCGACAGTGCCAAATTTTTTCCTATCGGCGACATTTGCGATTAATTTTTTTTTTTTTTTTTGCATTATTCTTCTCCCCATGCCCTCAATAGACTATACCTGAATTCTGGTTTCATTCCGTTCATTAGTTTTCGCTGCATGTTTATCTTACTAAAATATTTGACTCTACGCATAAACTACACACTTATGTTTACTTATCCAAGGTATCATTGATTTATATTTCAACAGCCGTAGAGAATTTATACGAAAAAAGCTTCATATCCAATCTCTCACTTTACCTTTTTTTTTTAAATTGCAAATTAAATTTTGGCAAAACACATTTGGAAAAAAAAAATTATATGCATTATAAAAAAAAATTACCCTTTCGGAGTCTTTGTTGTAACTGTAATATTATTTATTATTTTTTTAATACAAGGATGAGAGACCATAGAAATTTTCCCCGATTAAACGTTTTTGGCAACTGTGACATTATATAAGTATATTTAAGTAAGATAAAATAATAATATCAATAGAAGTAAAGTTTAACGTGCACAATAGTAACTTAAGAAACAAAAATAAAAAATCCTTTAGTCTTGTGTATCTTTGATTTTGTTTCTTAAATAATAATAATTTAAATAAAATTTGCTATTTTTTTTTAGAATGAAATTATATGATTTATATTAAAATTGAAATTTCACTGGCGGTAGGGTGCTACATGCAGGCACCCTTATATGAAAATGTGTTTTGCCAGAATTTAATTTGCCTTAAGTAAACCTACACACACACACACACATATATATATATATATTTTATTAGTAGTGAACAACATTAACATAATATGAAAACACAGTTTTTTAGATCTTCTTACAAAATTTAATGCGTCTAATACACAAAATTATGAATACAGTTACAGAGGTTAACCTTCTTCAGTTGATGTGTTTTCATATTATGTTAATGTTTTTAACTTTTTTTACGCAGATTTCTGAAGTACTGATGGACAAAATGACTCCTAAAAACTAAAGATAAGAAAATAACATTTTTTTTTATTATTTTTTTTATTTTTTATCAGTGAAAATGATTGTTAATCCGGTTGTATATTGTTATATGCGCTGTTTGTTTATTGATTAAAATGCATACATTATTCATTACAAGTCATTAAAAAAGAAAAAGGAAAAAAAAACAAAACAACAACTAAAAAAACCCAAAAAAACCGCGAAGCCCTAATTAAATAAAAGCTGAAAGGCCCTGGGCACAAAAACTAACCTACAATGTACAAGCTAAGTGCTTCTGTTATAGACGAAAATTCTTATTCTGGGAATATCCCGTTCCTTATTAGTGGAAACTTTGCTGTAATTCCTGTATTTTTAAATCAAATATTGTTTAAGTAACTTATCTTTGATTATTATAGATAAATTACAAAACAATAATAGTAGTATTAATAAATTACCAGTTTTTGAGACGGGGGCAAATATGGACGTATTTCTTGAACTCTGTTCCAAAATTTCGATTCTGTTTTTTTTTTTTTGGCATTTTTAGCCAAACTAAGATTGAGTTTTTCTAATCTTTAATTTTTTTTTGTGTAAATTTTCTAAGCTTTTAAATCCAAATAGAAGGGAGAGAGAAAAAGAAAGTTTTTTAGATTGATATTTTCAAATCTTCTAATAGAAAAAGCTTTTATCAAAAGAGAGATTTACCATAAGTTTAAACAATGACTATGGATTTATCTAAATATTTTTTTAAATGTAAATTTCGTATGATTATTACAGTTTACTTTTTTTCTAATTAGAATAATATTAGGAAAACTAGTGGAAATAGAAATATCTAAGAAAATGAATTAAACATTATAGCAAGATAAATTATCAACCAATGTAAGACCGTTGAGACATAGCCTTATGGTCAAGGCGGTGAGCTGCCAAGAGGCTGATGCATCTGAACCTCGGTTCGGATCCTGAGCCAGCATGGATGTTTCCTGTGTTTGTTTCTTCTTCTCTTTCTCTTCTTCTGTCGTCTGGCAAATTATACGGGTTTATATAATACTGTAGGCTTTAAAAGGCCGCATTACTAGTGGGGTATAAACTCGACCTACACAAAATAATAAAAAAAATAGCAACATTATTATTATATCGAAAAAGTTTCAAACCATGGGATTCCCCAGCTAAGACAATATGGCGGGTCAAGGACCAAAGCACATATTGCCAAGTGTATTAAAAAAAAAAAAAAAATAAAAAAAAAATTTGGAAGA
>JAFIDM010009631.1:266920584-266932920 GCA_023159025.1 Thereuonema tuberculata | reverse complement strand
GGAAAACGCGTTTCACATAACGAACTTTTCGCATAACGAACTTGCTCTTGGAACGAATTAAGTTCGTTGTGTGAGGCACCACTGTACTTTTTAGAAGTTCCCAATTTTGTCGGAAATCTGATCTTATCGCTTAGTTGGCTGAGCTTTCCGAATCTACTGTACTCCTAACATCAGTATTTCTAATGTATTTTTGTTATATTGATGTTTCGTTGCCATAAAAATAAAAAAAAATTGTAAGAAATTTCTTCGGAAAGTTTTTTCAGGAAACTAGGCTGAAGTAAGAAGAGAGGAGGAGGGCGAATTTAAATCTTTTAAACAATATATAGTATAAATGTACTTAAATAAGCCTAATCTTCAAACTGACAATGCACATTTGGCAATTTGTTTGTGCAATCAAATTTCATTAATTTCAAATTTAGAATACTGGTTTAAAATATAAAGATGTTAATTATTTGCATCACTAAAGAAATAAATACTCTGTATACATACCATCATGGAAACCAGTAAATAAAATGATTTTCCCGCGCTCAACGCTTTACAAACTGAATTCACAATTTTTTTTTAAATAATATATTACAATATAAGAATTAAAAAAAAAAAAGATTACACTGTAGTAATAATTTTATGATTTATTTGTTTTCAATAATAGATGGTATGAAAAAGTTTCTTAATAACGGAAAAACTATATTTTGTTTACAAATTATTTTTCAATAATAATATGAAATCAGATATTTTCGTTGTAATTTAAAAAAATTTCTGCTTGATAAAGAATTACAAATAAAGAATTTGTTTTTTGTTTTTGTTTTTTTAAGAATTCGAAATGTTGATGAAGCATGCCTACAAATGCTACACAATCCAAATTAACTAAGAAAATTTGTAAGATTATGAAATAATAAAGAATTTCAGATAGAATTGATATATACTGTATTATAGAAAATACACGCTTTAAGATAGTCATTGAAAAGCCTCGCAGACTGTTGTGTACATATGGTGTTTTGTACAGGACTGGTAGGGGTAAGTGAATTCTCAAGAAAGAAGCGAGGAAGTCGAGATCTATTTCGGGAATTGTGACCGTCTGTGACATCACTTGGGTTGCTGCTCCGGTCTTAAAAGGCAGTTAATCCGGAAGGAGCAGTTTCTGATGAATGAAAGTGTTGCCAGAAATAGATAGGGTTTTAGGAAGAATGGGTTGTGGGGAGAGAAGGTCTGGCCCTGAAGAAAAGGGAGAGAAATGGTCTACTTTTTCTCATTCTGGTTCACCAACAACATTACGACGCAGCTGCCGGATCTGTTAGTTCATTCACATTAAACTAAAAGCATTCGAAATAAACACAGACAGAATAAAAAAAGATTCAAACGTCAAAAATAAATTTAAATTTATATTATCAAAACAAAACACTGCTTAACAATTTGTAGACAAAATCTTCGTTATAAGTTTAGTTAATTAAAATTAAATAGACGCTGCCGTAATTATTTTTCATATTTTTTTTAATACATTAAAGATAAATGGTACGTAGAAATTTTAATGAATAATAAATATCTTTTTAGATTTTTGCGCACACTTTCTGCAAAAGTAAGTTAATCAATATCAGTATTTTTTATTTTGATAAATGACAAACTTGCATATATATCATGAAACTTTTAATAGATCTTATTGAAATTTATTTATATTAATTTATAGTCCTTATAAAGTAAGGTTTATGACCAAGAGAAAATTTCAGTTACTAGCAGAGTCAGCGTAGTTTTTTTAATTAAAATTGATCTAATTTTAACACATATAAAAGTCAAAGTTTGTATGTTCTCTGTACAATTTCACACCATTTGACTGATCTGAACCAAATTTTGCATAGTTATTCTTTACTACCCTGCGGAAAATATAGGCCACCTTGGAATCTCGACACTACTCCCTCACCCTGAAAAGGGGTGAAATCCCTGAAACAACATCCCATACGCACCTGGTGGCGACAGTAAGCTTTACTGCTTACCCGTTAGGGCCCTGTTTCCCAACGTGGGGCATTCGCCCCACCGGGGGGCAATTTGATTGTTGAGGGGGCAATTCGAAAATGGAGCAATTTTTTTGTTTTTTTTTGTTTTTGGTTGTAAAAGTTAAAATTTTTTTTTTTTTTTAAACAAAATTTTCTTTTTTGAAGTTATATCTAATTTGGTGGGGCATAGCATACTTTGGTTACTTTAGGTGGGGCACAAAAATGGTTGGGAAACACTGCGTTAGGACATAACAGGGACCTGATGGCGACAATGGGAACTACACAATGTGCAACAATTAATATAGAATTCCGTCTGTTCATAGTAATCCATACAACAAGATTCATGATAACCAACCGCAAACAAATAGTTTTGGAATCACTACCCACAATGCCATTGAACATAATAACAAAAGACAATCGCCGAGAAGTTGATTTATGCTTTTGTTTCGTTTTGTGTGTTTTTGTTTTTATGCTTTACAAGTGCAGTTACGCCAAGAGGAGAAAATGAATAAAACATATAAAAGCCTCGTATATGTAAGTTAGTGCAGTAAGTTATTCTTAAAAACAATTTGAATTGTTAAAATTTGACTTATTATTCATGAAAAACTAACGTAATTAAAGTTAATTAATCAGATTAAATAAATTTTATACAGATTAAATACATTATTAATATTTGCAATTTTTTAACGTGTTGTAATATGAAAAGGCATTGGTTAACACACAATTAAAGATACTAATAAAATACACAAATTTAAGAAAGGACAAGTGGCAGTTTCGGGCTTACGTTCAGTCCGATAGATCCGTAACAGGCCCGAAACTGCACTTGTCTTTTTTTTAAATTTGTGTTTTTATTAGATCATTTAATTGTGTTTGTTTACCCAAGTCTTTTCATATATTATTAAGATATAAAAAATTATATTTCAGAAACACTTTAAGGAAAATAACCATTTAATAATTTCTTTATTTCTTTCTTCATTTAATAATTTATAGCACACTATAATAACAACATAAACTATTAAGATTATTACTTTTTTTTTTAGATATTTTCAAAAATCATTTTTTTTTTTAGGATTTTCTGATAAATGATATTTTTTGATTTTTTCCAAAAAAAATATTTACATTCAAATTATTTATAATTTTTTCCATATTGAAATTATCGTAATCTTTAATTGATAGTAGACACGGACAAAAAATATTAATCTATTAAAAATTGGAGGATAAGATAATTTTATTTTATTATTTGGTCTAAGATAATAACTTTGATTACTATTCTACTTACATTTCTAATATTTTTTAATAATTTTTATAATTACGTTATAAATAAATTCTTTTGGAAAAAAAATTTCACTGTTTACTTAATATAGTAATAATTAATTAAGTTGTTTTACTTAAGCTTTTATACTTTTTAATTTTGTTTTTTTTGAATAATCGAATTAAATTACTTGAATACTACTTTTTTGTTTTGTTTTAAGAGAGCGTGAAGAAGTTTAATCGTAAAAAAAGGAAAATTTCGGAAAAAAAAATAATTTAATTTTCTTATTCAAACATTCAATTTTGTTTGTTTGTTTTGTTTCTCGTTCAAAATTAGGTTAATCTCATTGTAATCAAAGCAGAACTGTAAAATTCTAAGCAAGGGGTATGCAAATTTTTTTTTTTTTTTTTTTTTTTTAATCATTATTAGGAACTAGCAGCAAAAAAAATCTGAAAAATCGTTTTATTATCAACTATCCACTACAAAGTAAATATCTTCTTATAAACTACATTTTTGTAAAAACAGCATCAGATACTTCTATCAGATGTCCTTGATCTATTCGGTCAAGAATTTTGATTTTGACGTCGCAAGCACGAAGTGCTCGAGAAATAGCAACATATAACTGTCCATGACTAAAAACAGGCTCTGGTAAATAAATACCAACCATATCTAAAGTTTATCCTTTAATTATATCGAGTTAAAGACAAATTTGTTTGAGAGCCGCGAGAATGAACAAAAACTATTATTATATACACATGTTTTGTTGTTGTTACATGCACATTTTCTTATACAAAATTTGTATAAATATTGAGAAAGACATATTTATTCATACATCGCTCATTTGTTGCAACAATGATATAACTCAAAAAACATCTGATTCGAGAAAATGAGTTTGAAAGTTTCGAAAGTGAAATGAAATGTATTGACACAAGTCGCTCTCTGGTGGCGAGTTTTAGAAGCTTAACTATGTTGTTCTTCCAGTAAAAAGAACTCCAAAGACCCATTCTTTTTTTTTGCAAACAACCCGAAAATAATCATTTTTGATTATGCCGTTGTTGCAGCAAATGAGCTATATCTATAGTTTTTAAACTGTTAGTTTGTTTTAGTTTCAGTAATAAAGTAAACACATACACACACACACACATATATGTAGGTCTACATACACAAGGAGT
This sequence comes from Thereuonema tuberculata, assembly GCA_023159025.1. Lineage (NCBI taxonomy): Eukaryota > Metazoa > Arthropoda > Chilopoda > Scutigeromorpha > Scutigeridae > Thereuonema > Thereuonema tuberculata. The sequence goes on along the minus strand of JAFIDM010009631.1, from coordinate 266,928,511 downwards.
TCGTAATTAAAGTTCACATTTTGAAAGGCTATAACTGGAGAGCCAATCAGAGGAACGACTTCATATTTCACATGAGGACGCCGTAGCATTAGAATTTTGTTTGGCGCAAAAAAAAAAAAAATACTTCCGTAGATGGCCGCTAGAGCTATATATGGCGCTGCAATACTGTAGTGGATAATGCAAATGACAAGTGATTGAAAACTGCTACAAAGTAGGACGGTAAAGGGACTAAAAACTGGCCTAATGACCGCAAATGGTGTTCAAAAAATGATCCAAAAATTTAAAGAGAGAGGTTCCTTGCAGGTGAAGCTTAGCAGAGGACGGAAAACCGTGGTCCATCAGACAGTGGTGGATGTAGCTGTATCGGTGGAGGAAGGAAGGATGGCAAATGTCGTGGAAGCACCAGGACATGGCTTGTTGCACGGCCATTAGAGAAACCCGTAAGCACTGTTCACAAAGTTCTATGACAGATTTTGCGCTGTATTGAAGATCTGCAATGATGGACTGCAATGTAGGGATGCAAGATCTGCAATGTTCAGCAATTACTAACTCCCAATAGAGGTACACGTGCAGCATTTGTCCTGCAGTTTCTTGCTTAAACTGAACTGGACGCCGACTGGCATGGAACATTTTGTGGACTGACGTAGCTCACTTCCATCTGCATGGTGATGTGAATACGTACAACTGTAGAATTTGGGCACCTTCTAATTCTCTTACGACAGTTGCCACTTCATTCACCGTTTGGTGTGGCTTCACATCTATATTCATCGTCGGACCTTTCTTTTTCGAAGGACTCAGTCCTGAGGGTCCCGTCACCCGCACTGTTACTGGTCAGCGTTATGCATCTCTGTTAGCCAATCAAGTGATTCTCACACTTCAATAACGGATGCAAGGGTTTTCATGCTGGATGATGTAGCTCACATTGCCACCCCTGTCAAGCGGGTTACTTCGGGCTACTTTTACCGACGACCCCATTTATTAGCCCCCATTTTCTTACAAGTGTGGCCAGCACGTTCGCCGGATCTCAACACAGCAACTTACGGCTGTGGGGTATCTCAAAGAACACCTTTGTCTATCGTGAACACCTAGCCAACTTAGGGGACCTGAATATCAGCATTACACTTCATATTCACAACATTACGAGTGACTATTTATGTGCTGTGGCTGAGCAAGTGATGTTGAGGTTTCAGTAAGTTGCTGATACCGAGGGAAACCATATCGAACATATCCATATGTAACATATCCTTGTTACACATGATAAACGATCATGTGTATCCACTACAGTATTGCTCTAGCGGCCAGCTTCGGAAGTAATTGTCTTTTTTTTTTTTTTTTTTTTTTTGCACCAAATAAAATTCCATCGCCACGGATGTCCTCATGTGAAATATGAAGTCATTCCACTGATTGGTTCTCTAGTTACAGCCTTTCCAAATGTGAACATTAATTATGAACACCTTATATATACAGGGTGATTCACGAAAATATGCAGAAACTTCGGGAGCTCCTTCTACATGTAAAAGTAAAGAAAAAAAAATATATAAACATAGGTCCGGAAATGCTTCGGTATCGAGTTACGGCTAGCAAAAGATTTCGCCCGTAATATAGTACCCTGGATGAAATGAAGACTTGCTGGAAGTCTGGGAAGGTAAATTAAGGGGCGAAATCAGTGGTTTCTTCAGGTTGTTGACCTGAAAAATCGAATGAAACATGTCGCAGAACTGTATCTCCCAGTGGTTTGAAGCTTATCCCACGTGGAACCTACAAAAAAGTTGGCAACACAATAACAGCTGTTCAACAATAATGTGAATTGCATTGTTTTGATTTATTGTGAGAGCTAACAACTGAGATGTAGTTCATGTGCGTATTGTACTAAATTATGGGCGAAATCTTTTGCTAGCCGTAACTCGCTACCGAAGCATTTCCGGACCTAAGTTTATATAACCTTTTTTCTTTACTTTTACATATAGAATGAGCTCCCGAAGTTTCTGCCTATCTTCGTGAATCACCCTGTATATAACTTACATATCCTGACTGACTATTGTTTAACTATATTGAGCGTGTTTAATGAACCACGCAAACACGTTATTGATCTCAAATTTTCTTAATTACCGTCAACATTAGTTACATTTTAATCCAGTGGGGTCTCATTTTGTATTTTGTATTTTTGTAAATACTCATAAAGCTTAAAAACTTTTTATTTACATTTTTTTATTAATTGTCATGCAAAATGGAGCTTCGGCCAATATATTTCCGAGAGCAACAAATATGTCAAAGAACCTCCAAAGCTTTTTAAGATCGCGAGCCGCTGTTTGTTAGTCGGAATTGGGAAGTCAAGAGTTTTGGAATCGGAATCGTGGAGTTGGAATCGGAAGGAGTACGAATCTAGAATCGGAATTATGGATCCGGAATTGGGAGTCTGTAGTTTTTGATGGAGTCTTAAATCAAAATTTCAACTCAAGGATTGTGGAGTAGGAGTTGATTCGGGAACGAAGACGTAAATCGGTTATTTTTCGGCGGAGTCATACATTCGACGTTACTAGATTAATAATAATAAAAAAAAAAATCGATCTCACAGCCATGTGTACAAGTAACGACATCTAGTGGTTTCAAACCAAAAGTTCTCGGTTCACAATTGAATTTGCAGCTTATAATCCAAAAAATAAAAAAAAAAGGTAAGTTCATCGTATTAATTTTGTAGTCTATTTTCCTAAAGAAACTGAAGCTCTTACAAGTATTAAAAGTATTTAAAGTATCTATGCAAGAACAGACTTTTAACTGCTGAATGGTTCTTCATGAAACATGGCATGCATATTTATTGGTCAAACAGGCTTTTTGTTTTTTAAATTTTCGCATACTTTTTAAAAAAAATTCGATGCTAAACAATGAATTTGTATCGATCTCTAATAATCTACGTCGATCCACTTAATAATCCACCGCTTGTTCTGATATAATTAAAGTTTAATTGGATTTCGGCAGCTTATGTGATGTTGCCGAGTTCCAAATAATTCGGATGTAATTGATTTTCAGAAAATGAAAAACAAAACAAAAAACAAACAATATTCAACAGCTATTACAATGTGACAAACATTGGGATAATTTTCTTTTCTACTTTTTACGATTTCAAAAAAAAAATGGGCAGCATTTTAAAGAAAGTGTGCTTTTAGTTCTTTCAGGAACTTGATGTTTTAAATGCGATCACGAAGGTGGTCGTAGATTTTCTGATAATTTGACATTATGACGAAAGTAAAACGCGCAGTCGAAAAGTTTAGGAACTACTGCATTAACACACCTAAGCTTTTTACTAAAAGAGCAATCCCAGTCTGAATCGTATCTTTGGAGTGCTATTATTAGGTATCTCTGTTTGGAGTCTTGATCTGCTGGTGGTTAGGTTCTCTTTAATTAAATGGTAACTCGTCGATTGAAATGTCATGAGCAAAATTGATCGCAAATTATGGTGGATAATTTCATTAGGAGTGCTTTTATTAATTTAGCCCCAGAGAGACTTCAGCTAAAATACAGACCACAACCAATCTCACGAAGGAATGGAAGCAAAACGAACAAAAAGAAAAAAAAATATTTAGTTAGCACTGAATTTTCATTTTTAACTTTTTAATATCCAAATCATAAGATCTAAAAATAATTGTTCAAAAAAGGTATTAAGAGCAGTACTTAAGCAAATTTGTGGGAGGAAGGGACTCTGTTTCCTGCACTTAGATTTTTAAAGATTGGCTTGGAGGTCCGGATATCAAACCAAAAATAATTAATAAATAATAATAAAAAAATACTTACATAATTTCCAAATATTAAATTACGTCCCACCTTTACCACTTTTAGAGAAATAAATTCCTATACTAGACCATTCTTTTGTTTAATTACGTTCGTTTTTGGTGATAAGAATGTTTTAAGAAAAACTCGTTTAGTTAATATCGAGCTATTATCGACAATATCTAAATATCTACCTCGAGATCTTCAACTAAGTCTTCATTGTACCTAAATGAACAGGCAGGTCACATTCAATAACATTGATTTAAACTTCTGTTTCAAGTTAGCTTCAAGGTTTATTTCTTAATTCCTTTTCAAAATCAACAGAATCTTTCTTTTAATAATCTAAATTTGCCATTAAAATTTCATCTTCCTTTTATAAATAACTGTTTCTTGACCACAGATGGATGAACGATCATCAGATTTCACTGTCAAATTGTAGAATACATCGCTTTTGTTTTAGTCTCCTTTTAAGGCGTATTACAATAGTAGACCCCAAAACACCGTTAACCCTTTGTTTGATAACAAAGATACAATAACGAATTTTAGAGACAAGCTTTTATTATTACCCCCTGCGACCTAAACAACGTCGGATACTTCTTTTAATGATAAATACATTATCTTCAGATACGAAAACTGAATCCAGTCTCTAAAAACAAAGGAACCCGATTAACTAATTTATTAACGTAATTATTTTCGTTTTATAACAAATAAAGTCAATTTATGCAATGTATGTATTTCAGACTGTTTGTCTATCGGCGATATATTTCAAAAACTACACCCACAGGATTAGCGATCCTTTGAGATCGGAGAAAGATCTCATTGAGATCTGATTTTAAGTGGAGAAAATTCAAAATTCTGCTTTTCTACAAAGGACGTCAGATTGCCTGGTTAGCATCCAGAAAGGCGTTACTCTGCTTTGCTTTTTGAAATCAACGGGAATAAACAAATCAAACTTGAGACCTGGATTTAGTATATCTGAATTTACAATAAAAAAAAAGTAAATTAGGAAAACCAGAAAGAAACTATTATTCACCTTTAACCTCAAAAATCCAGTTTCAAATACAGCAAAATTATGGAGTTATTAGATTCAACCCCTAAACACAGTTGAAGACACATTCAGTTTAAGAAATGTTATTTTCAATAAAAATTCAATTTTTTTTTTTAGAATTTGCTTCTCTGTTATTGTAATATCATTGTTACGAACATTATTTTTATATTACTAATATCTATAAGATAAGTAGAATGTACACACAGAAAATATAGCTTAATCATATATTAACTTACTTTTGGCATGTGGAAATTGCAGGACATTTGCTCTTTTAATTTTGGTTTCTAAATTTCCTTACAAGAGATATACATAGGATTTTATTTCGGGAGGGCCAAATTAGGGAACCGACCAGGTTGAACGAAAAAAAAGTCATTTTCAAAATTTTGGGGGTAAAGTACTTCAGCACGGAATAAAAATAAGGCCTAAATCTACCTATTTTGAGATTTCGAGATGGGGGAGGGGGAGAGAGATCATTAAAGCAAAGTTTGTAGTCATATCAGTCACTTATTAACAGATCATTATACTGCAAATTACTATATTTTATTCTAATGTATAATCTGCAAGAAGGAAATGGGACACGAATCAAATCAATTACTATAAAGCGAGGAAGTCTTGTAAATTTTATCTTGAAAACGGACCTAAGGATTTTGATGAAGTGAGTGAATCTACCGTTTTAGGATGCGGGAAAGCGATTTAGCTAGGTCTCAACTTCGGTAAAACTTATTTAGGGGGTAAATAATTGACCTGGGACCAGGTCATTGTTTATAGTGTTCTTAATTTTATTTTCGTTTTATTTTATTCTTAATAAATTCGTGTTCTGTGCGTTTTTACGTGTAATAAAATAATTATTTTATTTTACCTGTAGTAAAATAATTATTTTATTTTACCTGTTGTAAAATAATAATTTTACTTAAAAAATAATTTTAAAAATTTTCCTTTTCAAAGTCGCATGTATTCACTGCGGAGCTCTTAATTTCCCCGAAAGGGAGTTACATAACCATCACATTGTCTACAGTGTTCTTACTTTATTTTCGTTTTATTTTATTCTTCCTAAATTCGTGTTCTGTGCTTTCTTACTTTATTTCGATTATTAATTAATTAATTAATGTTCTGTGCATTTTTACCTGTAATAAAAATAATTTATTTTTATCTTTAATAAATAATAATTTTACATAATAACTTTTTAAAACCTTTTCCTTTCAACGTCGTGACTGTCTACTTACTTTATTTTTGTTTTATTTTACCGTGCAAAGCTCGATCTTCTAGGTACTATATACATTATATAAACAGAACATTCTAAAGCATCATATTTTTTTTTTTTTTAACATCCATGAGTCATCATACATCAGTAAATCTTAGATAATTAAGATTCTAAATTTTTGTGCCGATAATTACATTTTAATTCATATGTTTGTGTTATTCTCTCCTTGAACTTTAAATCTATATACATCAAATTTCATCTCAATCTTTTGTTGTATTGTATTTAATACTTCACTTATCTTTCTTTATAGCCAGAAAGTTCTAGTTCTTCTTTTCAAAATTCCTAATTTCTTTAACTTTTACTTCAGTGAGATGTGGTGAGAATGGACTTATGCTGCTCTTCACTTGTTCGTGTATTTTCTATTCTTTGATTATTTTTTGTGTGCAATATTGCATAAAATTAAATTTTGCAGAAGGTTTATAAACTTCTTATCTAAGTGTTAATTATTCATTATTTACTTTTATTGACTAAAGGTTTTGTATTAGTGATAAATTGTTGTAGTCTGTAGTTTTCTCAGATAGCAAAACAGTTTTGCAATAATAAACTTTGTAACGTCTGAAATAGGTTTGGCTCTGAAACGTCAAATACTTTTTAAATCTCATATATTGTATTTTGTAAATATTCTTTATGCCTGTTATTATTATGGTACAGAATTCTAAGACTTAACTCCAACAATAAAGTCTTATTCTAATGAGAACTGAACTTATTATTATTATTTCTTTTATAAGCCTATTACAAAGACATTCTAAAGAAGCCAAGAAGAAATTCTAAATCGTTAACGAAAAATCCTGAAGCTTGGTTTTCAAAGATAATAATCTAAGTGGGTCAGAAACATCTGCTGGGAGTCCCCTCAAGTTCAGCCCCCCAAACAGCTGATCAGTCAATCAGACTTGGTCCCTCAAAGCTCCTGAAAAAAAAAGAAAGAGAGCAGGGGACCATGTGTTTTACATCTGATCCACAAAAATGTCGTTCGTTGTATTGGCGTCGACATCCCGACATTGAATTTATTTATAGATGTCAAAGCAAACTGTTCAGTAATGCATTCGTAAAGCACATTATTGCCCTTCTTCATCCTACTTAACTATATTCATAATTTTTCTGTTTTTAAATCCGCATGGTTATATCTCGGAGATGGGCTATTCTCATTAATATGTATTATGTACAGGGAAAAAAAATGTATAAAAAAAATAGGATTAGGTTCTTATAAAGAAAATTTTGAGATAAATAAGTGTATTTATCTTCAAATAATATTTACCTTACAAAACTGATAGATAACTGTATTGAATGTAACCCCCCCCCCCCCAACCCCCTTTTGAATTTAATCAAAATTAGACCCATTAGGCCTAAAACTCGCAAAGCACCATTAGTGCGATACATTATAGAGAAATTAATATTAAAAAATTTACTAGCGGATTTTGGATCCTATCGTGCGGGCATTTGAAAGTTGGGTCCCCAACAGTACCTTTCTTTTACAGGAAGTAAACTTAGTCTGAGCGCAATAAAGCTGTGGTATCCAAACAAACTCTGAATGCGAACTAAACAATTTTCATGGTATTAATTTTAATTATTAAAATAACTATATTAAAAAACTTATTAAAAAAATAGTATCAAAAAGTTCTTGTAATTCTTGTGGACAGGTAAATTATCAGATTAAATGAATACTCTTTTCATTAAAAGTGATCAAAATAATTAAATAAAATTCTGATTTAATGCTGAATCCTTTTACGAAACTGCTAAATGTTTGATTGGGTTTAACTGTGTAAATGCAATTCAGTGGCGAAACTGGGTCTGGAAATCTACGAAAAGACTGAATTCCGAAACAAAAAAAACAGTCATAAAATCTAAAAGCATTA
>JAFIDM010009631.1:266877271-266905253 GCA_023159025.1 Thereuonema tuberculata | reverse complement strand
TTTATCAACCAAAAAAAAAGGTCAATCCTATTTTATCAACCAAAAAACAAAGGTCAATCAATACGGCGGGGCCGCTCGGGCCTCATGAGGCCCCTCTTTTTGTGGGGCCCCGGGGCAATCTGCCCCTTTTGCCCCCCCCCCCTCTGGGCGGCCCTGCAGACTAATAAGTTGTTTTCTAAAATTAAAACATTATTACAATAAATTCTCATTAACCGCCGGGTTATTCCTGAAAGCTCCATGATTACTGAAGCATATTTTTCATGGCCCTTTGAGGAAAATGAGATTAGGTTCCCGCGGACCTTCTTCACAATGTGCTTTCTTACATTTCGTGTAAGATTCTTCCCTTACCACAGTACATAGTTTATAAAATGTGCGATTCACTCACAGATATACGAATATCGTCTTTCATTTGGCGGATCGTCGGAATCGTTGATATATTTCGACTGACTTGTCTGTCTACGGATGCTACTGAATTTCCAGATCTAGGCAAGTCAAGCACACGAATCTTATTCATTAATTCTCATCATAATGCGTTTGTGTAAAACACGTTCCTCAGCAATATACAGTAGAAACCTCCCCCCCCCCCCCCAATCCGTCACTTTTGGGACAGGGGGTATGGTCGGAACGCAAAAAAGGTCGGATTATCAGAAAATACAGAAAAATACGGATTTACAGTAAAATATACGGATTTACTGCGTTGTCAAGCAGTTCAAGTTTAGACTTTTTCAATGTTTTGCGATTCTTAAGAGCGTTTTCACCATCTACGGTAACTGTATATGCAAGTAAACAACACAATGGCGCGGCGGGTGGTGAGTCACCGACGAGTCGGGGACTAGTTCGGCCAGCTCGAGCACGGTCGGATCAACCGGAGTGGCGGACTAGCCGAGGGCGGACGAGAGGGGTTCTACTGTACTTCACTGCCACTGTTGAAATTTAATAAAGTAATCACAAAAACAGCATTGAGAACACATGGAATATTAACAGAAGTGCATAGGAAGAAAAATGTCTCAGTGCTACAGGAAGCAGTTTGGGATATATTTGATGGGACAGAGAACTGGATAGTTAGGATGGACGGAGCCGCGGATAAATTTGATTAGTTGAGATAAATTCTCAATGGTGCATTACTAATCGTAACTGATTGACATAGTTAGGATCAACAGAACGACAAATGATGACGAAGTTCTATCTCTGTTAGATTAATTGAAGTTCACAATGGTGAACTGTTGTTTCGAACCACAACTCACTGACGATAATTTTGGAAGAGAGAGTTTTAGAATATCAGTTTAGATCTACAGCAGTGAGATAACAATTGTACGAAAAAAAAATGCTTTTCCAAATATTTTCCAAATCATTACTTGCAGACGATTATTAATTTCTCCGAAACGCATAAGGTAAGAATGAAAGTAAGTAATCTATTATTGCAATGATCATCTCAAGCTATTGCTTTCAACAACGTGTCTTTATTACAGTCCATTTAAAATATACTGAGACTATTCTTAAAACGTAAAAGAAAATAAACGTAAAAGTTTTTTATCGTTTTCACAAAAAAATAATATAAAAATTAATAATAATTAAGAAATTTTAATATGTCATTTCTTAATCAATCATTTTAAGGATAGATTCCTGTGTTTATTTTCTAATTTCTTATTTATTTTCAATATCTTATAGGAAACCCCATATACTTAACCTTTGAGCAACAGTATAGCTTCCCTATGAATCGTATCATAATTTAGTGAATCCATCGAAATGTTGGTTTATCTATAATTAGCCTCCTAGCAATCCTTATCTACTCTTCAATTACTGCAAAAACCCTTTGTCAGCTGTTGAAATTCGATTAACCTTCAGATAGTTTACAGTGCCTTTGTGATTTTGTCTATTGACATATGGCGTGGGTGGGATAACGATCCAATCTTTCCTAAAAATGTAAAGTTGATTTTCTTCTCAGTAAACAATATGGTTAAAGTTGTGATCTATTGAGAATAATATCAACATTGCAATATCAGTAATGTTAAAAACAAAATACAGAATAAAATCCTTTTCTCATAGGTTTATAATAATAAAAGCTATTTCCTTTCTAGCATAAATTTTGTAAATTATAACATTTCGTTATATTAATGCGATTCACATTAATAAGAAATGGAATATTTTTTAATGCCATTTCACTGTGTTGTAGTAATTATAGTTAAGTAATTAATCTAAGTTTCACAATTTGCTAGGTTCGTCCATCCGTCCCAATCGATGTAACTAATCTACAGTCTGTTTAAAAAAGAAAAAAAAAATGTTGAGTTTGTTCAAAACGATACTTATCTTTTTTGGTAACAAAACGAAATTGTTTTGAGAAAAGGATTTTATTCTGTATTTTGGTTTTAACATTACTGATATTGCAATGTTGATATTATTCTCAATAGATCACAACTTTAACCATGTTGTTTACTGAGAAGCAAATCAACTTTACATTTTTAGGAAAGATTGGATCGTTATCCCACCCACGCCATATGTCAATAGACAAAATCACAAAAGCACTGTAAACTATCTGAAGGTTAATCGAATTTCAACAGCTGACAAAGGGTTTTTGCAGTAATTGAAGAGTAGATAAGGATTGCTAGGAGGCTAATTATAGATAAACCAACATTTCGATGGATTCACTAAATTATGATACGATTCATAGGGAAGCTATACTGTTGCTCAAAGGTTAAGTATATGGGGTTTCCTATAAGATATTGAAAATAAATAAGAAATTAGAAAATAAACATCTAAGGATAAATCTATCCTTAAAATGATTGATTAAGAAACGACACATTAAAATTTCTTAATTATTATTAATTTTTATATTATTTTGTGAAAACGATAAAAAACTTTTACGTTTATTTTTGAATTTTATTTTCTAATGTAGACTAAATACAAACAGAAAAATATTTTTTAGTTTCTGAAAAAAAAAATAAATAAATAATTAAATCCGCATTACTTAACCTAAGTTGTCGAATCGCATTCATTTTAATCTTATTGTTTATAATTAGTGGATCAGCTGAAAACTAATTTGTTTTGAAAACAATGAAGTATTAATAGAAATAACATAGAAATCCATTGTTTGGATCCTAATGCTTTTCTATGGGAGTTTTTGATTTCTTGACGAGGACTCATTTGGATATGAGAAATAAAAGTTAGAGATTTTATTAGAGATAATAAAAGTTTCAAGAAGATCCATCCAGTGGTTCACAAGTTATTAGAGGTATGAGACACACATACAGACTAAGTGATCTCTTAAAAGTAGGTTACTTAAGAGTCATCTATACATGATTACTTAGAGTGTATCTATCTATCTATCTATCTATCTATCTATCTATCTATCTATCTATCTATCTATGTATCTATCTATCTATCTATCTACCTAATCAGTAGTTCGTGTCCGAACGTTGTGGCTCAGGACCTGTCAGACTCTATTAACGATGCCTCTCCGTATATTACGATCTTGTGACACATGCATTGATTGGATCATTGTAAGGTCGGTGAGTATCTTCACCTGCTCAATAAATCTTGCCGGCGGTCTTCCTCTTGGACGCTTCCCACAGATTATTCCTTCAAGAATAGTTCGTTCTAATCCGTTCCGCCGCATAGTATGTCCAAAGAACCTGAGACTGTTACGTTGTATTCTTTTTAACAATCTAGATTCATTTTTAATTTTAAGTTGTGATAGTATCGATTGGTTTGTTCTGTGTTCTGTCAACACCCCCTACATCCCCACGTTGGATGTATGGGTAGTGGCGTACCAAGGGGGGGGGGGCGGTCCGCCCCGGGCCCACACCTGGGAGGGGCCCCCATCAGCCAGCCTAGGGGGCCCCACCAAGCAGCTTATTTCCTTTTTTTTTTTTTGGTTGTAAAAGCAAGACTATTGGGGCCCCCTCCACACAAGATTTCCCTTTTTTTTTTGGTTGTAAAAGCAAGTCTAGGGGGCCCCATCTACAACTCCCGCTCCGGGCCCTCAAAGGCGTTGGTACGCCACTGTGTATCGGGTGTTGGTTCTGTCCAAGATACTCGCAAAAGTCTTCTATAGATTGGAGTGTATAGGTAGATTAATAGTTAGTTCAAAGATTTCATACTAATGACTTATGTTAGTAAACGTACGATATAAAGTAAACGGACAGGATTATTAGATCACACTTGTCGAAAAGCGAAAATATTTTATTTACATAATATAATGCATATACTGTATTTTAGTGCCTCATGTTTTCATTTTTTCTCCCAGAAATATACCTCAAAATCTGTGATCATCCATGTGGTATATCGTTTTCAATTTCAGACATAAGTAATCGATCATGTTATGCTCTCAAAAGGGTATCAACACTTTTGGTGTTAGATGTAGATTTGAATCTATCAGTGACACCGTTTTATTCAAGTCGTTAAGTAAATACTTTCCTTGTTATCTGCTAATTGAGTAATTAGAATAGGACACGGATCGACAACAATAAAAAGCAACAAAGAAAACAAGATAAGCTGAAATCAGCCAACCAAAAAAAATCCATTTTGTTTAAGGCAAACAAAGGAGTGGGAATCTATCCCAGTAGCTGCTGCCAATCAAAATATATTTGTAAGAATAAAAGTAATTAAAGAGAGGGAACCAATCACATGGTATTCTTATGCTCATATATATTCCTAACTGTTCAAATTTGGATAATACGATAAGATAATAAGATTTGGATACTAAGATTCAAAGCGTTGTACTCGTGCTCATAAAAACATAAAAAAAAAAAATGGGCTTTGTAATTAAGTTTACATAGCTGGTGTACTCGCTTCTATCTTGTGGTGTCGAGGCTTGATCGGTTAGAAAGGTCTGGCGTGTTTTCTAAGCTATAGAAGTGTCCCTTTGCATCCGCTATTTAATCTGGCTTCCTCTAGGTCTCTTTCCACTAAAGCGAATTTTTCATGTCGTTTAAGAATAGCTCGTTTGATCATACTCAGTATGTGGCCAAAATCAGCTACGTTACTTCAACCTCTAAATAAAGAGGATTGTAAAGTTCTCCTACTTATTAAAGTAAAAGGTTTTAATCTACTCCATTGACATTTATTGATTATTTTACACAATATGAAAATTCTTTGGAAGGCTAACGGTAGCCAGACACAAAAATTCTTCCACTTGTCTTTTATTATATTTTTACCATTTTTAATTTTAAAGATATAGTTATTTCTCGTTAACTGCAGTTCCTGAAAACCCCGCGGTAACAGATACCGAGGTTAGTGAAGTATTGATTTTACAGGAAAAATGAGTTCAGATTCCTGTGGATCCTCTTCACTACACACTTTGGTTACGGTAAACATATCATTTCGTAAATCTTACAATGAACACTTTCCATACTATAATACATATTTTATAAAGGTTTTAATTTCCATTAATCTTATCCATTAAGCTCATCCCGACGCTTTGCTCTTAGGAACGCTTGATTGAACGCTTTCATTAGCGATTTCTTCCAGTGTTGAAATTTAATAAATTAATCACAAAAACAGCGTAAAAAAACTGAGAACAAGTCAAATGTTATCAAAACAACACACATGGAGATTTGTTAATACAACAGAAGCCGTGAGAACAAGACCGTAGCTGTCCTTGGTGGAGTTTGTATGTAAGCTTTCCTTCGCCCATAAACGAATCCACGGGTAGGGAATCCGCGGATAACTAGGATTAATCCTGAATTGTTAACCTGAATACCGACACCTCACTAGATGGTTAGCTGACGATCGCCAAACAGTGTGAAACAGCTTTTCTGGGCTATCCCGTAGGAAACAATTGATCTGAAAGTTTATTAAACAATGACGTAATACCAACACAGGATTTGCATTAGTATATTTGTAAGAAGTCGGTCAACACTTAGACAGTTTCATCTACTTGAATAAAGATGAAAACAATCGAGTAAATATTAATTTTGTACATTACTGTCAAAACAATTACCAATTAGTTTACGAAAAAAAAAAAAAAATGGGGGAAATCAAATCCTTCGAATCGTGCGATTAGTGGAATAATTTTCCCTTCAGCCATTATTGTAATTGAAATTCCGCGAACAGAGTTCAGGGGAAAATTGGTTTTTGCAATTCGAAGAAACGTAATATCATTCAATAGTTGTGTTGATCACTTCGAAGTCATTGTCCTCTGAAACCCATTAACAATTGAAAAAAAAAAAAACCTCTCTCATTCTCTTCTTTATTGCCGATATGAAAACGAAAACAAATTAAAACCATTATTTTTCAGCATATTTGAATATTATTTGTATAATTATGATTTTTTTAAAATATTAATGATAACATCTGATTAATAGTTTATTTTAATGTTGATAACATAAAATACTTTATTCTTCCTTATTTTTCAAAAAAGATTTCAGTGAAAAAGCAAGACTTTTAAATTTTTAGCTGAGTTTCCGAAGGAAAGATAGGCATATCGGATCGTTCTCTTATCTGCATTTAAATCTTCTCCTTAACAAGTTTTGAACTATTGAACAGAACTTCTTTAAATTCGAAATGCATAATGCTATTTATCTGTAATGAATTGTGTCTCCTTGGAATTTAAATTTTTTTATGGAAACTAGGGCCACATTGTTCATTATTAATAATTGGCAAATACAGTCGAACCTCTATTTAACGAAGTCGCTAAATCCCGAAAAAAAGTTCGTTATATGGAAAATTCGTTAAATAGAGATTCACCTTTTAAAATTACTTTAAACTACATAAAGCAGATTTAAAATACAAAAACAATAAATATTATTAAAAAAGTAATAATTTTAATGACAAAGTATACATTTCCATAAGCGTACTTAAATTAAAATAAAATCTCTTAATTTTGTCTGATTTTTTTTTTTTTTTTGAAAAAGTGTTTTCGCTCATAGTACGCCTCACATCTTTGCAATGCACCAAAAACCCTTTCAGTATTTTCTTCAAATTGTAATCCGCGTCGGATTGTTTCAAATGATTTTAGCATTTCATCATTCGAAGGTTTTTTTATTTCTGCATCATGATCATTTCCATTTTCATCATCTTCATCGCAATTCATAGCTGTATTGTTTTTATTTTTCACACTGTCCAAAATACCCGATTCAGTTAGTGTTTCCGAGGTCTCAACTTCAAAATCAAGTGAAAGATAATCATCAATCAGCACATCATCGTTAATTTCTTCTTTTTCCCTCAGCTGTATCCTCGAAAAAGTTCGTTAAATAGAAAATGCACTTCGCTATTCGGAGGTTATTTTACGAAGAAATTAGCAAAATGTTCTTGGTTCCAAAGAAAAGTTCGCTAAATAGAGGTTCGTTAAATAGAGGTCCGACTGTAGTTCAAATTTTCACTTATCATTGCTCGTGTTCGAGATTAATATTTAACATATTTAACTTAGATACCTGTAATATGCCATGTAAAGAGATGTAGGTTCCAAATGCAAGGCCAAATGAAATACAATTATTTCATTAATGTTCTCCTGTGATAAGAGGGCTGGATAATAAGCAAGGGAAAAGAAGCAGCAAATTTAGCTCATAGATGAGCATAGATGATGCTGGGTCTACACTATATTTTATTTTTCAAAGATTTCCAAGCTTCTGGAGATGATAACTACCTGCAGTTAAAGCATGTTTCCTTCGAATTCAGTGAGGCTCTTAATAATATTCAAATATAATCAGCAATTTAAGCCAACTGTGCTTAACTAAGGTCTAAATACTGTCGCTTATTGGATTTTGATTCATGACGGCCAGATCAGGACACCTCGACTAAAACATTCACTTGGAAGTAGAAAGATATTTATTGAGACTTAAAACGTTCTTGGCGACGAAGATTAGAATAAAGAATTCTTCTCGGGTTTCCAGCTTCTCAGAAACCCGAGAAGAATTCTTTAAGATATTTATTGTTAAAGCCACAATAACTCGAAGACTAATTATATTAGAAAGGTTGGACCTAAATGCCGTTTTAGACTTGCCATTGAAGTAGACAATCTCTTCGCCAGTAATCGGCAAATGGCAAGAAGATTGCTGTCTTTGCTGTAAATTTGACTTCCTCTATTTGTTGCCACGATTGTCATCCATGCCATACGACATCAGCGCACGTGGTGTCGAATTTTGGAACTCATAGTTTAATCGCATTTATATCTATTGAATCGAAATTATTGACTACAAAATTGACGGTCAAAAGGGCCGTCGCATGGTTTGTTGGCGCCCGGGGCAAGGTTTCGTCAGGCGCCCTACACTTGATATTTGCGCCCCCCCCCCCCCACCCAAGAAACCTAAAACAAAAAAAAAAAAAAAAAGGAAGCCCCAATTCAACAACCAAAAAAAAAACAAACAGAATTTCCAAATTTTTTTATTTTTGCCGTTGCCGCGGCGCCCCCTGGCCACGGCGGCCAGGGCGATCGCCCCGGTCGCCCCGCCCACGCGATGGCTCTGCGGTCAAGAACACAGGTCACCTTTTTTACAAAGTTTTCTTGGATTTTTCCAAAAAAAGCTGCATTATTAAGTGTTCAGAATTCCGATCTGAAAATTCAATCAGCGTCAGGCCGATGGAATTCTCGAAAATTGGTCGAGATTTAACGAGAAATCTCAGAACTGAAAACAAAAAACTACAAAAAGATGAAAAATGTAGTACACATTTCCTGTTTTATTTAATTAAAAATATATTTTCGCCTATTTTTATGCATTGGATAAATGACTTTTATATAAATCAATCCTTATTTTAGTAAGCAGAAACGTAGATAAGGCGGCATTAATTTGTAATAATTCAAAATCTTCTTGGGTCATTAATGAGGGTAAATTTTTGATGCTGCTGGAAGTCGCTATGAAGGTGTAGGATCGAGTTTTAAAGCTTTTTATTCAGTTGCCATTGGTATTACTTCAAAATCTCTTTAATTATTTTTATTTGGCTACTTTAAAAACCTACTAAATTATACAAGTCTGTTTTTTTGAAACAATTCTAAATCGTTATATTTCATAATTTACAAAACTAATGTGCATTGTTAAGATTATTTCTCCTTTAGGTATACTTTGAGCTTCAGAATGTTTGATGTTAAAACAACATTACGTTGTATTTGTTACTCCAAGATTTAATGTTTAGCATTTGGTAGAAACACATTTATTTGACAAACGGCAAAAATCACGAATATTATCAGTCATATGCGGCTAAGCTACTTAATGGAACAGATCAAAAGTCAAACACAAACATTTAATAAAATTCATATATAAATGTTAAATGTTTGTATTTTATGTTGAGAGTTTTGGTGTGCACCATTAAATTTTTCAATTGCAACATCCCTATTTACAGTCATTTGCAAAGAGGTAAAATGCAGTCATATTTGGTAAGAATGTATTCAGGAATACGGGGAAGAGACTCGTATTTTTTAGTGTTCGAAAATAAGACGGAAAGTAATTAAATTCACTGATTACATGTCATTGACAAAGATTCAGTTCATCTACAAAGATTTTTCCCTCATTCACAGTGATAAATATCCCCTGCTGGTGATTTTTTGAAATTACAGTTCTTTTTATTTATTTATTGTTTTTCCCTATGGTCTTGGAAGTGTTTAACCAAGTATAGCTGCATTTCACACGTTAATTCTCTCTAGAAAAATTGAAATGTATACTCATTTTATATTTCAATTATTATCATACAATGGCTTAAGAAATGACAAGAAATGATACGTTATGACAAAAAAGAAGTTAAAAAAAATGTCACTGGACATTTTTTTGTCTTTTTTAAAACCAATGTTTATATCTAATTCAGTTAATATTAAGTTACATTAATATAATTTCCATTACATTATATTACTATAAAATAGTCTGTAGACTTTTCAGTACAGACTATTCTCTGACACCCAGGGCTAATACATTCATTGAACTCTAATAATGATATTACCTTAATTTGATGCGAAGTTTAGAAACACCCCAAAGCATTCAGTTATCATAAAAAAAGATAACAGCGTATTACTTATAAATTCTGGTTGTATTCTTATTTTAATTTTTTATGTAGTTAATCCTTTCAATTTCCAAGTCGTTTTCATAGAAGCTTAAAATGTACTGTCAGACTATTTTTCTAGCGTGGCTTATGAGATCACTCAGTCTGTATGTGTACTTCATTGTTTAAAATAATGACTGTTAATCCCATTAATTAGCAGATTAAAGTTAATCCGGTTTTGATAACTGTTACTGAAGTAATAGGGATTCCATTGTTTTACCCAGAAATGCAATTTGTACTGTTTCTGTTCAGCAAATATTAGAATTTGAAAATAAATGCACGCTTTTCATTTTTATCAATTTTATTAAAAAAAAAAAGAAAATTTAAGAAATAACGTTGTAAGGAAAGTAGGCTTTAAGTTCTTTCAAACTTCTTGTTTATTTGTTTGTTATTAATTATAATTTTTGCCATAAATAAACGTTATTTTCAAATTTCCCATTGGCCGAAAATTAATTAAAATTCTGAAATATTTCAGTTGTCTCAGATTTGTGTCGACCATTCTTCAGTAGCTATTTAATGAAAATGACGTATGCTTTCTCTCGATTGGGAGGTCGCAAGATGAATAATGGTAATTAAATTTGTCATAACCAGAAAGAAAGCATATTATTATTATTCACCGTGCAATGATCAACAAAAGTTGCCTAAATCAAATTCCTTTTTGTATCAAAGCACGTGACAATGGATTACAGAAACGAACATGTTTGTTAGGAAATCCTTAAAAATATATTATTTCACTTCCATATTTTTCTATGGGAATTTTTACTATCTTCAGATTTAAAATTCACCACAAAGACTCCATACGAACTAAAATATCAAACAGGCAATTCAGTGTTCCAAGACAGTTGTTCATTAAACGTTTTATTCGTTATGTGAATTGTAAGCATTTACAATACGTAGCTTATCATATACATTAGCAGCCATTTTAAAGTATTATAACCCTCGTACTAAACAGGGAATGATTTACACAACACGTTTTATTGTAACTTATCGTTTATTGTATGGTTGTATGGTTTATTGTAAACGCTACGTAATGTAAAATAACAATTCAAAACAATATATCCTTCTTGTTAATTTAAATTAAAACGCTTATAGAGTTACAAATAGAACAAACAAAAAAAAAAAATAAGAAAAAGCAAGCACAGTTCCTTATAATTATCATATAATAATTTTCGATAATTTATGCCAAAACATACTTTTTTTTTAAAATTTATTTAAGACTTACAATTATGTTCATTTGGCGACTTCCAGATGTAGTCTTCTCTAATCTATCTCTTGGCGGCTTATATAAATTTTGTATGAATTGTAAGCTTCGTTACAGCGAATGAAATCCAACGTAAACTGAGAGTTGCCTGTATAAAGTTAATTCGTTTCATATCCGAAAATAAGCATGTTAAGTTTGAAGAAGATCCGTCCACCGTTTCAGAAGGGAGAAGACTACATACATAGGCTACTTACTGATATTAAGAGCCCACTCAGTGCGCTTAAAACTTGATTTAAAATTCAATTGCATCCTTATCTTCCGCCAATATTTAAACCTATCGTAATTTTATTCCTTTTTGTGAATGTAATTTAATTCACGAATATATTCGTCCAAGTTGAACGTGTTTCTACAGAATGATCCTTGTTTATCCAGTTAATTACAAAAATTGTCAGTTAAGAAGATGATTTAATTAAAGTTACCGAACCCTCGCTTTTCACTGAATCGATCAAAAGCAATTTCAAGTGGAGAACGAAGGGAACTAAGAAGCCATAGATGGGTTCTCATTAGTTCAAATGGTTTCTGCCTATTATCAGTTGCTCTTGGAAAATTTGTTGCTATTTCAAAAAATGTAGAAGATAAGAAAGATCTTCTCTCTGAAAAAGTTCCGCTAATTTAATTCTTTTGTATCTTTACCTCCTACACGCTATTAAATGATTTTCATATAAAATAAGACTAGTCCTTTATAAATGCGCCATGACATGAATTTTATCTATATTATACATAACTTATTCAAGTACTCAACTTATTCAATCTGCGATACGAGAAAACATCTAAGAGGATAGGTAAAAAGAAATCTACCAATGCACTGTCAGGCACTTTATTTTAAGTAAATTACTTTGAGGACTGAAACGTGTGAAAAGTTTTGAATACTTTTGCAATCGAATATTAAGTTTAAAGGAATTAATGTATTATCCCAATTAAATAAGTGAGTCAAATAACTAAAATAGTTTAAAATTGTATTATTAAACGTTAGATATATACCCTATGGACAGATATCGTCAAATCATCTGTCGTATTCTTGAACATTCATAACAGAATTATCTGCAACAGTTCGTGAGTTCATAACTTTACAGCAAACACCGTCGTCTTCTTTCTTTTGTAAATTAAGGAACAAATCCCTCCTAAAACATAAACGTTATCTAAGCTTGACCAATGCGTTGTTTATCTGCGTTGTTGCTGTCGAACACTGAATCTTCTATCACTGGTTTCCAACTGGTTGACTTATTTGTGGCACATTCTTTACAAGCCTCTTCATGAATCTAAATGATTATTCTTCCCTGATAATCATTAATACCATCGAAGCACTGATTTAAAGATGTGTAACTTTCACTTGATTCATAACAATAAATTCATTACACACAGTTATCGTTACATTTATGGCTAAACCTTGGTATAGGTTTTGCACTTCACATCTATTTTTTAGCACACATTTCAATCCAAAACTTTGTTCCTTCTGATTTGCACTACGGCCAAATCTCCTGCATCTCTGTGTAATGCTCGCTTTAGCATCTACGTCTAAGTATCACATCACCACAGTTATTTCAATTTTTTTCATTTTTTTGTAGATGTGATAAATTAATCATCATCATTATATATTATTTCTCAAAGGGTTTTTTTTGTCGGAACGCCATATTTCCTTTACTACTTCATCAAAATCAATGATTGAGGCATCATTTTGAAGATTACGTTCCCCGCTAATGACGAAAAATAAACAAATTATTTAAAATTAATGTTTTCGTTAAAAAACTTTATTTTTAAAAACTTTTTATAAAAATGTAGACACGCTTTAACAGAAGCACCTTATTTTTCGAAAGCGAAAATATTCTGTAGCGTTGTAACCTTCAACTATTTCCTTTTTTGAATAAAAATGCACTTTAAATGATATTTCATCGTTTATTTAATAACAACAGATAAAAAAAACAAACAAAGATTTATATTTTAATAAAAATAAATGATTTATTACAATAGAAACATAAAAATTAGTCAACTTCTCATATATTATTTTATACATTATTTCTCAAAGGGTTTTTTTTTTTTGTCGGAAAGCCATATTTCCTTTACTACTTCATCAAAATCAATGATTGAGGCATCATTTTGAAGATTACGTTCCCCTCTAATGACGAAAAATAAACAAATTGTTTAAAATTAATGTTTTCGTTAAAAAACTTTATTTTTAAAAACTTTTTATAAAAATGTAGACACGCTTTAACAGGAGCGCCTTATTTTTCGAAAGCGAAAATATTGCTTTAGCGTTGTAACCTTCAAATATTTCCTTTTTTGAATAAAAATGCACTTTAAATGATATTTCATCGTGTATTTAATAACAACAGATAAAAAAACAAACAAAGATTTATATTTTAATAAAAATAAACGATTTATTACAATATAAATATAAAAATTAGTCAACTTCTCATATTTTATTTCTCAAAGGTGTTTTTTTTTTCTTTCCCTTAATACTTCATCAAAATCAATGATTGAGATATTTTCAAGATTACGTTCACCGCTAATGATGAAAAATAAACAGATTGTTTAAAATTAATGTTTTCGTTAAAAATCCGTTCATTTATTTATTTCCACATTACCATTCGGTGACTGATCAAGATACCATGCGAATTATTCGCACGGGTCAACTTTTTTATAAAACTTGAGAAGACGTCATCTATTGACAATGTGTTTAACTAACATGCACACAAGCTGTTGGATTTGTTTATTATTTCTCAAAGGTGGTTTTTTGTTGCGAATTATTCGCACGGGTCAACTAGTCAATTTATATTTTACACACAAAACTTTTTTTTTTCTTTTGAAAAAGGTAACCAGATGAAACATGAAAAATTTTATTTTATGATTTTATTCTTAAATTATTTATCTTTTATTTTATTTTGAAGCAATAGTTGTTTACTTTGATATTCTTCTTAATATTGTCTTAGTTCCTCTCCGCTGTAAAATTAAAACTAATTAAAAATAATTATTTAATTATTAAAAAACTAGCCGGGTACCGTCGCTTCGCTCCGGAACCCTTGCGTATATAGCATTAAAAAAAAAAAAAACTTTATTTATTTAGCAAATTAATAGTGAGATCGGAGAATATACGACTTTCCAGCCCGTTGTGCCCTTCTCCACTTAACTCAGGTGTATTGCGGGTTGGCGCCACACATGTGGAGTTGCCGCCATACACTTCATCGTCAGTTTGCCAGATTATTCCCTATCCCGAATTTCGAAAAATCCGGCCTTATTCCTTGTCTACATCATAAAGGAAACCTCTGTGCAAAATTTCAGCTTTCTAGATCCAAGGGTTTGGGGTGCGCGTTGATGAGTCAGTGAGTGAGTGAGTCAGGACTTTTCTTTTTATATATGTAGATTTTCATGAATTTAGTTTTGTTAACATCATTGATTAGTTCTTTATAGATTATATTTGGATGTGTTATTTTCTCATTTTCAACTATTATCCGATTCGTTCTTTACGTATTATTCCTGGTGTTTTGATATCATGTTTATTTATGAAAATATGATCTATATTTATTTTCGTATTTCCATGAATTGTATAGTTTCTTGTTGTTCCGTAAAGACGATTTTTGAAACCATTACTGCACATAAGTTTTACGTATTTCTGTACTATATTGTTTTTATTCATTTTGAAAATATCTATATTTACGTCGCCAATCAGTATAGTTGGACAGTTGTTTAATATATTTTCATTTTTTATGAATAGATTCTCTATTTCAGTAACATTTTAGTAATTTGTAATTTAGCATTTTGCTTACAGAATGACAGACAGAATAACGTTTTATAATATACGTTTTTATAATATATAATAATAATAGCCGGGTACCGTCGCTTCGCTCCGGAACCCTTGCATATATAGCATTAAAAAAAACAACTTTATTTATTTAGCAAATTAATGTTGCGATCGTCGGAGAATATATAACTTCCCAGCCCGTTGTGGCTTCTCCGAATAACTCGGATGTATTGCGGGTCGGCGTCACACACCGACAATTCACATTTTTGCATGTATCTTGCAAACGCTGAAGCGTTTGTGAATAAGTGATATATCGTTCGATAGAACTTTCCAATACCAACATTTTCTCAATATAATGTTCTCTTCCATCTTTTATACTTTTCGTTTAAATTGAGAAAAAGTCAAAATTTGACCCTTTAAAAGGCGCCATCTTGCAAACCAAAAACTTTTTTCGAAAGATTTTTGTAGCATTTTGTTTGTCTTAAAAAGATCTACATTTTATCCATTTACATGACCACTCTATCTCTTATAGATTGGTCACAAAATTGGAAAAACGTAAAGTCTTATGACAGACAAAATAACGCTTTTATAATATATAATATTAAACTTTAAATGTATTATATTTGAGTTAATTATGTAATTTATTTTAGATGCTTGCCCTATACCCTAGAATTTTATTTATGTGCAATTCAATGAATTATGCACCAATATCCTTGAGAGTACGTAGTTAAAGACAAAAAAAAAAAGGTTGAACACCACTGATATAATGTTCTCATTTGCCCTCGACTTACGACGTATCCGATTTACGACCATCATATTTATGGTGGTTATCTCAAACCATAAATAACCTGCGACCACTTTATAAATTTATATAAAAAAAGTGTAATATAAGTATTATTAATATAATATTAATATTTTTACAGACTCTGATAGAGGAAGAAAAAATGACAAAATGAAAACAAATGTAAACATCAATTTAATCCATTTTAGTGCAATTTCAAATACAGTAGATGATTTAAGAAATCCTATATATGATTCTTCAAGTTCTAATGTGTGAATCCATAAAAAGATTTTTTGTTTTTTGGCACATTTTACTTTTACTTTTGTTTTTTGATAGGGACGAAATGAACGTTATATTTACCCCTCTCCCTCATGCTAATTAGTGTGTTGGTCCCCTATCACCCCCTGGCAGCGCAGTTTCGATGTTCCAGTTTTTAAAAATGTAATTAAGCAAAGATTATAAGCAGATACATAAGAAGAAAATATTGTTATATTACGATATAAACTGTAACGATTATTATACGAGGTAATGAAATAGCATTACAAATTATAAGAATAGCAAAATATGTATTTAAAAAAAAAATATCTTTATTTGTTACTTTCATTTGAAATGTTCTATTCGTTATTGTGCATAAAACAATTGTACAATATAACTATGCACCGCAGG
This sequence comes from Thereuonema tuberculata, assembly GCA_023159025.1. Taxonomy (NCBI): domain Eukaryota; kingdom Metazoa; phylum Arthropoda; class Chilopoda; order Scutigeromorpha; family Scutigeridae; genus Thereuonema; species Thereuonema tuberculata. The sequence continues at coordinate 266,888,846 of JAFIDM010009631.1, read as the reverse complement.
TTCGCAGGATATTTCTGTGCTAATTTCTAAGGGAATCACAGACATTGCAGAAGATTTCCGTTGCCATATCTTTTGGCTTAAGGGCACCGTAAAAAAAAAAATCCCGAAAGTTTAAGGGCGTAGTGAACCGAGAAAGTTTGGGAGCCTCTAATTTAACAATGTTATAATGACATTTTAGTATTTTTTCATTTTTCTACATGTAAAATATCTCCTGTCTGAAGAACTTTACGAAAATTAAATAAATAATAACAATAATAATAATTTATTGTTGCTTTATTATTTTTATTAGATGTAATAAAAATAATAATTATTATTTCTCTTTATTTTTCTTTCGAACGATGTTTAATAGAAGTTTTGCATAATATTTATAAATTTTTATAATTCTTTTGTTAAACAATAATTTTGTTCAGGATTTAATTTACCAAATTCATTTAATCTTCATAAATTTCCTTCAATAACTGAAGCTTGTTTTGATAATTTAATAAAATGTTTTACTTGTTGTAATTATTCTTAGTGTAATTAGTACAAATATTTTAATAATACATCGTCATTCTTTTATAACATATTTATGAAAGCGTTAGTTATATATTTAACAGATTTCCTATTAAATTCACTAAAATTTTCGAATGTTAATTTTAATACGGTATGTTTATAGTAAGTAAAACATCCAGATAAGAATTTAAAAATAAATTTTAATTTTTTGCGGAAGTAAATATAAGAAATAAAAAAAAAAAGAAGAAGAAGAAACATAAAAACATCGAATATGACTGTGGGGGATGATTAATTAAAGAGATAAATATAATTATTTTCTATCAATGCATTTTTTTTGTTTCATATTTGAGGGTTTTTAAATGCCACTTCTTTCCTCCAGATGGCGTCAATGCATCTTGTAGTGAATGCATATGTTGGAGGGGTTGTTTTTCCCCCCTTTCCGTATACCCTCCCTCTCTTCACCAGGTGTGAATGGGACCCGAATGGCGATGGTTGCAGCTGTTCCCTAACCCTTTGATGTCTGTTAAAGGCCTTTAAATATTATTAGGGAATGTCCTAAAAACCAGAAATTGTCACAACAAAACAGTCGACAAGCAACAGATCCAAATACCCTGATTTACGACAGCATTTGTTCCTCCATATTTTTAAGGGTATTTCTTTGGTATGTAGTTATACAGTTACATTTCGCATCCCGCTTCAACTCGAAGACAAAATAGTTAAAATTCATATAAAACAAGAACTTCCTGAAACATTCTAGAACTACTTTCCTTGGAGTTTCAAAACAGTGTAAATGTTAACAGTATCTACTGAGGAATAATTAGAGCATTAAACACGTAAATAAGAAATAAACATTATAAATAAAAATAATAATATGAAAATAAACAATCAGGTTACAAATTCAACTTAGATTATATGCTTATTTGAAACTTAATTTTCATTTATTCGTTGAATGATCGAAATTTTATTCGAATAACACTTTTTTTATTCCATTTGAGTTAAGTAAAACTTCATTAGTTCAATTTAAGTAGATTTAATTTAACAACAAAACCGCGAAACACACGTTTTCATTCTTATGCCAATTAACTTCATTAATTAAACTCAATGAATTATTTTGATCTTTTGAATTTTATTTGTTTAAAAGTTTACAGAAATTTAAATTCGAGAAATCCCATTTTATTTTTCAAGAAAACATCTCAGAAAAAAAAGTTGACGATTTCAAAAAAAGATTTCAGAAACCTATCTGCAGTTCCAGTTGATCTGCAGAACCCTTCAACACTGAATATGACAAATATAGAAATATTTCAGATAAAAAGAATTTCATGTTTCTGAAAAGATTTAGGTTTTTATTAAATTCAAAACAATATTCATTTTTTTAATAAAAACTTAAATACAGTCAAACTTGGATAATTCGAACTCGTTTAATTCGAAATTCTGGATAATTCGAATTTTTCGTAAGATTGTCCGTAAAATATTATGATAAAAATTGTTTCTGAGACTTTTCTCAGCTAAGGAGAATTATTTATTTTAACGGTCTTTCTAAGGAAAACGGTCTAATGTAGAATATTCTATTTTTGTATCAATTGATAAGTTAGAATCATATGCTATGACTCAAAGATTGCATTCAATGAAGCAATTAAAAATATCTGCCTTTTTTTTTAAAGTGATGAATAATTAAGCAAGTAAAAAATGTTTGATTTAATGAAAAAAATGTAGCAATATTCTTAGATAAAGTTTATGTGTTAAATCTTTGATCGTGGAGTTAATCTTTTTTATTTATCTCCTGTTTGAGAGAATATATGTAATTCGAATTTTTGGAAATTTCGAACTTTTTCTCTGGTTCCTTCAACTTCGAATTATCCAACTTTGACTGTATTAGCTTTGTGCAGTCAAACAATGATAATCTCTTCAAAAAGTCCAAACTTTCAGAATGCTAATTCCCTGCTGATAGAAATTGGAGCTAGAACAATATCAGTTTTAACGTTTCAGTTTACTTTCTTTAAAATGTTATCACGTAATTTCAAATTGTTTTAATTTCAAATATCATGCCCACGAATTGTAAATGTAACTTTGTGAACATTGTAATGGGGTTTGTGGGAAGTCTTTGTGATCGAAAGACAATGAGTTTTGGAACTGGACTGAATTAATTTAATAAATGAGAAACAATGTTTTTTTTTTTTTTTTTTAATAATTACAAAGTATGATTTGATTGGAAGTTTAATTAAAATATACAGAATGATTGGGTAAAAACATAACGAACTTAAATGAATTAACTAATTAAACGGCTGTAACGGAAAAGAATTTAAAAATAAACAGAACATCAATGATTAGGAAATAGAAAACGAATGATTTAAAATAAATAACGGTAAAGATTAAAATGAATAAAATACAGATAAATAATTTCTACAAAAAATTCAAATAAATGATATCTAGAAATATAAACTGTTACAATATTATTTAGGTAGATGTCGGAGTTCAAACCATCCAGCCAAAATTCAGACGATTTCCGCCATTCAACCAACACACACACACAAACAATTCCCTCATTTTTTCCTCGTTCTTCCTTTTTTTTCGGATGTGATGGGGAGGGTTCAAAATCCCTCCCCCAACTTCAATATGCCAACGAATTTTATATACATTCAAGAATAGGTTACATACGTAAAATATTTTCAGGTTTTTTACACATTTATTTTCAGTTGGTTTGACTAATTCAACAAACATGTTTTAAATCTGTTTTAAGTAATATTAAGACGTTAGGTTAGGTTAAGTATATGGCCCATCGGAGCGACGAAGGTAAGGCTTCAAACGTTTCAGTGACCTGGGACTGAGATGAGACCGGGTAGTCAGCCGAACGCTCGCCCGCCTTTACCCCCGGGAAAAAACCCGACACCCATTCTACAGAGGGCTGGGAAGGCCCTAGGACCCATTTGGAGGAGAAAATCTCCGCCCTCCACCGAGGCTGGGGATCGAACCTGCTTCCTCCAACCCGCACCCAAGCGTCCTTACCACTCGACTACCGGGTCCACATTAAGATGAAAAACTAACTGATATTTGCAAAAATAAAAATATTCTTCCAAAATAAAAATTTAATAAAAACCTTAAAATTAATTATGCATTTATTTAACGTGACGGAATAAAAATTTTTAACTAAAGAATTCATGACAATAAACTTATTTAATAAATAGATGATACCGACACCCTTTTGTCTTCTCGAAAGGATCCCCCTTAAGACAACTGGGATGTCAAAATTGTAATCAATACATATTCTTGTAAATATTTTTTATAAGCAATTATTATTAAAAAAAAAAAAAAAAAAAAAAACCTGACAGGACAGTTTTGGCTCATTTTAGTCCACGTAGCCAAAACACGATGATGATAATGACCATGTTAACTAAAAACATTGCCCCATCAGGGTTTTTTTTAAATCTATTTATTAAATAATATTATTGAAATATTCTTATAAATCTTAAAAGAATATAAAAAAAAAAAAAAAAAAAAGTTCTTTAAAAATAAGAATTGATTTTCACTTAATAATCATGACTTTTTGTTCTCTGATCAATACAGGATCTTTTAAATATGTAATGACTTTTATATATCTACTGATAGACAATCATGTAGATTTTCGCTTTTTATATAATTATTGATATACAAACCTACGTAGCTTTTTATATGTAACTAGCAGCAAAGCCTGTCGGACGATAGACATAAACAAATCTGAAAAATCATTTTATTATCAACTATCAAATATAAAGTAAATGTAATCTAAATACTGTGCTAACTTGTGAACGAAGCTTCTACGGCAAAAATAGTTTTGAGTTTCGAAATCAGCGTAAACAACTGAGTAAGTATGCCAAATTTCATTGAAATGGATGCAGTGGTAACAAAATTATTTGGTTTTGAACGTATGTTTTGTTAGAATTTCAGTTGTCGAGGTCAGTTCCCAAGAATAAAATTTCATGGAAACAACATGGAATGACACAATGAACTAATATTTTCATTCAATTTGAGTACTTTTGATTCAATGGTACCATTGAGAACCGTTGGATCTATTTTAATAGCTTAATTATATCAAGTTACAGACAGACGAACTTAGCCAATTTATATGTATATATATATTTGATTCGATTGATGATTTGATTTGAATTTTTTTTTTTTTTTTTAATGTTTATCAGACCTATTTAGGTGTACTTCTGACCTGTACACCTGTAATATAGGTTCTGAGAGTTTAATCTAAAGGATCATTTTCCACCCAAAAAGAAAAACGAAATACCAACCATATTTATCTAAAGAATAAAGGTTAATTTATCTAAAGAATAATTATTATTTTTGACCCATAACGCCGAAAGGCATTTAAAACTCACCTTTGTATAATCTAAATACTACGCTAACTTGGGAATGAAGCTTCTATGGCAAAAATGGTTTTGAGTTTTGAATTTAAAATAATTCCTATTTTAACAACTATAAATTTGTTATTATAAATAATTTATATCTATTAATATTAAAGATCCGATTTTTAATAGTCATGACTCTAAAAACTTTAGATCTGATATATCTAAATATGCTTATGCATCAATATAACGAAAAACATTATTTTAAAGAATATTTTGAAAATCAACGTAAAAAACTGAGTAAGTATGCCAAATTTCAATAAAATCGGTGCAGTGGTAACAAAATTATTTGGTTTTGAATGTATGTTTTGTTAGAATTTCAGTTCAAATTTCATGGAAACAACATGGAATGACAAAATGAACTAATATTTCATCCAATTTGAGTACCCCTGATTCAATGGTACCATTGAGAACCTTAGATCTATCTTAATAGCTTAATTATATCGAGTTACAGACAGACAGACAGACAGACGAAATTAGCAAATTATATAAGTTGATTATCGGACATTTATGTAAGTTTTGGTGTTGGTTGAAATTGAAACTTATATTGTTAGAATTTAACATAGTTAGATTAAAACTTATATACACTTATTGCTTATAAGTTACTATCCGATTGTCCGTTAAATGCGAATGATCTTGAAATTAATTGTTCATAAGAAGTTCCTGAAAAAAACTTCAAGTACTTTAATTTTATAAGTAGGCATGGGAATGGCACCTCCAGATAAACTTTAACTAAAAACAAAATACACATTAAAAATAAAATAAATAAAATTCTTGTGCTGCCCTCCCTCAAAATACACATTAAGAGGGTATTGCTCTCACCCTTTTAATACTTTAATTTTAAGTAATGAAGAGCGAGAAATCTCTGTACAATATCATAATGTATCCTAACCACAGAATAAAAAATTTCAAAATTTCCATTTTGGTAAATTAGTTAAAGAATTATTACCTAAGTTATCTAAACATAAAATTAATTTTAAACATAAAAAATGAAGAGAAATAAACACATCGTAACTGAATAAAAATTATAGTATTGGGTGCGAGAACCGGGATACTAATACCTCGCGCACTTTGTGAGTTGTCATCGGAGGAGTTTGGCTGGCTGAGGAGTCCTAATGAGGACGAAACGGTCCGTCCCAGTCTCTTCCCGATGACAACTCAAGGTGCGAATCCTAACTTTAGCTTTGTGCCTGGGATTGATATCCATTTTGAATTATTTCGGCACGTTAAACTTCTTTTATTTATAAGCTTATGGCTTTTTTACTTAATTTATGCAGCCGTTAAATTCCTTTTGTGCCTGCCGGAGTGCAGGACAAGGAACTTTTGTATTTTATATCTTGTTTAATTTTTGGTTAGGATTCCTTCGATGGGAGGTCCCATTCTCGGGTGCGAGAACCGGGATACTAACACCTCGCGCACTTTCTGAGTTGTCATCGGAGGAGTTTGGCTGGCTGAGGAGTCCTAATGAGGACGAAACGGTACGTCCCAGTCTCTTCCCGATGACAACTCAAAGTGCGAATCATAACTTTAGCTTTGTGCCTTGCGATTGATATCTATTTTGAATTATTTCGGCACGTTAAACTTCTTTTATTTTTATCTTTAATTAAATCATTTAAATAGTTATTACAACTTATAGATTAAATATAACTTTTTTCTAGTTTTCTTGTACTTTTATAATTACTTCTACATAGGATAACTTTTGCCAGTTTTTAAATCAAAACTGAATTATTAAATGGATACTATTCAGGAATTCTTCATAAATGACAACGACTTTTATGAATAATATTTGTATTTAGACTGAATACGATTGAAATTGAAATCTAAGTTTCACTGAACATTCAAACCATTAAGAATATCCTAATAGAATTTTGATAATAGAACTAACTTGTAAGTCTAATTAACGATTCCCTCTTTTTTTTTTACTATTTCGTGTTGGCATTCCTGGTTGTCTCCGTGTTGCGCAACTGGTTCCTCTATAAAATCACCAAATTTCTACTTTCTGCTTCACCACTGAGTCTTATACAAAGTCGACCGGACAGATAGAACTGTTAACCCTTTGCTTACGTAAGTTGATTCTATTCATTTATCCTCTTCTACCAAATTACAGCATTTAATAAAAAAAAAAAAAAAAACTAAATTTGTTTTTGTTTTGTTTTGTTTTTTGTTTTTTTATCTAAAAGGTACTGAGATACAGGCATGGAGAATCCCAGTTCACTCCTCGGTGAAGATCAGGAATTCTCACAGATCATTTCTCATTTAGACGGGCCCTAGGGGTCACCCAGCCCTCTGTAAAATAGGGACCGAGACGTTAAAGCAAGCCCGATTTCGACTGACCCCCATTCTCAACCGCTTCCGATTGGTCATAGAAACGTGGGAGCCTATATCTTCTTGAGCCAACAGAGACTCCAAGGATATCCTCCTTAATATCTCTTAAGCAATCTAAAAATTATATTCAATGATATCATTTTTAGATTGCTTAAAAGATATTACGAAAAACGGGATAATTTCATTGAATTTCCCGTTCGATACCGACTTCTCGTTTTCAGATTAAGTTATTTAGAATTACTTGAAAATATTAATATTACGAAATATATCTGCCTTTTAATTTATACCCTGTTATTATACAGGTAGTTATCTATCTTTGACCAACATTACTCAAAAAAAAGAAAAAAATTATCTTAGATCACTGAATTTTTAGCAGCTATTTTTACAATATCTACATGGTTTCTTTTTATTGATTTTTTTTTATTGCAGAATTAATAGATAAGTAATAAATAAGGAAGTAGAGCTTACATTAACTTATTTTTTGTTTTGGAAGAACATTTTTTCAAATTTCAGATCGACTTAGTTGAGACCAACTTTTTTCTAACTTTTTTTAATTCATCTGTGATGTTCACGTGAAAAAAATCGTTCATGAGCTAATTTTTGAATCACTTCAATGATAAATACTTTTAGTTTTTCAGCAAAAAAAATAAAAATAAAAAAAGACAAAAACACACAAAAAAAGCCTGCTGTTAATGGAAAAAATAGTAAATTTAATAAAGTATAAGAGAAAAAGAAAAAAGAAAAAATCAAATGAAGTCGTTGCTAAAATCCTTGACTTACAATGTTTGCGACTTACGATCACTCGTATTTACGACTCCTATTTTGTTTATTCTTCAACAATATGTAGATCGTTCAATTGTATAAACCACAAGATATAAAAACCCACATTCATTCAAATGTTTATAATTAAATTTATAACCTTCTGTGGATATGAGGTGAACCAAGATAATTAAGAATTAAATCATTTGTCATCAGATACTAAAGGCACCGCCTTGTCGCTGCAACCATGCTCTTCTGTCCTCAGCCGTTCTCTTTAATTCATAAAGCTTCGGAATTCCAGAACCCTTTGTGTGTCATCCAAGAATTTCCTTCTTGGTCTTCCTCTTCCCTTTTTTCCTGCAATTTTCCCTTCCAGAATAAGTTTTAGAAAACTGTTATGTCTAATCATATGTCCCAAAAATTTTGTTTTTCTTTTCTCAATATCCTTTAATAATTTTTTCTGTTCTTCCACCTCTTCCAATACTTTTTGATTTGTCTTCTTATCAGTCCAACTAGTTTTTATCACTCTCCTCCATATCCACATCTCAGCTGCCTGAAGGCGATTAATCTCTTGTTTCCCTAACGTCCAGGTTTCACTGCCATACATCAGGATACTCCATAAAAAAGTTTTTGCAAAGGCCTTTTTAGTTTCAATATCCAGATGGTTTGATGTCATACAAATCATTTGTATCATCGTAAAAATGACCATAAAATTAAAAATAACTGTATGTGTCTGAAAGTCTGTCTATTTGAGAACTCTTAAAATTAAAAAAATAAATTGTCGTAAATTGCCAAAAAAGTTAAACAAATTAAGATGCTTATAATTAATTCGAAAAGAATATCGCTTACATAATAAAAGCAATTGAAAGAACTCAAAGCCTACATTCCTTCAAATGTTATTTCTTTTAAATTAGTGAAAGCTATAAAAACGAGACTGCATTTATATTTCAGTTATAATATCTACTGAATTTGAAAAAAATAAATTTTTACATTTTCTAAAAAAAAAAAAAATAAAAAAAAATAAATACTGTATATATATTTGCATTATTTACTTGAATGTTCTAAATTGGATTAATTTTAATATATTCAATTTAAAAATTAGATTTATAACAGTTAGATCATCTCTAATTCTTAAAATAGGTATACAAAGTTTCAAGAAGATGCATGCAGAGGTTATGGGGTTCAATGAATTCTGAGTTGGGACCATATTGATTTTAGACAGTGTTAGTCTATTACAAATATCGCCATATAATATAATCTAGTCCTCAATCAGATCTATCTATAACTTAGTTTTCATCTAAAGTAGAAATTTTAAGTATTTTATTCGTGTTCGCAAGTCTTTCCAATGAAGCACAAAAATAAATAAATAAATACATAAATAAATTTAAAAAAATAAATAATTTTGTAATCCTTTATAGTCAATTAGAGCTACCTATTGCTTTTAATATAAATTGGACCAAAGCTAAACAGGTGCTTGTCAAAAAATCATCTTTACGCACTGTCACTAAAGCGCCGTAATCACAAATAAATTGTTCCCGATGCCCGCCTAGGACTTGAATACAGTTGAGCAACAGGTGTCGCCATCGACTGGTACTTTTTCAAAATAAAAACAATCGAGAATACGGAACTAGATGATCAGGTCTTTCTCTTACTAAAAGACACGATTTTAAGGAGAGTCGTGATGGAGTAATATTAAAGCCGACACAAGTGCAATACTTTCCTTGTCGTTTAAATAATAATAATAATAATAATAATAATATAAGGAACTCCATGGCAGACATCATCACGAACTCAGCCAGCCTCATGTCGACATGGAAGCGTCGAACAGATGGCTGACGAGTGGTGAGCTGTTTGGGGAGACCGAAGGGTTCATGATCGCAATACAGGACCAAGTCATCTCCACACGCAACTACAAGAAACACATTCTACACGATGCAAACACACATGACGACAAATGCAGGAAATGCCACACTACGCATGAGACGATCGACCACGTAATATCAGGCTGTCCCCTTCTCTCTCAAACAGACTACCTCCACCGACACAATCAGGTAGCATCGATCGTTCATCAACAACTAGCACACAAACATTCACTTATTAATAGCACGGTCCCATACTACAAGTACATACCACAAAGCGTATTAGAATCACCCTCATATAAACTATACTGGGACCGCCCCATTCACACAGACAAAACCATACATCACAACAGACCAGACATCACACTTGTTGATAAGGTCAACAAACAGACCTATCTAATTGATATTGCAGTGCCTATCAGCAAGAACATGCAGAAAACTCACGCAGACAAGATTAGTAAATACACTGATCTAGCACACGAGCTCCAGAAGCAGTGGAGGCAGGATCGAGTACGTGTTGTACCCATCGTTCTGTCTGCCACTGGTCTGGTGCCTCACACATTGCACCACAGTCTCAGCACACTAGGACTTCACAAAAACACTTATGCACAACTGCAGAAGGCTGTGGTACTCAACACTACACGCATAGTTAGGAAATTTATGGACACAAGCACACATCCCTAATCATTCTTGCACACATCTTTACACTTGGCAGTATGTGCATTGGTCCTTGACCCGCCATATTGTTTTTGCTGGGGAAACCCAAGGTTTGAAACATACAAACATAATAATAATAATAATAATATGTTAATTTGACATTAATCTTAAAATCAAGAAGAAAAAAAGAAAAAGAAATTGACATTATAAATAAATTATTATTCCAACTATATAAATATTGGATGCGAATATGCTTTATAATATTCTAGATAGAATACGCTTTTCTAAATGTTGAACATTAGGCAAAAAAAGCCGATTGTGAAGAGATACAACTAGAGGCGCCGTTAGGGGCCCAATTTTAATTTGGGGACCGGGGCAAAATCACGTTCTCTATCGAACTCAGCTCAGTTTTATTATTCATTATACATTCATACTGTGAATTTGGGGGCCCCATAAATTTGCGGGGCCCGGGGTAGTCGCCCCACTTGCCCTGGCCAAACGGCGCCCCTGGATACAGCACCCGCATCGGCTTTAACACTACTTGATCATAATTCTCCCTAACGTCGTCTACTCTTGGTGGAACATAAATTGGAACCGAATAATAATCAAGACAATGGTTCCCAACACTCATAAATCAAATATTAAAAATTAACAACAGTTTCCTCACCTCCAATATTTGGAGCCTATAGATAAACACTGTCACCGTAAGAATACATCAAAAGCTACTTCTTTCTTTTTAAAACAATGCAAAGTACAACGACTCTTACAACTCATTAACTCTTACAACGACTCATCATTAAAAAATACAAATATATATAAAGTGAGTATTTATTTGTTAATCAAACTTCAGATTCCTAAGATTATAATAAGAGTGGCCAGAGGGCCATAATACAGCATTAATTTACAATCTTAGTCATACTTTGGTAATCAAAAGTATTAAACTAAGATTATACATGATTAATAATAATTAGAATATAAATGATTAATAATAATAATATATTACTAATATATTACAAATTTATATGAGTTTTACATTTTTAAGTTAAAGGATTTTAACGTGCTGTAAAATAATTCAAATTAAATAAAACAAGAAATGAA
>JAFIDM010009631.1:266797919-266819716 GCA_023159025.1 Thereuonema tuberculata | reverse complement strand
TTTTTATTATTTTATTTTATTTTTATTTTAAATATATATATATAAAAATATAAAAAAACAATAAAAATTAAAAAATAATACAAAAGAAATTAAAAAAAGTATTAAAAAAGAAAACTTAAAAAAGAATATTTACAATAAGAAAGAGCAAATTTCTTAAATTAATGCGCTTTTGTGACTTCCAAGTTTATTTTAGTTTCAAAATTTAACACCAGATGCCGCTGATGAAGTGAATGTTATATTCGAAGCCGATACATTCGCAGAAACAGATTTTTGAAATTATTTGGTAATTTATATTTCAGAAATCTGTCCGGCTTAGTTATATATATATAAAATATATATATATTTTATATACTGTAATTAATAATAATAATAATAATAATGAAATAGTAATAATTCAGGTTAATGAAGCTGCAGCCAGGGGCCCCAAATTATATAATTAAAAAATGTAGTACAATTAAAAAGTTAACGAGGAATTCGCATGGGTATCCATCATTTACGTCACATTCATATTTACAGTATATTTGCTCGAGTGCCACATTTAGTCCCTTGTATATAGTCTGTGCCAGTGCCGTAGTTAGAGGATTGGGGGCCCCGGGGCAGAGCCGGCGCTAGGAGGGTGCGGGGCCTCGGGCAAGATGAATTTTGCGGGGGCCCTTAACAATTCTATTTTAACAACCAAAAAAAAAAAAAGGACAATCTTATTTTAACAACCAAAAAAAAAGGACAATCTTATTTTAACAACCAAAAAAAAAGGACAATCTTATTTTAACAACCAAATAAAAAAACAACAATCCTATTTTATCCTCTTTCTTCTAAGTTCGCCAACCCCTAACGCCGGCTCTGCCCGGGGCAACAGGTGTTTATGGTTTCGTAAAAAAAAAAATCCCCCTTCGTTCAGGGGCCCCCTTTGCTCGGGGGCCCCGGGGCACTGCCCCGTGGTAGCTACGGCCTTGGTCTGTGCTTTTGATAGGTGTCAAATATGCCGCTTAAAAAGGGCAATTATTATTTATAAAAGGAAATAAAGAACTAAGTCTTTAACCTTTTTTATTTCTTTCTTTATAAAAATGGAGCATTAATATTTTATCATTGTTATTAATATTATTTCCTCATCAAATCGAATATACACTTAAAAGTAAAAATATACAATCTTTTTTTCGTTTTTTGTGATATCTGAATTTTAATTAACTAAATCCTGAAAATGTTTTTAAGAAATATATGAATATAAAAATTAAAAACATAAAAAAAACATTTAAACAAAAAAAAAAAATTATTGAATTTTTTATATTTATTTTCGTTTAACTTCGTATCATCTTCATTGTTGTTCCTTTAATAAATCAAAAAAAATCTTAATAGATTGTAAAAAACTGGCTTAAATCTGATAATTATGCACTCAGCACAAACACAAACTTAAGGGTTAAAAAATTTTAATATCCTATGGTACACTATACTTATACACTATTTTTCCGATGATTCCATTTTTTTGTTTCTACTAAATTTAGCGTTTCTAAGCTGAATACAGAAAGAACACAAAGTTCTGCAGTAGAACTAAATGATTAGTCTCAAACTACGTGGAAAATAGACTTAAAGTAGTAAAATAAAATTAATAATTAAAAAAAATTGATAAAGCCTAAAATTAAGGGCGACCCATTAAAACCCAGGTGGACATTGACCCTGTGAATAATCAATTTCAAAAAAATAGAAAATAATTTCTACAATGAAACATCCGTGATAGGAATCGAATCTGCAACCTTCTTTATGTAAGAGTATGTAAAGATTATCTAATAAACTTTTTCTTTGAGTAAACTTTTTCTTTACGTTATAATTTATTTAACAACTTTTTATTTTTACATTAATCTCGAAGAAGATGAACTAATATTCAATTGTATAAAAGTGTTTTATTATTCCCAGTTTCACATTTTTTTGATCAAATCAACTCTATTTAATCTACATTGTTTAGGTTTTTGTTTTACTAAAAAAGCTTATTATTAAATATTTTTTATTGACTTTTTATGTTATCATATTTTTATAACTTTAATATTATTCATTGAATCTTTTAAACGAATATTACTTAATATTGAAATGTTAAAATATTTTAGTTTGTATAATAAATACTGATGAAAAAGTTATTTGTGAGTCGTCGTATGATACCAAAAAAAAGCTTTATATTTGTAATAGTTGACACGTTTCTATTTATTTCTTTGATATCACTTGGTAGGCGAAATCAAAAAGAATAGAAATTCATTTTCAAAAATATTGGATTCTAACAACTTGAAAGAAATCTTAACTTTCGAAGAAATTGACTTTATGACCCCAGAATAGCTCAGTTGTGGCCCAAAGAGACTTTTCACACATATTTGTTAATAACTAGCCCCCAGGAAAAGCGGCGAAATTTTCAAAGAACACCCTTTTCCAAAAACTTGTTGCTAATTCTTTCAAAGACAAAGTTATTGAAGATAGAGGTTTCAAAGGTTCGTGAAAGTCATTCTTGTATTGTTCCTGGTCCAACAAACATCTTCCGAGGCTTACAAACTACTCTGAGAATTTTAATTGGTGAAAATCTTCCTATCGGTAAGTTATCACTATCTTAATTTTTTTAAGAGATAATTAAATAATTTCAATAATTTTTAGTGCGTTCTAGAAATCGCTTACCATAAAATGTGATATTTTGGCCCATACACTTTTTATTAGGCTTAAATTTATGTATCAGCAAAGTATCTATTCTAATGAAGTTTTACTAATGGAAAGACAGATTTATATTATAAAAATTAAATGATTTAAACGAAAGCATCAATAATTGACGTTTTGTGTGTCGGGAGTATAAAAGTCTTTAATAAGTTTAAATTGAAATAGAGATATTGTCGCAATTTTTTTAAGCATATTTGCTAGTAGAGGTCTTATATACCTTATTACATTTTTTTTTGTCGAGAATTACAAACTTACGAAATGAAAAAAAATCTACCTTAAAATACTATATTAGTTGAAGAAAAAATTTTGAAATTAATTAACTTAATTTAATATAAATAAAAATGAAAGTGAAAAATATTTCTGTGTTTCAATTACAAAATCTGTCTCTATTTTAATTTACTATAAGATTTATTTTATTAATTTTTTAATGTTATTTTTCAATTATTTCTTGAGTTTGGACTGTCAAAGCTGAAACATTGCACGGTTTATAAAAAAGTAATCAGAAAAGTATAATGGAAGCAATTATGTATGTGTACAGACACAGTTATGTTATTAATTCAAATTAATAAGTTACCTACTTCTCCAGAGATCACCAGAGATATACTGTAAACCCGTTTAGATCTTATTTTCTATTCGTTTACCAATTTCGTTTATCTGACAAGAATATGATCCCTTTTTACTAGTACACTGTAAACAGAAATCAGTTTCATGCAAAGGCCCAACAAAATTTTACAAACCTTATCTAAATATGTATGTAAATATATAAGTATGTATGTATATAAATATATATATTATCTTTTGCATGAATAAATCCTTTTATTATTTGTTAATAAAAAAAATGCAGATGTGACCCGCGTGGTTTTAGATCCTGAATAAATTCATTCAAAACTCTCCTTCTAAAACTTTGTCTCCAATTATTACGAGATGCAGAACCATCTTAACCATTGGGCTAATAGGGCTACAGCCCTAAGGCGCCACGCGCAGGAGGGAGCAGGCAGCCGCCATCTCAAAAAAGGTTGGTTTTTTTTACTTACTAGCAAAAATACCCGTGCTTCTCTCGGGTTACAAAAAAGAGTTGACCTGATGTGGATGAAGAAGAAATTGTAATTGTGAGATAACTTTGAAACTTTTCCAGTTGGTAAAAAAGTCACATCGTAGTTAAAATTAATGTTAAATTCTTATTTTGTAACTGGATATGAACCAGGATATAAAATTAATATCGAGTTCGGAGAATTTAAGACTCCCACCCGTTCTGCCCTTCTCCACACCCATATCACTTCAAACCTTCCCCAGTTGGTAAAAAACAAATGTGATGATTACAAGTAATTTTATTTTTCTCATTTTACAATCTTTCTCAATACATAAAATTTTAATTTCTTTATTAATGCAATGGGCTTTCCTGGAACAATGTTCTGCCATTTCTAATTTATCAAATAATTTGTTTCTAATGTAATATCCATGTTCCAGGGCTCTTCCTTTAATAGTTCTTTTGCTCTCCCTTGATAAAACTCGTCACAATACAAACATTCTATTTTGTACTGTCCCCATTTCTCCTTTTTTGTCACTTTCATTAAGTTTTTTACATAAAAAATTTTTTAATTTATTATTTTAATTAAATCCAATATTAATGTTAAAATCTCTGCAAATTTTTTTCAATATTAAACTATTTTGATTAAGGTAAGGAATGAAAAACCTTTTCTTTTCTTTATCTTCATTTAATTCTTTAATTTTGAAAGTATTATATTTTTGGATATATTTTGGAAAAACAAATTATTTGAGAAATCAGAAATGGCAGAACATTGTTCCAGGAAAGCCCATTGTATTAATAAAGAAATTAAAATTTTATGTATTGAGAAAGATTGTAAAATGAGAAAAACAATTGAAAGTTTATACATACGAAATTCTAAAGATAGAAATATAAATAGAAACAATGGTGTTGAAGTTAATAATGTTATTGAAAACTTAGTTAGAGATTTAATTAGACATAGATTCAATTCTCGATGTAATAATATGGTAAGAATAGATGAGATTAAATGTTAAAATGATAGTTACTACAATGAAATTTTATAACTATCATGATTTCACGTCCCATATTTGTTATAAATTATTGTAGCTGAAGAAGAAGAGAAGGAAATAGTCTCTTCGAAAATTCCTTTGTAATAAATGTATTTTAAATTTATTTTTAATTTTACATTTATTTTATGATATGTGAAGATGATGATGATAAATAATATGTTTAAAGTTTTGTTGGTTTATTAAAATTAATTTTTAAAAATTTTTGTTTAATAATTTTTGTTTAGTAAAATTTAATAATTTTTGTTTAATAATATTTAATAATTTTTGTTTAATAATATTTAATAATTTTTGTTTAGTAAAATTAATAATTGTTAATGTTAATTGTTAATCTTTTATATAATAAAATTGTTTTATTCAAATTATTGGTTGGGGGCCCCGAGATTTCGACTGCCTAGGGGCCTCCACAGGGTTTAATCCGGCACTGCTCATCTTACAAAAAGAAATGAAATCCCACCCAAAACATTTCATGTAAATTCATGGCTGTCACACAGACAATCCCATGGAGTTATGTAAAGGATATGGAGTGTGCTAAGGCATACTTTTTGACCAAGATAGTATTTTTGACCAAGATACTTTTTGACCTTTTAGAGTTAGGTCTTGTTGAGTGAGGGGCTTGGCTCTACATGAGATCTGATAACTTTTTAACAGTGAAAGCGTTATGAGCATCTTGGCAACGTATTTTACATGAAATGTTTTGGGTGGGATGAAATAGTTCCATGAAACGGCCAAGCCATACTTTTTGACCAAGATAGAGGGTTTTTAGAGTTGGGGCTTGTATAGTTGGGGCTTGTAGAGTTAGGGGCTTGGCTCTACATGAGATCTCATATCTTTTTAACAGTGAAAGCGTTATGAGCATGTGCGTCTTGGCAGCTTATTTTACATGAAATGTTTTGGGTGGGATTTCATTTCTTTTTGTAAGATGAGATCTGATAACTTTTTAACAGTGAAAGCGTTAGGCCTATGAGCAACTTGGCAACTTATTTTACATGAAACGTTTTAGGTGGGATATACCTATCAGAAATTGTTCTATAATAAAGAACCGGAACCCTCTTTATGAGGGGTTGGAGGGTGAAAGTTACAGATTTCTTAATTTTTTTGCTAAACCTAGCCTGCATACCAAATTTTAGCTTTCTAGGACTTCAGGAAGTATCCTAGAGGTTTTGATGATCATGAGTCAGTCAGTCAGTCAGTCAGTCAGTGAATCATAGACGAAATCGACGTATTTAAGATATTAATAAAATCCAAAGTATAAAACCTAGATAAATGAAACGTAGCATATTTCATTAGTCTGCTAACTGCATCTTATCCTGAAAATTTGAGCTCTCTAGTATTATTTAGGCCGAAGCATTGAGGGTACGAAGTATTTCAGATCTTAATAAAATCCAAAGTATAAAAGCTAGATAAATGAAACTTAGCATATTTCATTAGTATGGTACCTGCATCTTATCCTGAAAATTTGAGCTCTCTATTATTATCCAGGCCGAAGCTATGAGGGTTCGATAATACATAACCAGAACCCCCCTTTATGTGGGGTTGGAGGGTGAAAGTTACGGATTTCATAATTTTGTTGTTGTTTGTGTGCTAATCCTAGCCTCCATACCAAATTTCAGCTTTCTAGGACTTCAGGAAGTACCCTAGAGGTTTTGATGATCATGAGTCAGTCAGTCAGTGAGTGAGTGACGGAATCGACGTATTTTAGGTATTAATAAAATCCAAAGTATAAAAGCTAAATAAATGAAACTTAGTGTATTTCATTAGTCTGCTAACTGCATCTTATCCTGAAAATTTGAGCTCTCTAGTATTATCCAGACCGAAGCTATGAGGGTTCCAAAATACGACGAAACGCTTCCAGAAAAGGTACGTAGTGCCCTTCCTGCCTTCGGCTCGTCTTGGCGGGGGCACTTCCGTGCCCCCAGATCTTATTTTTACATACATATAGTGTTTAAGTCTTTCATAGCATGATCTTTCTGAATAAATATTTACTTATTGACAGAATAATCTTTTCAAGCATTCAGTGAACCTGAAATTAAAGTTAAAAGACGTAACTTGTTTAATTCGAAGTCTTGGATAATTCGAAGTTTTGTAGTGGTCCCTTCAGCTTCGAATTATCCAAGTTGCACTGTATTACTATATTTTTATGTGATTTGTATCATATTATTTAATTCTATTTTCGACTGCGCTACTAACATATCATTCGCATACATTAATCTAATAATTTCTCATTACCTTGAATTTTCGAACCTCTCCAGTATTTCCTCTAGTTTATCCATCCAAATTAAGAATAATATTAATCCGCATCTTTTTTTTACTCTTTTGTAAGTTCTCAGGGAATTCTTGTTCCGTTTAGCTATTGTTATGCAAGTTTTCCTTTAAATATTTTGTATACTTCTTCATATTTATCCTTTAATCACAGTATCATGTAACACCTTAATAACTGTATTTCTATCGACAGAATCGCCGGTCTAAAATCTACAAATCAAAGCATTTAGTTCATCCTATCCCCCCCTCCCAGGTCTTCTTTCAATTAAATAGTTTAATATGAATATATTATCTTGAAATATCATTTACTAAAACCTGCCTGATTTTCTCCTAAAGCATTATTTTCCTAATGCAGTTCTCTATTCTATTTTTAATAACCTCACTAACGATTTTAGAAGTAATATTTAAAAGAGTTATTCCTCTATATTTTTTGGAAGTTTTATTATTTCCTTTTTTTTGAAGAAAGGGATAATATTTCATTCTCTCTATTTATCTGAATTTGTTCAAACTCCCATATTTGTAATTCACTCTTACTTATTGTTTTGTAAATTTTTCAGAATTTCATTTTTAATCCCATCAGTTCCTGGAGCTTTAATATTTTTAAATTTTACTATTACTTTGCAAATGTTGTTTGTTTCTATATCTTTATTATCCCCTACATTTCTATCTTTTGTATTCAATATCTCTTTTCACTTTATTTCCCCTCCTAATAACTTAATAAAATGATTCTCCATATCTTATAAATCCATGTGCTCTTTAAAATTTAGTACGGACTATCCCTTAAAAGTCTCGAATTATTTTCCAAAATTGAATACATGTTTTAGTATTTTGAAAATTTTTAGAAGTCCAATAAAAGTTCAAAGATTTTAATTGCCTGCCGCTTCAGATATTCAAGCCGCAATTCTGCTATGATTTTGGTTATAATGTAGCTTTTTGGGAAAGCATCCACGAAAACATAATAGAGAGTTTTCGCCCAGCTCGCTATTTTATACGGTGGCGCTAAAGTCACATGACTGGTATTCTGCGCATGCGTCACTGTCCTGTAGAGGAAATACTGTTAAGCCTGTTTTACATTTACCATTTCACTCGCCATAACCTGGACATTTCACTCGCCATCACCTGGACATCACAGATGTCCAGTAAATGGAGAGCTTAGAGCCTGGGCTATTTTCGAAGAAATGTCCAGACATCTAATGGCTGGACATTTCAAATAGCGCTCCTGGTGACGAATTGTAGAACTTGGAAGTCCAATCGATTTGTATCTATTTATTCGAAATTACCGATTACAAAAATGATTTTCGCGATCGGAGGGCATCTTTTCCTTATGTTTTCGTGGATGCTTTCATAAAATGTTACATTATTAATCAAAATCATTTCAGAATTTCGGCTTGAAAATTTGAATCGACAGCGACCGAGCATCTCGAAAAGATCTCGCCATTAATCGAGATTTAACGAGACTGAATTATTTATCGAAACTGATTTATCGAAACTGAAAACAAAGAACACAAAACGATGAAAAAAAACATGAATATTTCCTATTTTAATTAATTAAAGACATTCTTTCACCTATCCGATGCATTGACTAAATGGTTTTATATAAATCAATGCTATTTTTTTCGTAAATAAAACGTAGGCACGATGACAATTGAGAAGTGTAAATGTTCCGTTTGATGGAAGGCGTTATGGTAAGTGTAAAGCAGTGCACTAATCACTCGCAATCTATCCTGACATGACCTCCGTTATGGCTTGCATTTATGGCGAGTCAAATAGTAAATGTAAAACGGCCTTTAACGTGATACGTTAACTTTCCTCGAATAGCGTATCGCTTTACGGTAGGAAACATGAGTTCGGATAAGCCTTAGAGAATTAGATTAAACATGAATGACGATTTGATACTCTTGCGGGGAGTTTCATTTTATTTTCAATTACTGCTGGTAAATTTAAGCCATCTGCTAGTCGCTGTATATCGTTTTTTTCGAAACGGAAATACAATCGACAATCCTCATCATTCATTTCATTTAAACTCAACCTTGGATATTCCTTTCTCTCAGGATATTGTGTAACACTAGATCCTAAAACAAATCATCATCCAAATGCAGCGATCTGAAGTATGTCCTACATCTTGTTTATTAGCTTACCGTGTCCACTGACACGTTATGACAAAAACTCTCTTCATGAAAGAGCCAGCTATTGTGATTACCGTATTCGTTCACGTGACATTTGCGTTTCCCGTATATAAATCCCGTTATGGCAAAAACTCTCTATTCTCTACTACCCTGCGGAAAATATAGGCTAACCATCCCCAAGGGAGTGAAATTTCTGAAATAGTGTCACTTATGGACCTGGTGGCGACAATGGGAACTACACAAAAATTGTTCTGGAACACTTGGGGAGAGTTTGATGTGATAGGGTTGTGGAGAAGGGGAGAACCAGGACTCCCCATCCCATCCCCGGGTAACGCCGGGTACTTTAAGCTAGTTATTTATATAATGCAACCTTTATCCATCACTTTATTTTTTTTAAGCTTCTATCTTTTTTTTCTGATTTCAGATAAAAATGTAAGACTGTCGACAATCGAAAACAAATGTCAGCAATTCAAATGCTTCTTTAAAAGCTACTTGAAATCCAGACCTAATTAATCGGCCAGGTAAGCTAAACACTTAGCGCCATTCTTAGCACATATCTTTAAGCTCAGTCTATTCCAAATCAATAAGAATAAATTCTGTATTTGCAAAAACTAAGTTTCAGCCTTCTATAATAATTACATATTGAGTTGTCTCGAATCAGTCAATGCTTCTATCGAATTAAATTTTCAATCCCAATCTTTTAGTTTTCTTTTTGTCTTAAGTAAACTTTACAGACAACCTATAAAATCCTCTGATAGTTATTTCCGACCAGGCCGCCCAGAGGGGGCAAAAGGGGCAGATTGCCCCGGGGCCCCACAAAAAGAGGGGCCACATCAGGCCCGAGTTTTTTTTTTGGTTGTTAAAATAGGATTGTCTTTTTTTTTTTTTTTTGGAGGGGGGGGGGCACAAATCCAAATGTTGCCCCGGGGCCACCAAAGGTCTCTGGGCGGCCCTGTTTCCGACTGTTAAATGAATTTCAATACTCGATGCAAGTATTTTTGTAGAATTTAAACTTTAATTTATTTTTAGTTTAAGTTTTAAGTTTGCTTGATGTAATTTGTTTTTGTGAATAAATTTCCGACTTTTACAAATGCATTTATTTTTTTAAATTTTAATTTATTTTTATTTTTAAGTTATAAGTTTTAGTTTAGTTGATGTAATTCGTTTTTGTGGATAAATATTTTTTTTTCTATTCCCTATGCGAGGTTTCCGGAGCAAAGCGACGGGCAGCCGTCTAGTTACTATAAAATATATTTTTTTTAAGACTTTGACCTTTTTTTTTTTTTTTTAATATTTCTCTTTTAAATGAATCTTTCTTTTTAAAAAGGCCATATTTCAATCTGTAGTGAAACAACTGTAGTTTTTTAAAATATTGCTATACATTTCTTAAAAACAAAACTACTACATCTGATTTAGTGCTACAAAACTTTTGAGTACAATCTGATCATCATTAATCCGGCATAATTATCCCTGCAATTGTATCAGTGATGGTTATCATTAATACTTTCAGTTAGCTTATATTAAGCTTTTCGCCAATAGATATTCTCAATTACAACAAAATTTTCACAAGCTTATTCTCTAAGGAGATTACCTTACCAAGCTGGTTTATTCCATAAAACACGTATTTAAGACTGTGGATGTCATACTGTATGTGTCAATCCGTGTCAGTTATGTCAATATTTTATCAGCTTAAATCGGAAAAATCAAAAGTGATAATGATTAATTAACGTCTAGTCTTCAAAATAGTTTCTATCAAAAGTGATATACAAAACGAAGCCACAAAATAGTTTTAATTAATTCTGTAATTGTTATAATAGTTATTCCTGATTATCAAGAAAATTTCATGAGCATATAAAGTAAATTAATAATATAGCTATATCACGAAATAAAACTGCAAAAATCTGTGAAGAGATCACAGAATTCCTTTACCTTATTAAACAAATTAACAGCTAATACTATAATCCGTCTTCCTAAAAATGAAAACGATTATGAAAACTACAATACTTTCCATTAGAAATTATGTTAAACGTCCATCTCGTTCATTTACTTTCATCTGCTGAGTTTTATCTTTAATTCTTTAATTTAGTTAATTGTAAAACTTCAAAAGGTGGTAGGACCGACGTCTTTGACCCCCTCTGAAATTCTAAATGTAGGGAAAGTCTATTTTCTTTTATTATTTATTTTGGATATTGATTAAACGTCTATAGGGTGGTTCTAGACGAAAAAAAAAAATTAAGGAAAAGTATTTGCGACGTGTTTTGCGAACGTACAGAAACATTCAATTATATTTCACTTATAGTATTATAGACCATTGATTTCTGTAAGATAAACGCTTTAAAAACTAAAATATTAAGGCTTCATCAATGGAATTCTAATTTTCTATAGGCCTACCGTCAGAAAACCTGCTTTTTTTTTTAAAAAAAAAAATTGGATAAATCGATTGAGAGTACTTCGACTACTTTCTCCTTCCCTGCACGAATTTTTTGAAGAAAAAAATATTTATTTATTTTTTATTTTTGCGAGGACCTCATAGCTTCTCCAACGGAAAAAAAAAAAAAAAAATTATATTAAGTTATTCCGATTCGAAAATCAGCTGCATTTGTTCAACAGATTTTGATATTAACTCTGCTTTAGCCCTCATAATGTGAAAACCTGAATTCGATATTCTTCATTTGATAAAACCTTCCTTGATTGGTATTTTTTCCTACTCTTACATTTTACAAATAAAAATATTAATGTAATTTAATTCTATTTGAGACTTTAAATATATCCAATTTCTACCATTTCGAAACGAGGGTCTTCACGGTGCATATTAAGAGCTTTCCTTTTTTTCAATTAAAATTTCACAATTTCTAAGCTAATGTCTTCCTTAAAAGTTATAATTTTTTTTTAAACTTATAGTTAATAATCCATATTCTTATTATTTATAAGCAACGATAAAACGTAAAAAGCATTTACTTTCTATTTCATTCTCTCTGTACCATCAATTGTCTGTACAAGGGGTATCTTTCCTTCTAAAGGAGCAATTACATTGACAATTTACGCTTAATTTAGACAATTTTCTTAACATCTACCCTTCCGAAGGAAATACATGATCTTGTCTATCATGTGTCAGATTTGCCATCATGAATCCAGTCACGTGTCCACAGATCAAAATTTTAATCACAACTTTGTCTACTATATTACTACTAAATTGAAGCCAATTACTTATTTACATTGTATCGATATTTTAGAACAATTTTTAGATTTTGTTAAAAGTTAAGGTTTACCTGACCAGCCTAGCATTACAAAAATCCTACAATTTGATTGGTTCCAGATTCAACCAGAGACTTTAAAATTACGTCACTAGATCCTATATTGAAATAATTATTTATTTTTAAATAAAAAAAAAAAAAAAAAACCTAATTAACTTTCAGGTTTTTTTGTTTCGTATTTTTGTATGATAAGCCAATAACATGAAATAAAAATTTTTTTTTCCTCCTAAAACACTATATTCTTCTAGAAAGAAAGAAAAAAAAAACGCGCGCGGACAAAATTTAAGATTGGTTAAAGATCGGATATAGCTGGATACTGCAGATATTGCAGTAAATTAATACGTTCTATGTTCACTTTTTAGTCTTCTGATAATTATCAGGAGACTAATATTCCCATTTTGTCTGTCCGTCTGTGGACAGGACAAGTATCATTAAAATTTCATTAGCAATAATCGCGTGTTTTGCATGCACAACAATCACATTGATAATACAGCTCTACAACAATCACAATAATCGCAACAAACATTTATAATAATAAGGAAACTCAAGCAATATCAATTATATTTTCTTATCAGAAGACGTTGCGAAGCATTGTGATTGGTTTACTAATCGCTTTCCCTACCTTGTTTTTCTTTGTTTTCTTTAGTATCGAAATAAATTTTAATTATTTTGATCATCATTAATTAAATTCCAAATACCACAATTTACAATGAATACCAGGTCTCTGAATTTGCTGTTCTGTGCAATATTTACAGAAGAATTTTGGCTACATTAAACATGGCCTGCCTTTTGATAAGGGGCCATGACAAAAAAAATATTTAAATGAAAGCTAGATTACAACAGAAGCTAATTATCATAAAATTATCTTTAGATACTAATACTGTGAAAAGACAAGATGTAAATTTAAAATATATTTTTGGTTTAAATTGGTAAAAAAAAAAGTTAACATTTTATGCTTTCAACCCACCTTTTTATCCAGTTATTCAAACAAAACAGTTGGACATCACTTTTGCTTTGTACATTTAAGTGATATATGAATTATCTGAACCGTTATACAGATAAAAATGTATTTATTCATAATATTTTTTTTTTTTTAGTAATTGTTTTTCAGTCAATAATTAATAATAATAAAAAAAGATCTTTAAAAATTTTTTTATTTTGCTAAATAAAAAAATAATATTCATAATTAAAAAATTCAAATCAAAAAATCTTATAATAATAATAATAATAATAAAAATATTAATAACCAAAAGCAAATCTTCAAAAGAATTTCAAAAATTACTGTAAATATTACAACATAAAAATGATAATCATTTTCTTTCCAAGCATTTCAACTTAAAATTAGAAAAAATAAAATAAAATAAATAAAACTTTAAAATGCTTAAAGCACTATCTATAAAACTTTGAGGGAGGGGGGAATCATAATTTGAACATTTTTAAAAATTAGGATTGTATATCAATTAATTTCCATGATACAGCATTTTTTTCCATCATCAAATTTTGAAACCTTAACATAATCGTAATAGGAAACAGTAATCTTTAAATTTATTTTAAAATTTAAGGATAATAATAGGCCTATGTGTAAATACATATTTCTTTTATATAAATAAATAAATCTTCAAGATGAAGAAACCATTCATATTTTTATATATATTTATATAAATATATAAAACTATCTGCAAATAAATATATAAAGAAATTAAAAGTAAAAATACAGAATGTGATTTATTGAATAAAAAATTTTTGTGACATAATTGTTTACTGGTTTGCTTTTTTTTTTTTTTTGGTTTTTTTTTTTTTTTTTTTTTTTTTTTCTTTCTTATTTCTTGTATATTTTTTTCCTTTTTTTTCAACATATATTATTTTGAGGAAAAAAGAAATTCATGATTTTTTTAATCACAATACTCAATTTTTAATCAAGATACTCAATTTGTGGCTTAGAAACTGGTATCAGCATAATTATTTTAAAAGAAAACAAAATATTTAAGTAGTCCAAAGTATTTATATTAATGAGTATTTAAATGACAAAATGTATTTATTATTTATATATATTATTCTTTGTTATATATACAAAAATAATGTTGTTTTTGTTTTTAATAATAAAAAAAATGTAGTTTGTAACATATAAGCAACTGAAAAACCAAATTACTAAAGTAAATTTGATAATTCAAAAAAAAAAAAATAAAAAAATAAAAATAATAATAATAAAAGTGAAATAAAGCAAAACAACAAAGTGGTACGATTGTTTTTCTGTTTTAGTTTTGAAGCACCCTTCCAGTGCCACTTCAACTAAACTCACTTAAGTAATTTTTTTCATCAAATCGTTTTGCTAAATTTCAATTTCTGCTATACATTTGGCACGAAGTCATGTCTATCTTTTTCTGACTAGGACACTGTCACTAGCAAGTGATTGGTTTATGTACTCTTCAACTAAAGATGCCAGTTTCTTCTACAGCTATGTAAAATTAAAATTGCACATTATGAACAACATGCTTTTTTTAAAAAAAAAATACTGCTATTAAAATTAAGGCTGAAAAAACGTAAGCATTCATAATTATTATTTGAATAGCAATAGAGGAAAAAAAGAACTGTTAAGATTCACATTAATACATATGTAAGTGTTGTAAATATAATAAAGCCTTTGTATTACAAAGACTCACTGCGATATTTTACAACATAAAAAAAAGATCCAATAATAACAAAGGAAACTGGTATTCACAACATTAAAAGAAGTTTGTGAGACGTCTCCACTATTTACAGAAATATGAAGTTCCTTCATTGACAAAGTGAAACTATATTTGAGCATAAAATACATGTAAACACAAAAAAAAATGTAAGTCACGGTAATAGAATAATAAAAATACAAGTGCTAGGGTCACTTTCTCTTCCATGCATTGATACTTGCATCGTCATTGTATTTAGTTTAGATCCTCTTCAATAGAAACAGTGAAATTTAAAAAATGTCTTCGGGATCAAATAGATGACAAGAACCAGTGATATACTATAGATAACAGTTAATAAAAGTCTTGAAAAAAGAATGGCTTCAAAGAGTTCTGTGGCAACAGTTCATAGAATTTCACATTTTATCAATCCCCTGTCAGCAAGACAGGCACAGCAAGTGGACAAACAAACAGTCTGTCTTTCACTAAATAACAAATCTTTGGTTAAGTTGCATTGTTATGGTAAAAGATCCAAACAGTTCATGGGAAGACTCTTCTACAGAAAAAATAAAAACAAAGATTAACAACAGCATTAGTAAAGTGGTAATTTAAACACATACTGTATTTAATAATTTTAACTGAATTTATTGTAATGAAATGATCTTCAAAGATCTGTTATCCATCTAATGCTTTATAAAAGGCAATTCCATTTATGAAGCAGTAGATGTCATTATCGTGATTAAAATTTATGTAACTATATAAATTCCAGATAAAAGAAAATAAATGTAAATCAATAAAAAAAAAATGTAAAAATACCTACAACAAATAATATCTCTTCAAATAGCGAAAAAGAGTGGTGGCCCTTCCTATAGCAAATTTTTAAGAATAGAATAATCCACTTCCTGAATGACAGACCTTGCAATAAGTGCCATTCAAATATGGTCATATATTCAATATAATTGATGACTCTCAAGATTAAAAATTTTGCCAATTAGAAAAATGAGCAGCTACACAGTGATCATTAAAATGTTAATGAATAGCAGCCCATACATAATCAAGAAAGGGTGACCAGACATCCCATATTTTATGGGATTGATAAATTTGATTCCATTGTCCCAATAAATTTGATACATAACTGTCCCATATTTTAATGCCATTTCAAAATTACTATTTATCTGCATTTCTTAAGTTTTATTTTCAGTCGTTGAGAACGTGAAAAACTGTGAAGAGATAAACGTATTTTAACCATCTGCAATGAGGAATTCTGCAGCGCAATATTGAATCATTTGATGAGCATTTCTGAACTATAAAATTATGAACATGTTTCCAACAATGGCTATTATGCTCATGTTTAGACTTTAGATTGGATTAGTTACTATGCACAAGAATGTCTTATTCATGAACTTGCTATAAGGTTTATATTAATGCTTGAGTTTCCATTACAATTCAACCTAAAGAAACACTTTCTTTATGACATTATATAACTGCAAATATCATGCTTAAAAACAAATTTACGAAATTAAACGAGAAAATGAAATTATATTATTACATTAATGTTGTAATCAGTACATGAATGGCCATCAGAATTTGAAATTTTTTACATATTTGCAGGTAAACATCTGAAAATAATGAAAGAGAAAATGAACTTATGAAAAAAGTAGATTCAAGTTTAAAACTGTGAAGGCTACAATTATTGTGAAGACGCACTTTTAAGACCCGGTATTGATTTTACAACACACTTAAGGAGAATATAAAACTCCTTCAAGATATTCAATCTTCAGCCAATTACTGGCGCAGTAGACAGCAGTGAGCCTTGCAGTTAATCTGCATCTCAGTAAACGTAGCATTTATTTCTTCCAAGTAGGTAAGTAAGTAAGTAATACAAATAATGAAGTTATTGGTTGATTTTGTCCCCTACATTAAAGTGTCCCATATTTTTATTTTCAAAATCTCATCACCCTAAATTAAAGAGTACATTTAAAAACAAAGGTGAGAAGGTCTAAAAATATAATAATACACAAAGGCATATAATATCAGCAAGTCAAGTGTGAATCATATGAAAACTAAATGAATCATAGCAGACTGAATCAAAACAGACAGCCTGTTCAAAGACCATCAAATGGCCAGCACTGCCAATCGTTATTTAATGAGTATATATGAGTAAAGAAAGAAAAAGAAGTAAAAAAACTTTGCATCATATATAGTGAAAGATCAATCTCAAAAAGAAAAAAAACATCATATTAAATATCATTGAGCTTACAGAATGCAATTTAACTGCTCAATAAAATATTAACGGTGAGGAATGTAACCTAAAAGTCCAAAGTTTGATTTCAATTCAAAATCATTATTTTTTTAAATTTCTATTTAAATAGTTAGTGGTTAAGCCTATATATCAGTGATTATATTTTATTTGTAAATATTTGTTTACATGCCTAAATATTGGTTAGACATTTTTTAAGCAATCATCTGTAAGTTAAAACTATTTCTCTTAATCATAATGAGATCATATAAAGCATCAAATAATGTGAATCTACCCCTTGCTGTAATGACCAACTTTTCTAAGGTATCAATTCAAGTTTCCTCACTGAATGCAAAAGATAATATATAAAATTATTATAAAATTACAAAAATGCACATCTTTAAAAATATGCTACTAAAAACCCTAAAAGTAAATTTTAAGACTGCTATCTGCTTTCATTAATTGTGCTGAATTGATAAAATGAAGTTTAATAATAATAATAATAAAAAAAAAAGGAGATTAAATTAAAAACAAATTCGGCTAGGAAATGAGCAGTCTTATTAGGATGCGAACAGAAAGGACTATTACAGAACTTTGATATATATACAGGTTGTTTCTAATAGTAAGTCTCTTACTTCAGACCAAATCAAATTTCACGGATTCCGAGATGAAAACAAATGGAAATGCACACCTATTTTGTCCCAATTTGAAATTAAGGTTCACGACTTCCTCTTAAGTGTTAAAGGGTTTTTAGCAACAAAATGATCCTTTGACGTAGAAATATACCTTTAAATTATTTTTTAGTGGCAACAGTGGCAGTAATGCACTTAAAACAACAATGGAGATAATGCTGAACACAATATCCCTTTCAGTCTCAATATAATTGCTTTTTGTTTTTCTCTCTATGCATGATTTATTCAAGCTGTAGGCCAGCTGCCTTACCAAAAGTCTTTCTGAATGGTTAGTGCATCACAATATCCTATCCTTTTATCAGAAAGGATTCATGCCATATGACAGGGTGTCTGAACATCAGTATGCGTTCAAGCAGCACATGAGGTTGGAAGCCCATAAGTCATGTAAAGACTTCTGTTCTGCCTTCCTTGCCTTTGAGTCAATCCCACCCTGAGCGTTTTGTGTCTTTATCCTCGGCAAGAATAGGACAATAATTAATTCTGTGATAATAATTAATAACTTCTATGCTTCTTCTGTCTTCACTGATTGTGGGGCTATTGCTCCTATCCCCATCTGTTCAGGTACTAGACAGGACTGCCTTTTGAGTGGTCTTCTCTTAACATTGCACTGGATCCAATTATTGTAGCTGTTCAGAGAGATGAAGCTGTTTATCAGTGTTTGCCTTTTTGCCTGTGACCTGACATCCTTGAATGGCTGCCAGCTAGACTACAAGGCAAGATAGATGCCCTAGTTGAAATCCAAAAAGTGTTACGCTGCTCATATCTCGCAACAGAAGCCAGTGGGTTGCCTCAATACCACATTGATGGTAAATTGCCTCCTTATTCTGTTCTTCAGAGATGGCAATCAATGGAAGTTCCTCAAAAAACCAGTGGACTTTCAGTGAATTTGGACTGAATGTCCTGAAGTCCTTCACGGAAGTTGTTTCTGCGATCTTCAGCTCAAGGCTTGCTGTTTAGCAGAGAATCAATACCCTGAAGGCATTTTTCTTCCCCAGCTTTCAGTTTCCCCTTAGCACAGGACAGTTTCTGAAGTTCCTTAGCACTGGACAAAGTTAGATAATATGCTTTGCCCGAACTGAAATTTAAGCTAAGCTTGTGTCAGAAAGCAAGCATTGATTACCTGTATTTCTGGAGCTTGTGGAATTCCCAATGCTGCTGATGTAGTGAACTGCTTGTGATATCAGTGCCTTCAAGCTCTTGTCCTCACAAGACAATGCTGTCTGTGATCTTGCTCCAAAGGAAGATTGTGATGCTCTATCAAGACGCTCTTATGCTCTTGTGATGCTCTTATCTATCTGTATTTATCCATTACTGCAAGCCCAGAATTTATGATCACTAGAAGTGAATGCAATAACACATGGTCAAAGCACTTACCCGCCTTTGGTGTAAGTGGCAAGCTAAATATGGGGTTATCCAAGATTTTTACAACACCACCATTATCAAAAAAAAGTAATGCTTTGGTTGTAAGGATTACTCAAGGTAAAATTCACATTGCCCGAAACAGACATCTCTCACTTTATCACGAGTGGCTCCTTCAGTAGATTTGCTGATTGGCATTTCATCCACCATGCCTCCCTTAATGTACTTCCCTTCAATGTCAATAGACAGTGATCCATAGACAGGTATGAAGACCTGCAGTTGGTGTAACTATAGAGAAGAGACTTTTCTGCATGTCCTATATAGCTGTCTTCTAACGATGCCACAATATCCTTATGGATCAAGATACATAACGCATCCTAATTTGCATTTTCCTGTCATTGGAGACAATCAAGCTGTTGTCAAAGGTTCAAGGCTTCATCCTGATCTGCTACTGGTGTGACAGCAGTCTGCCCTGATTGTTAAATGTAACAGTGCTTTGCAGTAATCGACTGGAGCCATTTGCGTAGGCTTGCGAAGCCAAATATGCGAAGTATGAACCTCTAGTTAGTTCCCTGCGTAAGAATTATGCTTAAGTGAAAACTGTCCCTTTCATCATCGGTTCGCCTAGATCCTGGGACCTAAATAATAAGTCTTTCCTGCAGCAATGTGTTCTGCCTTATGGATGGTTATTTCAAAGTTTGTATATCTGATTTCATCCCATGGTCATGTGATATATATACAAAAAAAAACACGACTGGTCAGAAACAGTATGAGTAACCATTCTCACCTCATACTGTTTCATTGTCTATGTGCATGAGGAATACTTTTGCTTCTCTCTCTTACAAGACATTCTATCTCTCCTTCCATCTTTCATTCTCAAAAAAGCTACTTCCATCTTCCCTTTTCAAAGGATTGCTCCTTCTTCTTGAAGGCTGCTTGCTTCTGACCTTTTAAGAACAGAGGATAATTAAATCTTGTGTTCTTTATATTTTTATGGAACATTTATTGAGTAATATTCAAGTAGGCTGCTTATTATTATTTTCTGATTAGTTCTACAAAATTGGTGAAGCAAATG
The DNA here is from genome assembly GCA_023159025.1 of Thereuonema tuberculata. NCBI lineage: Eukaryota > Metazoa > Arthropoda > Chilopoda > Scutigeromorpha > Scutigeridae > Thereuonema > Thereuonema tuberculata. The sequence goes on along the minus strand of JAFIDM010009631.1, from coordinate 266,799,291 downwards.
CCTTTAATGTCACATTGCTTGATTAGTCATATAATCATGAACTCTCTTTATTTGGATAAAATAAAATGAAGACATCTTGGATTGGTAGTCATTCGAAGACATCTACAAATACTCTGAAACTCATTGTGCTCATAACTAATTAGAAAATGCTCTTTCAATAAGCAAAGAAACAAATTTCAATTTGTATAGCTTACGCCTTTAGTTATCTCATAATTTTTTTGCACTGACATCTTCAATAACGAAAACGGGGCCAAAAATTATCACAGATATTTTCATTAAGCTGCTGTAACGTATTCATCCCTTCTGTTTCAAATTTTAAAGAACTATTCCACTTCAGCAATTAATGGACGAGTGAAAACGTATTTTCAGAATCAAAGAGATACAGGCAATAGTAAAGCTTAAGAACTGCTGTTCTTTACATTATGTTACTTGTTCTGGAAACCTTTCTGATGATAACACACTGTCACTATTACACTAAAAGATCCTGTGTACTCTTGATAAAACTGAACAATTTAAGCTTTAAGAGTTGCTTAACTGAACATGGAAATTGTAAAGTATATGATACACAAAAATTAGGAAATCACCATTTCCAATTAAGTACTTCATGAAGTCTCAGGAGTGTAATGAGAGGTTACAAAAATTTGTTACTACATCACACTTTGATATTAAAAAAGGTGAAGCAGAATATATGATAAAAATCAGGGTTGGGTAATATAAGTTACTTTTAAAAAGTAACTGAGTTACAGTTATTTTTTAAAAACCAAAAAAAAAAATTCTGATAAAAATATAGTAAGAATTTATATTTTAAAAACTCGGTTGTAATTGCCATATTATGTTATAAAATTGATTGATTGTATTACAAAATGAAAGTATAGATTTATTTTATTTAAAATTTTTCTTTAAATTAAAGCACTATTTTGAGGAGTTTTCTCAATCGTTTTTAGCTTCATGGCATGAAAATCCTACACTATACACAACAAAATCCTTTGAAAAACGTCAACATGGTTTTCACATGAATAATTCAGTCAATTTTAAGCATTTAAAAATACCCTAATATGATGAAAAAATACTGTTTTTAAGCTAATTGGAGTGCAAATTAATACTTTATTAATCTTTATTATTAGAAAGAAATTGAATGGGAGTTTAAATTCATATATGCACAGATAATTTTATGTCAAGAATTTAATCTAGATAAGGTGCTTCAATGAATGTGAATGTTTAATCTATTTTTAAAATGGAAAAGCTAGATGAGAAAACTGCGTTTTCCAAACAAATCTTAATTCAGAAGATAAACATTATCTTAATTTCATTAATTTCTTGTTAATCAAATTTTATTTTACCAAATATTTTATTTAAGCTGTCATTTTTTTTT
>JAFIDM010009631.1:266771510-266782209 GCA_023159025.1 Thereuonema tuberculata | reverse complement strand
TTCTTAATAGTCAAAGTTCTTTAACACTATATCAGGAGCAGTTTTTAAAGTTCTTAAAAATACTTTATCTTCATAAAGTTCTTAAAAATACTTTATCTTTACTTCATAAAGTTCTTAAGGAAAAGTTCTTAAAGTTCTTATGATAGCATTTTTATCTTCTATACGATTTCACTTCCTTTAATTTAATCTGAAATATCTGTAGCACAGTTATCACTGTTGTTAATAGTTCTTAATTTCAAATAAATTTCAAATAAATTAAATTTCATTAGAAATCTGTATCGAATCTAATGACCTTTTAGGCTTTTTAATTTCTTTCTTACTTAAATCAATCTTTCTTTATCTTTAAAGAATTCTTAAATATCCAGTATGTTCTTTCTTTTAAATTAACTTTTAGCTTGACAATCCTTTTACTTGAGTTTTTCCAGGAGCATATAAAATACTTTAAAAGAATCTCATCTACCTTAATTATCGTCTTACGATACAATGACTTAATTCTTAATCTGGAAACACATTCCTTGTAGCATAAGTCTTCTCCAACATCTGTGCGATGATGGAGTTCCATTTGGTAGGCCTATTTCTGCAACTATATTTTATTTCATTTTCAAAAAATAAAATTCCCGACTTGACAGATTCATATTCTTCTTAGGTCCTCTTGTATTTGGAAATAACGTCCATTTGTTGGCTCTTCTCAATCTTGCTTCTTTATACATACTATCGATATTTCTTCCTTTCAATTCATATTGAATTCATCAAACTTTACAAAGTATTTCTACTAAGTCGAAAGACCTATCTTCCACGTCCAAACTTCAAGGCAATCTTCATTCTCACTGATTCCTGCTTCTTGCTTGCTTAGCTGGCCTGGGTGCCCATTGTTGCAGCCAACAATGCTTCCTCGTGAACATGCATTTCATCCTCAACTGTTAGTTCAAGCACAATTTAAATTGGTAAATAATACACATTTCTGACTTAAAATTTACCACAATATTTATTTAAAGAATAGAAGCATGTGATCCAGTTCATAAAAGTTTTTATGCAGTGATACCCCTCATACTCTGTACACTGTTCAGTTTACAATTGATATAGTATTTTCTGTCTGTGTCTTCCATGTTGCTTATGCTATTTAATAAAGAAGCTGTGAATTTTTAAAGAAGCTCTCTAGGATGGCGCTGCAAGTGATAGTTTCTGTGTGGATGTCCTGTGCTTGCGGCAAGCCACTTTTGCTTGGTTTTGTCAATGAATTGAGGACTTAAACTGGGTGATGATAAAAGGTTTTGCAACTGCCTGCTGACTCAGATTTCTGTGATCTAGCTTATGGTTAACATTTACATTGGCACAGGCTTATTTTTTATTAGATCCAACAACAATGAACAGTGTTAATTAAAATTCATTGTTATGATTTACAAGAAGAAAGCATGCATTAATATCAGATTACAGAAATCTGAGAGGACTTTTTCATATTTATAATTAACTGTTATTGTTCAAGGCCAGTTTAATTTGTTTTCTTCTGCTTTCTTTCTTTCTTTTATCTTTATAATTCTATTTAAAATTTAAAAAGCTGTCTGTGATGATTCAGTATCCCATAAAAATTACATATTTTCATATAAATCTATTTCTTTGTTATTTTACATAAATTATTAAAAAAGAAATAGGGTTGCCGGTTATTGGGTTGCAAGCTTTAAGCTGTATTATATGGAAACTATGATCGTGTGATATGATTAAAGATTTAAAAAAAAAAAACCCGCTAAGTCTTATTATATGCATAACAATGAAAATAATGCATATGAGGACCCAATAACCGGCGGGCAAAACGCCCGTCACTATTGCTAAACTTTCTTAATCCTCTTAATTCCCTCACTTTCAACATACCCTTCACCCATCATGTCGTCCTAAATGTTGTCCTCTGTCCTATATGTTTGTGCCGTCCCTGATGAAGGAATACGCACAGTATTCCGAAACTGTCGGATTAATTCCATGTAAAACCTTATATTCAACTTTTCATAAGTAAGTGCGTTTTATTTATTTCCATTTTATTCTAAGTAACTTTTATTCTTTAAATTAATTAAAAAACTACAAAGAATAAAGCTTTGTTTAAATCCCAACAAGTTCTGAGTACCAGTCATTGCTAATCTTACCAAACAAACTGGTAGTAGCCAGTTATTTGATGTAAGAAAAATAGAAAAAGTAACTTTAAAAAAAATTAACAATTTTATTATACTGTTACTGATTAAAAGTAGCTCAGTTATAGTTACTTCATTATCAAAATAATAAGGGCTGGAAATTGGAAAAATCTTTTTACAGCAATATAACTTTTCAAGAGTTGGAGTACAATTTGCAGACTTTATTTCTGGAGACAAGACTTGAAAAAAATAAAAAAATCCCCGAGTCCACAGCTCTGAAAATAACAACATTACTGTATGTTATTCAAAAAAGATAACTATTACTATATTTCACTTCACTAAAAACTTGCAGTTACTACTTTATGCAATGCTGCAAATATAATAGTTCTAATTCAAACCATATACCAAGAGCTGTATTTGGGGATTTATACACTGAAGGAAATGGAAATCCCAACATCAAGATGGAGTTAGGCTACGTGAATACAAATTATACAGTATATTTGTCTACATGAGTTATTATATTGATACCAGTTTCAATGTCACAACTCACATGATGTGCTTGCAGTGCCACAGCGAATGAGTAATGGAATTTTCCATTAGACACGTGTGGAGCCATTCGCAAGCATTAATATCACTGTGAAAGGCTATGGTAACGCATGCTACAACTATACAGAATGTCGCAAAGGTAACAACAAACTGCATATTGGCAATTATTCCCAGGGTGTCTACTGAATCTCAAACAAAAAATTTAAGGACAATTCCCGTACACTTAAGGGCATTTTCACAAAAAATTCTGTTCAACCAAAAAGAAACCTCTAAACCGATCTGTTCAACCAAAAAATTAAAAAAAAAAATGCTGAAAATTTAAGGACATAGTCTGATTTTTCCGTACATTTCCTGTACATTTCATGTCAACCCAAATTTCCCGTACAATTCCCGGTTTTCCCAGTTGGTAGACACCCTGATTCCTCTTTGAATGAGGCTCTGTGGTAGGCCTTTGAGAAGGTGGATTTTCATTTCATGAGATATTGTCAAGAATAGGTCAAAAAGTCTCCACCACGTACAACTGTTGGCAGCAGTGGTCGCGGAAGACATTGCTGCCAGAAGACTGGGGGTCAGGGCCTTTCTGGGTGCACTGGAGAGAGAAAAGATTAGTGCATTCGCAGGATGGCCCTGATAGATTCCAAGGCATCTCCAACAGAAATTGAAGCCACAGTGAGGCATCACCTCAAGAATTGTTCTGAATCGTCGGCTGGAGATGATTCATGTGGCGTGTTCACTCTAGGTGGTGAGTTTGCTGCTCACTCTGCCAACCGTTCAATTCATCTTCAGTTGTATCACACATCCATTAGAAGGCAGAATGGAACTCTGTGGTGTCAGATGAGAGCCATTTCTACCTCGGTACTAGTGATGGACATACACAGGTCAAGAGGAGGTCTGATAAAAGTTTGTTGGCCAGCTGCATTCATTGTTCACATACCAGACCAACCCCAGGCATTATGGTAAGGGGGGAGGGAGGGGGGATTTTGTATGATAACAGGATCCCTTTGATAGTTAAGGGGAGAGGGGGGATTTTGTATGATAACAGGACCCCTCTGATAGTTATCCCTAACACCATGATGTTGTTCTGCCATTCAAGAACGGTATTGAGGGAGGCGTGTTTCAACAGGATAAAACTCATCTCCATACTGCATCTGCAACCTTACATGCTCTTGGATATGTTATGATGTTACCCTGGCTAGCAGGATCGCCAGATCTTTCGTCAATAGAGCATGTGTGGGACATAATTGGACAAAGGCTCCGAGCTCATCAGCAATCCGCAATGACCATTGCCAATCTGACTGTACGGGTGGAGGAGGAGTGGAACACCATCCCACAGGATGACATTCGACACCTCTCCAATTGAATACATGCCCATGTGGATGCCTGCATTCAAAGTGGCAGTGACTAGTGCATACCGAGGAGCATGACATTCAAATTTCATATGGCGCTGCGAGTGCATCATGTAAGTTGCAATATTGACACTGGTATCAATGTAATAACTCATGTATAATTTTCATTCACTTAGCATAGTCTTGGAATTGGTATTTCCATTTCCATCAGTGTAGTATCCTGAATGTTTTGTTTGCATTTTTATCAATCAGTGAATGTCGATAGATTTTCCTTTATTTTTTATTACATAATGGAAATTCAAATTTAGTTTCCACCAAATCACACGACAGGAATTTTGAGAACAGTGAAAAGTTAAGTGAGGGAAGGTATGAGTATTGATGATGCATCCTTGAAAATAACCCACTTGTAAACTAGACATAAACTTTTTTATGCAAATAAAAAGAAAAAACAAAAAGCCTACCTGGGTAGAATTACTCTTTCTTCTTCACATAAGACTGCACTATCATTGAAACACTGGAAGGATTTGTTTTTAGGAGCATATTCAAAAGCTTTTCTTCCAAAATTAAACTCACATTGTTGAAACGACATGAAACTTGCTGCTGCAAAATAACCATTTCTAAAAATACAAAATAAAATATAAAAATTAATATTTTTTCCAATATCTGGAAAAAAAGAAGAAAAAAATATCAACAAGAAAATATTAGAAAAAGATGATTAATGTTACATCAACATTCTTCACACTTTTTTTTTTTCAACAACAGAACACTTGGATAGGAATAAAACTGTTAGAAACATCTTACAAATGTGTAATTCTCCACAGAAACTATTCCTTCACTGGACAAAACCGCAGCATCATTTATATCATTCAGAAATGCTAAATAAGAGAGATTTTTGTTTTATTTTCAAATGCATTAAAATAGTCAAATTTAAAGTGTCAACTTTTAATGGACATTCTGTGAACTCTGGGTATCTTTAGCACAGTTGAAAAGTACTGTGCTAAATAATAAAAAAAAAAAGTTAGTTGTACATGAAACTAAAAAAGTGATTAATATTAGAATCAAAGTCATAAGGCTAATATTCACAGCTAAATTAATAAACAAACACACAAAAATTGTTTATTTTGTAGTCTATTTCTAAAGGAAGAACATAATTGTTACTACTACTAGACAGTATACAACAAAAGGAAAATTGGGGAACGGATGTTGAAGCTGGCACAAAGAAAATGAATGAATGGACAAGTAGCTGGGTTCTGTGAACAAGAAGGAACATCCCCAAAATCAGGATAAAAGGTGTCATGTTTGTCCAATCAGTGTCTTAAATAAGAGTTTTATTATCAAAGAAATAACTTGCTTTATGCAAGCTGGTCACAGAGTAGTGAAAGAGATACTGAGCAAGATAGTCAGACAAACCTAAAATGTAATGAGCAACTTTAATATTCAGTGAAACTGCTAGCAGGAAGTGGTAAAGCAAAACATGTGCTGAACCTGAAGCGGCTTAGAAAGGAATTTTTGCTAAGCTTTCACTGGTGATTTGTTAGCAGGAAGTTGTACAGACTTCTTGCTAGAATCTGGATTTTCAGCAGAGGTAGAAAACCTCTGGATGAGGACTAATGCCAGTGGCATAGTCACAAAGAGCCTCTCCACCCCCACCTCCCTTATCGGAAGAGAGTAAGTGAGAAAGGGGGAGGAGACAATGCTAAATTCAGCCTGGGATGTCACTCACTCCAGAGTTGCTCCAGGCCAGCCCTGGGGAGCAAATAAGAAAACTCACTTTTATGGGAGAAGAGAGAAACAGACAGGAAGAGAAGCGGCAGTGGTGCCACGGTAAAGCGCTCGCTCACGGAGCTGGCGACCCAGGTTCGAAACGTGCTGAAGTCACATTTTTGTCTTTGTTTTTTTATTTTGCTTTTTCCATTTGTTACCTCTCTTTTTCCATGGTTTATCTTTCTTTGTCCTGTTTTTACTTTACTTTTACAACCTTAACATATAATGCAAAATGTATCGTTTTTACATTACGTTTTATATTATATGTTATGGTTGTGAAGTATATTATTAAAACAAAAGGTAAAATATATGTTACAATTTCTGTAGTTATAATGAACTTTAATGAAATAAGTAACGTAAAGTAAAAACAGGACAAAGAAAGGTAATAAACAGAAAAAGCAAAGTAAAAAACGGAAAAATAATGTTTCTTCAGCGTGCCTCAAACCTGGGTCGCCAGCTCCGTAAGCGAGCGCTCTACTGCAGTACCACTGCCACTTCTCTTCCTGTCTGTTACTCTCTTCTCCCATATCGCCTTTTTCGTTTTTTGCCCCCCAGGGCAGGCCTGGGCAACTCTGAAGTGAATGACACCCCAGGCTGGATTTAGCGTTGCCTCCTCCCCCTTTCTCACTCGCTCTATTCCAATAAGAGGGGGCCTGGGTCATCAGTATCCCTTGTTAGATATATCTGTATGTATATCTTTTTATGTACTATACTATGTATTATTGTTACAAAGTACAGGCAAAAAAAGTAAAATTTCAAGCTGTGTAAAACACTTAGATTCAATAAAACTTCTTTTTGCTTCTTTATGATCTCTGTAGTTTTGAAATTACTTCTAACTTCTTAAAATTTTTAGTTGAAATAGAGAGAATAAGACAGATATGGGTCATATATAGATATTACCTTATAACATGGCAAATCAATAATAAAATTAAAGAATTAGGGCATTTCAAAGAAACAACTCAAATCATGGGATGCAACCGAACACTCAGAACAAATTAAATCTATCAGAAAAGATATTTCTCATGCTGGTCTCTGCATTAACTGAGAAGTAAGATCGATCAAGGTCAAAAATCTTGTGAAGTAAAAATTCTGCAAATGATTATGAACCAACTGTCTGAATATATAAAAACTTGGAGATCTTAATGCTTCCAGCTAATGAGCAATCTTCAAGATGTGGATCAAAATGTTCAAGGCTTTCCTGATTCTGAATGGAACTTTTTACAGTCCATACAGAAATTGATTTATGATAAAAAAAAAACTACAACTAACTGTGATATATGAACTACTAAAATTTTAAAGTATTGGTGTAAAGTTAAACAATTTCAAAAATAAAATAAAAATGCAAATTAAATAGGAAGTGGTATAATAAAGCTTTTATTATTACAAAATTTTATGAAAGGAGGGATGAAGAAAGGTTTTCTGAAAAAGCTATTTTTTAAACATTGTGCATCTAACAAAACTAAAAAACTGTCCTTAATTTAAAAGCTACAATTTCATCAATGTAAATAAATAACAATATTTATAAAATAAATAACTATTGCAAGATCTTTCCCATACTAAGGAGCTGTAAATCATTTCAGAAAATAAAATGTTTTATTCAATTAGAAAGTTTTGGCTTTAAATCAAATAACTGTTAACAGTAACTTTCAATCCAGTATATTAATTATCTTCCCTTTTATATTGTTCTTTAGATAATTATTAATATGCGTTTCTACTTGTACAAATATTTTGTTAATTACTATTTCTGGCCCAGAAGCCTGATATTTTTATAATGTTGACATAATAATTATAATATATATGTAGTCACGAACGTCGTTCGCTCCCTGGTGCTATGTTTGTATCCTTTTCACATCCATTCCTCCTGTATCAAATTTCTATACTATATTTCTCTTTCATCTCTGATTATTTTCAGTTCCTATTTCTCTCTCTAAACATTATCCCCTTGATCATAGGGTTTCTTACTTCTGGTCCCCATCAACTTGGCACCAAAGATGCTTTGTGCTATGTTTTAACAACTTAAGGAGCGGCTTAATAAAGCTTCAATTGAAGATGGACGGCAGTTTCAAGAAGACCCGGACTCATGCCAAATTGTGGTGCCAGTTAGGTCCGTATTATGCCGCTGGTTAAAGTGCATCTTTGTCTTAGCTCAACGATTTCATCCACGAGAATCCTCCAGAGAAGTATGTAAAGATGTACTCGCAAGAAACTTCACCAGAGATAAGTGAACCGTCTTCGAGATCACCCTGGCAGTTCAAATTGCCAGTGTACAGTGTCATTGCTTGGCTCTCTCGAGTCCGAGACTGATGAAATTGACTCTGTGACCAGTTATATAATATAGTTTATTTAATGCTGTTCATTGCTAATACTTTATACAACAAAATCTTTCATTTAACTCTTTTCATGAGTTTTAACCCTCCTTATCTATCTCCTCTTGTTCCCATGATTGTGATATGCTTTGGGAAAGTATTCAATAGCATGTGCCAAAACCAACATGTAACAATAATTATGCCAAACATGATTATATACAAATATCTTTTTCATGAAAAATACCTCATCTCTGTCTACTGGTCTTCAAAACAGAATGCTTCAATGATTTCTGTATTCTATGCTGTAAAGATTTATTAGCATCAGTGACTGTCAATTGAGTTGACATCAATAACATTTCAGTTGGACTTTATGAGGAAAATGGAGTTCTCATAACGAATGAAACCTTAGCAAATACCTTTTATATAAAGACCATTTAAATGGTCACTGGTGTTTTTCAGGCTAACATAGTCTTCAGTAGCAATTGTTTCTAAGACCCCTTTATTTCTTATTCAAGATGAAAAGGAGCTTTGTCTTTTAGTTACTGTCTTAAGACAAGCAGAATTCCTAAGAGTCTATTCTATTATCAGTACCCTGTTTCCTTTGTCTTTATTGTTTTTGTAATTACTACCACCTTCTTTGTGGAAACACTTTGTGTCTCTCTTATTATTATATAATAAAACACACTGTAAATATTTAATAACTGAACACAGAGAGTCTCAGAACCACAACTAAAACATTAATAAAAGGTAAAAGCTGATTAATATGTTATTATCCTAAATATCTCTGAGAAACATAAACAAAGAAGTTAGTATTAAATGGGCAAAGTCCACTTTTTATTAAAAAAAAAAAAAAAAAGCTATATATATTCCATTGGGTATTTCATGTGGTGAGAAATCTGAATTTCCTACTTTTTCAGAAAATATTCACAGTTTGATGTTCTAAGAGTAACAAAAATCTCTCAAATACTCATATCTGTTGTGAGAAATTCACAAGTCCCTTTGTTTTTTTTGTTGGACATATTGCTTCATGTGAACTGAGGACAGTGCTAGCTTCCAATCAATCTAGCACTGGCCTCAGTTCACATGAAGCAATGTGCCCAACAAAAATTACCAAACAACATTTCATCAAAAAACAGATAATGTAGATCAATTTTAACAAAAACTAGTTGAAAATAATTGTAGAAAGTTGTTGGTAGAGTTTTTTTTTTTTTTTTTAAGTCATTATATAAAAGATGTAGTACTGTCTGTACTGAACTTATTTACTTTATGTTTTGTGTAGAAGAAGTGCAAATGTCCAGGTTACTACTTCTGCTCCATCACTGGGATCCAAAAATTTGTCTTACGTTTCCTTTTTTTTTTCTCCTCTCAAATTCAGAAGTTACTTAAAATATTTTTGGTTATAACTTCCATTTTGTTGTAAACATGAATTCAACTTTTTAAAAGAAAATTGTTTTCTTGTTTCCAGAAAAGTCCAGTTAGTAGAATTTGTGCTATTAATAGAACTTTTCAATATTTATTGTTTGTTTTGAAGGACACTGTTTGATGTATAACCTGACCAGAAGCAATTTCAGAATGTCTGTATGTCTTCTGATGCAAAGCAACAGACCAATGCAGTTTACAAATTGAATAGACAAACATAAATTTGAAATAAAGTAGCCGAGAATTAACTGAATTAGTAAAAAAAAAACAACATTTATAATGAACAACATAATGAGTGAGTTGTCAAAAAAGATATAGTAGATGCTCCATCATACTCTAACTTTTTTATTTTGAAGAATGGAGCTGCCCACTCACTATTAACATTGCATCACAACATTAGTGCAGGGGCACCTGAATATTCAAATTCTAACTGAAAATAATAAATGTATATTTACTTGGCATTTTTAAAAGCTTGCTTGTTGGGTGGCAAAGGATCTCCATTCAAATAGAAAATAATTTCGAAGTTCTCCAGATCCAAAATGGTCCCTAAGACATCTCCTATAAACCAATAAACACAATGCTTTAATTACAAATCAATTATTAAAATAAATCAATAAACAAACTTTATCCGTTAATCTAATAAAAATTAACAAACTATATAATTAAATTCATTACCTGCTTTCCAACAGGGATGTGAATGAGACTGACTCTTGGCGTTATGCCAAATAAGCTGACGGCAGCCATCATATGCTACTGAGTACTCATCATCCCCAATTCCATAGCCTTCCTAAATAAAAATAATTAACATGTTTGTTATTGGTTAATTCAAACAGTGTTTTGCAACTGTACCTCTAATGTAATCTAAATTCATCATTTACTGTTGGGCCATTCCACTTCAGTTCATCCAGGCTTTGACACCCACTATCTCAGATTTTCATGACATTTGGTATATTTCTTCTTACACCATAGTAGAAAGATGTGCAAAAATTTTTCTCCCTATCTCTAACCAATTTTGAGTTATAGGGGGTCTAAGTTTGTTAAAAATTAGTAAAATTCCTTTTTCGAGACTCCTCTTTTAGATTATGTTGTAAATTATAAAAATTTGAAACTCAACACCTAAAATTGTAGCTTTGAAAATTTGCTCATATATCCAAAAAACTGTGCAGATTCCAAAAAAAAAAAAAAATGTTTCTTTGGTCCT
>JAFIDM010009631.1:266753106-266764277 GCA_023159025.1 Thereuonema tuberculata | reverse complement strand
GGGGGGGGGGGGGGGGGGGCAACTTTCTTGAAAGCACCACATATGCACCTGGAGGTGACAATTGGAACTACAAAAACGTTGTTGTTCGACAATTGAAACTAAAATATTCTTATGCATAATAATTGCGCCACAGATTAACCTGGTGGAGACAATTCGAACTACAATACTATTATGCATAATAACATCACATATTAACATGGAGGCAAAACTAGAACTATGGGATGTAAACGGGAGGGTGATAAGAGGAGAGGCAAACATTGTTGAAGGATACTTCCACGGGGTTTTCAGGATATGTATAGATTTGTAGTGATCATATGATTATTTTCGAACTGGGGAAAGTTTGAAATGGTGGAAAGGGGAGAAAGTGGTGGGAAGTCTTATATTCTCCGATCTCGATATTAATTTCATATCTAGGGATCTTGAGTTAAAAATTCATATATAACATTACTTTGCACCTATCACTTGATTTTTGTACCAACTGGGAAAGTTTTGAAGTGATCTCACAATTTCAGTTTCTTTCTCATCCACATCATTGTAATCACTGAGTTATGCTGTGGGAGTGGTCGCCAATCAAAGAAAGCTCAGTTCTGGCCATTTTAAGCATTTTCTTTAATTATCATACCTGTTTTCAGTCATAACATTTGTTATCCGGATTGTTTTTTTTGTAATAAACCTTTACCTTATTTACTTACACTTCCTAATGTGCAATGAGCTTTCTTTGATTAGGGACCATTCCCAAAGCATTCATTTCCTAACTCTAAAACTACGGCCCTTACAATAAAATGTCATAGAACATTTTTAACTCAAAATGACCTTTGGAACCCGTATCTTTTCACTTTGTCTACCATTTCTGAAACACCCTGTATATAAAAGGGGAGAATGCAATAGTGTATTGAAAATACATTAAAAGTTACTTGTATATACAGTCAATTCTCATTAACCGAGGGGGGGTTACTTTTCTGGAAAACCCCACAGTAACAGAAACAGCAGTTACTGAAGCATTGATCCTATTGGGAAAATAAGGTTAGGTTCCTGTCGACCCTCTTCACAGGGTGTCCACAGAAAAATGGAAATCAAATTCCCTGACATTTCCCTGACTAAACACACCCGAAATCCCTGGCAATCTGAACCAATCTTTGATTAACTCTCACTTTTTTTTCACTCTTATTTTTTGAACATTTTTTTTATTGGATATGCTTCATTCAGTCAACATTATACATACAAAGTAGATCAGTTGTGATACATGTATTTCTCTAAGATAAATCTGCAGATAACATACAGATACCTTATATGCTCCATTAGAGGCCCCCGGCGTTTATTTGCAAAACTAGCCTCGGCTCCCGGTGCTTAATAGAGACCGGCCATTATTAACAAAAACCTTCAGAATGCAATATTTTTACACATAAATCCCAGCTAATATTACAAACAGCTACTTTATTTGAATTTCACATGCTACAGACTGTTAAAGATACGTGGCAATGTCTTTCTGTACCTTTCGCTGCTATTCGTCTTCCGAATCCGCAATGACGGGCGGCCGCCTCACCGGAAGTTTCTTTCACGTATTCCACAGTGCGAATCTTAAAGGCAATGTCAAATGACCGTTTCGGTGGCATTTTGTAAGGCAATGTACCGTAAGGTATTACGCATGACTATACAGATACGGACGCTTATACTAGTACCGGTAGGCAAATATCAAAGACCCGGCTACTGTTAGAGACCGGCGACAATAAGAGCCTCGGCGTTTATTGGAGCATATACGGTATATGTAAATATTATAGAAGTGGATGACAAGATGAAATGATGAACATTATATAATGGGAAAAGTTTTATCCTTCTATTAACTCTGATTTAATATTGCTCATGACATAATAGGAAAAATGACAAGAGGACATATAATTCTTACATATGTAATTCATACACAAAGTTTCTTCTTTTCCAAATGTGAAATCTTCTTCATCAATGCTGCATCTTCCAACTCTAGACCCTTCCTTATTTTTTTTCCTCTTCTCTTCCAATTCTTTAACTTCTTGATTAATTTTTCATCTGCTTGAAGAATCTTTTTCTTGTCTAGATAGTCCTGGTATCACTTTCTGGAAGCTCTCACAGTAAGGATTAATCTTCTACCAATCGTAACTTACGCTACTCCGCCAGCACTTTGGACTGCATCATACAGTGTTCTCTGGGAAATCAATGAATCTTCCAGGAGATTTTCTACTAGAAGGGATTTGTTGATCGAAAATCCTCCTTCCACTGAAGCATTTCCATGGGACATAATTAGACAAATTCTTATTACATTCTAAAGATCACTGAACTTTTTTTTCATTGCCAATCATTACAGAACTACAAAACTCATCCAATCCAACTGCATCATCAGGACTAGACACAAATTGAGAAAACTGCCTCTACAAGTGGATTGTGCTTGCAAACATTGCAGCATACCGTTTAGTTGTTTTTTGCATTTTTAGCACATTCATCTGAAATTCTGTTTGAATCAAGTAAAACTTCGAGCACAATTTCCAATCTCTTTTGCCCTAGGTTTCGTTGCCTTTCAATGATGTTTGGCTCGAAACAAGTTACCCCATGAGGAAAATGATACTTGTGTGGGCTTTTTTCTCGAAGCTTGTTAATCAGTCACGATTATTTTTCTGAACTCCAACCTAAACTCTAGTTTCTCCTTCTCAGAACACTTTGCTTCTTTCAAAATCTTCTTTGGACCAAAACCAATATCAATCTTCTCAGCTGGTAGAAGATTTTCACTAACAGAAAGATCTAAGTTTAGAAACACTGTCAGCTCCATTCATCTTCTCAAGCTTAACACATCGTGCCATCAAATTTCTCATCAGATCTAACAAATGACTACGTAAGAAAGGCACTAAAGGCTTCTAGCTTTGGAACAGTCTCAAGTAGGATTCACACTCTGAAGCTAGATACTTAAATGCAGCCAACCTACATTTCAGCAGTGGAATTTCCTTGGTCCCTGGAAGAAATGAACTCAGCTTGTTGGAAAACTATGATTTTTGAAGATATTTCTTGACATTATCATAATTAATAATGCTCTTGTCAAGCAGCTTACATTCTCCAACCACCTAATACAAAATTTTAACCCATAGCTTCCAGTAATGACACTGTAATTTGCACGACGTGAGGAACTGTCCTTGAAAAGGAAGTACATGTCACGCAGAACCTGATGTAAATCCCATTTTACTGCATGAAGACCAATTTTCATGGCAGAATTTACAGCGTGAAGATCTCATACTCCAATATCAATCAACTTTTTATTATTTTCATTTTCTGTTCTCAGTTTTTCTTTTATCTTTTGAAAAAAGCTCAGGTTAACGTTTGGCCCATCCACAGACATATGAAGCAAGTTATCCAAGGAAAAAGGTACACCTTCAATGAATTTCTCTTAACAAATCATTAGTTGTTGCTCGTCCTAAAAACACGCTGTTTTAGTATCTTATTGAAACCTTTTGAAGATTGACATCCCAGAAAAGAACAAACAGATCCATTTGGCAATGCTGAGATATTTTGTTTAGTGATTCATCAAAGCAAATCACAAAGTCTGTGCACTATTTGAAATTATCCATTAAACACTCTTTGAAATATGGTGCTAGTCCATGGTTTATCATATATGAGATGCTTTGGTTTTCCCTACAGCAAATCTAGAAGCTATAGCACTATCAGGAAACATAATTTGAAATGTTTCACTTATTTGTCCACAAGAGTTTAGGAGACATTTCTCTTGGATACTACTTCCATGACCCATATTATTTCAGACTTTAGTCGAGAAAGAAACCACCAGATCCAAATAAAAAGAGTATCAGGCGAAATATTATTTCAGACTATCTGACATCATCTTTCACATCAAAACTGTTTAAATCAACAGGTTGTATATTACTTTTAATCACAGAAGTGTTTGATTCATTAGGCTCAACCTTTTCTTTACTCAGCACATCTACATGTCCCGAGCTTGTTGATGGCATAACTTTGCTATTAGAGGATGGCATCCTTTGACAAAGTAGACCTAAAGGAAGTGAGACTGGACTGAAACAGCTTTGAATGGATGTTTTGCAAATGCTTTAGCCCTTTTTGCATGACTAGTGAGTGCTAGTCAATCACTAGTCCCATATTGCTGACTCTGAAAGTTTTAGAACACACTGTACAAAATACTGCTCCATCGTCCCCCTTCCCTCTTGCTACCCAACCAGAAAATTCAGGATTTAGTTTCACATCCAGCCACTGATCATTAAAAACACACTTTCTAGACATTGCTATGATTTTTACTTTTGATTTGGTCTTTAAAGTTTTTACTGTCTTTTTACTTTAATAATTTAACATGAATGTCCTATTTTCTGGAAAAAAAAAAAAAAAAAAAAATAGACAAGGAAACAAAACTCAAGTCTGTCTGAAAAATGAAGTCCATTTGTCACTCCTTTCTGCTGCATAATTTATCTATCAGTCTAAAGTCGAACCACTCAATATTTGTAATCATATTCTTCTTAATTGAGAGCATCGCAAGTGCATTAAGCCATTCCTGTGACATGGTATTCTGCAGAAAAGTCTTTATTCCATTTAAGCGATGAAAAACATCTTCGGGGCTCTGCAGTTATCTTTGTTGTTGTGACTAAGGTTTTAAAACTATAGTTTATTTCAGAAAATGCGTCTTTTAGAATGCTGGTTATGATGAACTGTAGTAATGGAACAGCTCCTTCAATGTTCCTAAAGTCTGGTCTTTGATACACAACTGAGAGTTCGGTTTTCAGCCTTAAAATAATTTTATATTCACCAAGAATAATAAAATCATTTTTTCTTCTACAATCTACTTCTGAAATGAGTACCTGTAAGTCAGATCAGTGCTTTGCTATTGGAGAGTAGCTTTTGAGTAAACCAATCAGAAGCTTTCATCATCAGGTGCAAAATGTGCCCTGTGGCAGTCAGAAACTCAAAAATATGCAAAAATAAAACTTTTTTTCATCTTATTATTATGCACAAAATTCATAAAAGTTTAGGGAATAAAACTCAAGGTGGGTTTTCTTGAAGTCTTAAAAAAAAAAAAAAATATCAGAATGCATTTGTGAGTCTTTTTCTTAAAGAAAAATCACAATAAACACCGCCTTGACTAATTGTTGACAATGCTAAAACTCTAGCAACGGGCTCTTTGAACTGTGATGTAGGTTGTAATTCCCAATCTTTGTTTATAGAGGGCACTATCTCTCTCCAAAGTCATTGGTGAATTCTGCCATAAAACTTATGTTCAAAACACCAACTTTTCAGTCCAATTTTACCTTTATGTCTTAAATATCATCAGTAAATAAATTATATGCTTTTATTCTATAAATATGCTATCTATACACTCATGTTTGTGAAAATTGTAACACCATGAAGGAACCATCAAAATGGAAGGAAATTTATTACATACATTACTAATAGTGATACAAACAAACGATTCAAGTTTCAGAGCAATGCAACAACAGTATTTGCAAAACAAACAGTATGGTGTAAAGCATCCACGAGATGCAATAAGAGCTCCTAAATGCCATGGCATCGAACCTTGGATTTGTTCCTGGGATATCACCTGCCAGGCTTCTTCTATCCGAGTCCACAGTTCATCGGTATTGGCTGCTGGATGACAATGACAGGCTAGTTGCCGAGTGACCATATCCCAGACGTGTTTAATAGGTGACATATCGGGCGAACGTTCAGGTCAGGGAAGAAGAGGTATTTGCCTTGCTTTGAAGACAGCCTGGCAACATGTGGTCGGGTGTTGTCTTGTTGGAATATGGCTCCAGGAGTGTGCTGAAGGAAGGATACGACTTCAACCTCCACAACTTCCCTGCTGTTGCAGTTGAGAGTGCCCACAATTCGTAGCAGCTAAGATTGCCTACAATACCCAATTGTTCTCCAAACCACCACGCCTATCATTTGTGCAGTAATACACTGGACAATGCAATCTGGAAGTCATATCTTGATATCGTCTCACCTTGATATTGTCTAATGCATATGCTGCCATCATTGTAATCCAAGTTGAAGCGGGACTCGTCTGAAAACACAATATGGTGTCAATCTGCACTCCAGTGGGTGTGTTCCTGAGCCCATTGTATCCTGAGGCACCAATGGTTCAGGTCCAAGGGAATCCCCGCAAAGTAATGCAGGCATGTAGTCCTCTGTGCAAAAGATGCCATCGAACCGTGGAACCAGACAATATCAGACCTGTTGCAAGTGTTCCAACGTTGTATTAACACTCAAGCAGCAGCTAAATGGTCCGTCACTGCCATGCGAATGAGGTGTCTATCATCCTGTGGTGTCGTCACATTTTGTGGTCCACTTCCGAATTTTCGACTCGTCCTGTTCTTGTCAGTCCACTGCTTCCACACTCGCATAGCAGTCATGGCATTATGCCCTGTAATAGCAGCAATTTTGGGAGTGAAAATCCTCCTTCACGCAAGCCAATCATTCGGCCCCATTCAAACTCTGTAGCTTGCTTATAAGGTGCCCTTTGACATCGAAGAGGCATACCGACTCCAGTAGGTGCGTGTACAGCACACTGAATATGAAAAAGTACTTGTCTGGATCCACAACAGTCCTCTACTTATACACTCTTATACGACAATTCAGAGGGCACTGCTGAGTCTAGGCATGCGCAATCATTCCCAAATTTTAATCATTTGCATATCATACCCTGCTTAACATTTCCTGGAAGTTTCACTTCATTTGCATGTTTCCTTCATGGTGTTGCATTTTTCACAAACATGAGTATATTTCAACTATTTTTTTCTTTTCAAAACAATAGTTTATCAAAATAAATAATTTATTTTTAGGCATGAAAAAGCCGATCAGATGTGAGTAACGATTCATTGACCACAATAAAATCTAAAGATTTTTTTTTTTTTTGTAATTATATTTCTTTACTTATTATAAATCTAGTCTTATTTTTCGATAGCTTTTAATTAATATTTTAAGCATCATATTTTAAAACTTTTAAAAATACAGTAGAGTTTGATTATCCGCGGGATTGGGTGGTAAGGGCTTCGGCGGATAACCCGAAAAAAGACTAAAAATGAGGTGTAAACACGAAAAAAAATATTTCACCATTATAAAACTACGTTTTATTGTACAAAAAACATAATATGTAAAACTTTTAAAATATATACAGTAAAGCAGAAACCTTTGCTCTACGTGTGCATCCACAAATTCCGAGAAGGCCTATAGGATCACAATGCACAATAAACCTGTCAGTAATTTTCGACCTTCGCACTGTAGGGCCTATTGTATTTTCCCTGTTGTTGGCTTGGATTAAAATTGGTCTTTCTGAGGTTCGTAATTTAAAAAACATTTCGCAGCACTCGCGGATAATCAGGGCTCTACTGTATTAAAAGTCTTTAAAAGTATGGTATTTAGGAGGTGTTGATTTAGATTCCATCCACCTCTTCGCAAGATGTTTGTAATTTACAAATAACAGCAAAAGATGGCAGTACCTATCATTGCCCATAAGGCGCGAGATTTGTAACATACTGAAAGAAGGAGAGATATCATGGGCTACAAATTTTATAACACCTAAAGAGAATCATGGCTGGGATTGGTTCACGCATGCACACAATACATTTTTTGATACTAAGCATGACGTCATGACTGCATTTCATTGAAAGTAACACACGGCTTCACTCGCTCCCAGTTAATAAGAGAGCAATTTCAAGATTTTTCCCCCTTTTGAAATTTAAATAGAATTTTGCTAACAATAATAATAGAAAATATAATAATAAAAATTTATTTAGAAGTGTTATTTTGTTAAATAAAATTATCTTGTTTACTGCAGTGTGCCATAGCACTTTAACATCTAAGAAGCAGCCGCCACTGGTGCACTTAATTATCATCTGCAATTACAGTCGAACCTCCATATATCGAAGTAGCAAATTGCCGGAAAAAAATTCGATATATAGAAATTTCGATATATAGAATTTTATTATAATTACTCCTGAAACATTAAAATTAAAGCTAATTTTCATATACGAAACTCAATTTCTAATTTATATGCGAATCACATTAAATGAAAGTTAATACAGATAATTAAAAAATGAATTAATATGAAAGATTTATTGAGTACTACATACCTTTAAAAAAAAACAATAATCCAGACAGAGGTTACAATGATCACATTTACATTTTTTTTAAAAAAAACTTCGAATATCTTGCTGAACAGCCTGTTTTGCGGAAAGTTCATCAAAGAAATGTTAACTTTTATTCAGTCCACTAAAAACTTCATAGGAACAATTTCCGCCAATTGAAGTCCACGACGTATTGTTTCAAACGCTTCTCGCATTTCTTTTTTCGATGGCTTGGAAATGTTTTCAGATTCATTTACTTCGATTTCTTAATTTCAGTTTCATGAAACGAACTCAGTGTGTCTTCCTCTGTAGGATTATCAGCAACGGCATTCCGATTTTTTATAATAGTCGACACTGTGCTTGCGGGAATACCGAATTTAGCTAAAATGTCTTTTTTGCGGATTCCGCTACCTACATTCTTCAGCAATTCAACATTATCTACACTTTTATCCCAATATGTCTTGAAAAAAAATTTCGATATATAGAGATTTTTTCGATATATAGAAACAGTTTTTCTATGTAATGAACATTGAAATTTGCTAAGAGTTCGATATATAGAAAATTTCGATATGTGGAAGTTCGACTGTATTAAGAAATTAATTTACCATCCACTTTACTTCTGTAATTTGATAACAACCATACAAAAAAGAACCAGGAAGATTATCAACAGTCATGGAATGGTATCAAGGGGAGAAAACCTCTTGAGCGTCTTACTGAACAAAAGGGGAAAATCAAAGCCGACATATTTTGGAATATTTAATTAACATGAAACTCATGAAGTTCCTACAGCAGGGAAAAATTTGTAATTTACCACAAAAAACTCAGTAAATGAATTACAGAGCTATACGGCAAATTTGCTAATAATCATAGGATGGTTATCATCTCTGCATTAGTTTTAATTACATAGATTTTCTAGAATTTCTATTTGTAAAAAATAAGCAATTATTAAGTTAATGTCTTTTCTTTTGACAAGTTCCAAGTTTTCACCAACAGCTATTATAATGCAAATAAATCTAGAATTTATTAAAATTAACTGATTCTAGAAGCACTTTGAGGCATCAAAATTTACCAGCAATTTGAAAAATCAAGTCGCCATACCAAGCAGAAAGCTTGTAAGAATTACACTGGGGAAGAAATCTTAAATTTGAATGAAGTGTAACTGGAAAAAAAAAAAAAAAAAAAATGCATCATCAACCTTTTCCCCCCCTGATATTGCAAGTATAGGCATTAATAACTTCCACTGCTATTCAGGATGTTTTTTGCTCGTTTGTTTTTATTTTCCTTTTTTAATAATTATCCTGTACTACATTTTGGTAACTTATTTTTGACATATCATGAGTTCACAATTCCAAAGAAACCTGAATGACATCACAAGGTAACACAACAAGCTCAACGGAACAACTTTCATTCTCATGTTGCCTATAAGAAGTTATAACAGTCATATGGTTTTCGTTTGCTTTATATGTAAATAAATATATATATATATATTAAGCAAATGGAAGCCATATAAATACAGGGTTATTCTAAAAGATGGGCCCAATTTAATTAATTTGTATTTAATGAAATATAAATTGGACATGAACAATCTACATACCGTATTTATGCGCATAATTTCCCCCATCGCATATTTTCCCCACCCCAGTTTTTGTGGATTACAAAATTCAATTTTTATTTTTATCGCATAATTTCCCCACCTCTACTTCAACATGACCTTGACTGGCGGTCAACTCACGACGACGCGATAATGTAACGTTACTATCGCATTTCTTTATCCCACGCTACTTTAGGGGAAGATTCCACCCACACCTCGGTCAGTACAAGAGCAGACTTCTTCTGAATCAGTACAACAATTCCGAGTGTTTTGTGAAAACGTGAAGTTCGCGAATAAAGTTAAGTTCTCTATTAGCAGGAAGCTGATGCTGACGTCATGCGGTGAGCAGCTATAAAGATGGCGGGCTGCGCTGCGTGAGTTACGAAATTACGTCACAGTCGCACACACACTTCCGTGCATGCCTATTGCTTAACTGTACTTTGAAGAAAAAACAAATGTTGAGATATGATTTCTTATATTTTAAATGTTGCGTGTTAATAAAATTGTTGTTAATTACATTTCTTGCTTTAAAAATCAATATTTAACATGGTTTTCCTTACACTTTCACCATATTTTTTTTCCTCAAATTGAAAAACATCGCGTAATTCCCCCCCCCCCTTTTTTTGTCAAAATATTGATGAAAAAAAAGGGGAAATTATGGGAGTAAATACGGTACTAATAAAAAGAGGAAGTTTCAAAGTTTTTTAACAGGTTATAAATATTCAATGTGTCCTCCCTCTGCTGCACGCCAAACATCTAAGCGGTGGCCAAACTCATCCCACACGCGAATAAGCATGTCTTATGTAATTGAGTTCACCACAGCAGTGACACGGTTCCGCAGGTCAGCCAGAGTTGTTGGTAGAGGTGGGAAGTAAACAGCCTCCTTAACATAGTCCCACAAGAAAAAGTCACATGGCGTGAGATCAGGAGATCTCAGTGGCCAAAAGTGTAGAGCCAGGTCTTGATTTGTCATGCGACCAATCCATTGCTGGGAAAACGAAACTTTGAAACTTCCTCTTTTTATTAGTATGTAGATTGTTCATGTCCAATTTATACTTCATTAAACACAAATTAATTAAATTGGGTCCATCTTTTAGATTAACCCTATATATCAACATAGCCTCTTTAAAGTACAGACTACAAATTAAAAATTTGGAAAATCATATGTAAAATTAAACTTATCCATTTATATTACGAATGTGACAGTTGCTATTAGTAATAAAAACCACAACATCTTTTCTTCTTCTTAAACATAGCTATATTTCGCAGATGACACTTTATCTGCTTCTTCAGGCTTATTGATACAAAGAATGTTCTTCATAAAAACATAAAAACAAAGTATTTATGAATTGAATATTAACAATATCAAATCATATATGGTACTTATAATCATACATTGTAATTATAATTAGAAACAATATAGAATCATTCACGTTAAATATTATGATTGAAAACAATATAGAATCATTTACATAGTT